>CM053029.1:608223720-608807888 GCA_028564925.1 Lithobates sylvaticus
AGTGAGTGGTCCGGTTTAAGATAAAAGTGGTCTCTGCGGCGGATTCGCCGCAATATCACTTTTATCGTGGCCCTCCGCCGCTTACCAGAGCCGTCGGCAGCACGGAGGCGATCGCGTCCTTCTCCTGGCCTGACATGGAGACAAGTGAGGGGAAGATGGCCCCCACCCGTCTCCATATCATTGCAGGGCGGAAGTGACATCATAACAACGCATCCGTTCATAGCTCTTAAAGGGACATTTTTTTTATTTTATTTAAAAAAAAATTTTAAATGACAATTCTTTTTAATGTTTTTTTTTATTGCATTTTAATGTATATATGAGATCTGAGGTCTTTTTGACCCCCCAGATCTCATATTTAAGAGGTCCTGTCATGCTTTTTTCTATTCCAAGGGATGTTTACATTCTTTGTAATAGGAATAAAACTGACACAATTTTTTATTTTAAATGTAAGGTAAAGGTAAAACAATAAAAAAATATAAATAATTTTAATCGTGCCCGTCCCGACGAGCTCACGTGCATAAGCAGACGCATACGCGAGTAAGCGCCCACATATGAAAACGGTGAGGTATCGACACGATCGGTAGAGCGAGAGCGATAATTCTAGCCCTAGATCTCCTCTGTAACTTAAAACATGCAACCTGTAGAATTTTCTATGGAGATTTTTAAGGGTAAAAGTTTGTCGCCATTACACGACGCACGGGCGCAATTTTGAAGCGTGACATGTTTGGTATAAATTTACTCGACATAACATTATCTTTCACAATCTAAAAAAAAAAAAATTGGGCTAACTTTACTGTTTTGTCTTATTTTTTAATTCAAAAGTGTATTTTTTCCAAAAAAAAAGTGCGCTTGTAAGACCGCTGCGCGAATATGGTGTGACAGTAAGTATTGCAATTTCCACCATTTTATTCTCTAGGGTGTTAGAAAAAAAAATGTGTAATATTTGGGGGTTCCAAGTAATTTTCTAGCAAAAAAACAGTTTTTAACTTGTAAACAACAAATCTCAGGCTGCTTTCACACTGGGGCGGTTTGCAGGCGCTATTGCGCTAAAAATAGCGCCTGCAAACCGACCCGAAACAGCTGTTGCTTTGTCTCCAGTTTGAAAGCCCTGAGGGCTTTCACACTGGAGCGGTGCGCTAGCAGGACGGTAAAAAAAGTCCTGCTAGCTGCATCTTTGGAGTGGTGAAGGAGCCGTGTATTCACCGCTCCTATACCGCTCCTACCCATTGAAATCAATGGGAGACCGCGGGGATACCGCCCGCAAAGCGCCGCTGCAGCGGCGCTTTGTGGAGGTTTTTAACCCTTTTTCGGCCGCTAGCGGGGGTTAAAACCACCCCGCTAGCGGGGGTTAAAACCTTTGGATCTGGGGGTCAAACCACCCCGCTAGCGGTACGAAAATATAAAGATAAGCTATGGGTGGTACCTCGTCCTAGGGAATATACAAAGAAAAAAAAAGGAACAAGAGGGGGTTTAGCCAACCTGACGGACTATCTCGGCACCTGAACAAACACGGATATTCCGTAATCAATATTTCATTGGTTTATTTAGAAAACATACAAAACAATATACAAATATACATCACAAAAAGTGAAGAACAAAAAGAAATTATTTACAACAGTTTGGCCATCGAGTATCGGATATACATTAGGACCTAAAAGATTCCATAATTATGTTTTACTTGCTGGTCAGTTGACGGTTGACGCGTTTCGCTTTTAGCTTCATCAGAACCGTAGTACAGCAATTTTTATATCTAAATATAGTTGTAAAACAAGAAAAATTGAGAATTATTCATCAATGGGCAAATAGTTGCTCCAATATGTCCCATCAGTAACATGATCATCACCAGTCTAGCCCGCGATCTAATTAGTAAGTAGATTGCCTACCTTCTAGGTATACCCTATTGATTATAAGATACTCAATTTGTGGCAATTCACATTTTCATTTTTAAAAGCAATTTTCTGGAAGGTAGAAGTGAACGTCAGTTTCGGAAGGAATTTCCTTACACCTGCAGATGGTAGAAGAGAAGCCAAGAGGGCAACAGAAAAACAAGAACAATGAGAAAAAAAAAAAGGGGGGGGGGGAAAGACAGGGGAGAAGAGGAGGGGAGATTTATATCTATTTTATAATTTATCATTATTTAGAATGTTATATCCATATTATGGGAATTAAAGCTTATATTAGGAAGGTCCTACCTGGGTTCAAGAGGGGGGGAAAGGGGACAGTCTTATCTGCCCTATTTTTACCCCCCACGGTGGTGGAGTAGCGGTGGTGGTTCCGGAGAGACCGGTCACCGCCCCCCCTCCATCTCTCTCTCTCTCTCTCTCTCTCTCTCTCTCTCTCTCTCTCTCTCTCTCTCTCTCTCTCTCTCTCTCTCTCTCTCTCTCTCTCTCTCTCTTCTCTCTCTCTCTCTCTCTCTCTCTCTCTCTCTCTCTCTCTCTCTCTTTACATGTAATACTGCCTGAAAAGTTAAGCCATTGGCAATGAACAACAACTGTAAAACTATCCCGTTGTTTATTTTTTTTTTTTTTTTTTATTATTGTTTTTTACTTATTTTTATCTTTTTTTTTTTTTTTTTTTTTATCTATATCCTACTCTTCTATTTTATATTCTATTTTAATTCATACTTATCTTTATTATCTTTTTCTTATTTTCTTTGCTCCTTTTATTTTTATTTCTTTTTTTATTTACATCCTATTTTTCAACCTCGTATTCTATTTTAATTCACTCTGCTGGATTGATGGTCATAAATGGAGTTAACTAATATAGATTAGATTATCTTCTCCTCTTTGGAATTTCTCCCGACCAATTGCAATGCGACACGGCCCTTATGGAATCTGATTTAACAGGTCTATCTGGTATTTGCATGCACTATTACTAATGTCCACTTGCTGAGTCTTTGAAACTGACCAACACTTGCCTAGACGGGCCAACCCCTCAGCTCCAGCTGATTCAAATGACATTCAAACTAATTTCCGCCCTGATTTCGGCGGGAAAATAGGCTATTTAAGCAGTACTCACTCAGTAGTCTGCAGAGAAGGCACTGGGAAGGCTGCTTATGCTCTAGCTCCATCTCCTAGGTAAGTTTTTAATCTATATGGCGTACCCAGACTCTATAGACATGATACTATATAATTACCAGCCCCAACTCTCTTAACGATTTACCTACCAAACTTTTTGCTTGCTACTTTACCAGAATCAGCGTTGGATTATCCAACCCCTGGGGGGCTGCCCTCCAATAGGGCTCTAAGGCCGCCCTTCCCATACTACCTACACCAGACATTAACAGGTGTAGGCTTTCATTTTTTACTATCTAGAAGTAGCAATTTGAGGATTGGGCTTTTTAAAATGGTCATCATTATTTATAATTACCCTTACCCTGTTCATTAGGTTCTTCTAATATTAGGGGACGCAGATACGGTCTCTCTATAATATACCGGGACTTTTTCTGACCCTCTTGAACCCAGGTAGGATTCAACCTTCCTAATATAAGCTTTAATTCCCATAATATGGATATAACATTCTAAATAATGATAAATTATAAAATAGATATAAATCTCCCCTCCTCTTCTCCCCTGTCTTTTCCCCCCCTTTTTTTTTTCTCATTGTTCTTGTTTTTCTGTTGCCCTCTTGGCTTCTCTTCTACCATCTGCAGGTGTAAGGAAATTCCTTCCGAAACTGACGTTCACTTCTACCTTCCAGAAAATTGCTTTTAAAAATGAAAATGTGAATTGCCACAAATTGAGTATCTTATCAATAGGGTATACCTAGAAGGTAGGCAATCTACTTACTAATTAGATCGCGGGCTAGACTGGTGATGATCATGTTACTGATGGGACATATTGGAGCAACTATTTGCCCATTGATGAATAATTCTCAATTTTTCTTGTTTTACAACTATATTTAGATATAAAAATTGCTGTACTACGGTTCTGATGAAGCTAAAAGCGAAACGCGTCAACCGTCAACTGACCAGCAAGTAAAACACAATTATGGAATCTTTTAGGTCCTAATGTATATCCGATACTCGATGGCCAAACTGTTGTAAATAATTTCTTTTTGTTCTTCACTTTTTGTGATGTATATTTGTATATTGTTTTGTATGTTTTCTAAATAAACCAATGAAATATTGATTACGGAATATCCGTGTTTGTTCAGGTGCCAAGATAGTCCGTCAGGTTGGCTAAACCCCCTCTTGTTCCCTTTTTTCTTTGTACACCCCGCTAGCGGCCGCATACCGCGGCTAAAACTATGGTAAAGCAGCGCTAAATATAGCGCTGCTTTACCGTCGCCGCCCGCACCGCCCGAGTGTGAAGCCGGCCTAAGTGGTTAAAGTGTTACTAAAACCCAGTAATATGAAAATAGTTTATCCCCCCCCCCCACCGTTTAAAAATCTTTTTACATTAAAATACTGCCACTATATACCTTTTTGGATGATCTGTATGCCACGGTTGCATGATAAACTTCACAACCTCTCCAGTGCTGAAAGTTCAGGAAGGAGGAGATTTTAACTACTGCCTGTATACACGCCCACATGTGTGATGTCAATATCATGTGACCTGGCTAGCTCTGAGAGCAAGAAACTGTTCTCTCCAGCATAAAAGACGCAACTGAGCATGTGCAGGTGCGGCTGTTGTGGGTTTAGTAACACTTTAAATAGTATTGACCACTTGCTTACCGTGCTAATTCTGACACTTCTCACATACATCTAGAAATCTACTTCTTTTTTTTGTTAGAAAATTACTTGGATCCCCCAAATAAATTATATATATATATATATATATATATATATATATAAATTCTCTATCGGAGGCACTATAAAATAAAATGATGGGTGTTTCAATTTTTTATCTTGCACAGTATTTTCGCTTTTTTGTAAAATATAATATAGACATTACGCCAAGTAAATAGATGCCTAACATGTCACGTTTTAAAATTGCGCCCACCCGGGGAATGGCGTCCAAACTACGGTACTTAAAATTCAACATAGGCTAAGCTTTAAACGCCTTTTACAGGTTACCAGTTTAGAGATACACAGGAGGTCTGGGGTTAGAATTATTGCTCTCAATCAGACATTCGCGACAATACCACACGTGTGGGGTGCGATCAATGTTTACTTATGCATGCGGGACTTACAAATGCGTCTGCATTTGCGCATGAGCACGCAGGGACGGGCGATTCTTTTTTTATTTTATTTTTTTCTTATTTTATCCAAAACTTTTTTTTTTTTTTTTACGGTCTCTAAAAAAAATAATAAAAATAAAATGTTTTTGTATTAACTTTATTGTTATCACAATGGATGAACAGCATCCCTTGTGACAGCATGGGCTGTGAATTTTGTGTTGGAAGGAAGGAAGGATTGGAAGGGAAAATCTTCCATTAGGAACAAGCAGGGATTCCCTCACTTCTGGAGGCATTTCCTCTCACTTCCTGTCCCAAAGCAACAGGAAGTGAGAGGAAATACCTCCAAAAGTGAGGGAATCCCTAAAATTCTCCCCAACAAAACACAGATGGCAAAAGAAAAACCTGACGGGTTATAACCCTCCCTTTACAATATCCAAAATGAAAAGAAAGTTTCTCCTTTTTAGTTTTACTTTGAAGAACGTGTCATATTTAACCTTGTTTGATCCCCTCAGATTTTGTTTCTCTGTTTTTTTTAGATTCGTTTTTAAAGCCTCCAATAGACAACCCGGCTCATGAAAGATTTCGGGGATACAACTTTCCGCACTCTAAAGAGATGATGAAAATTTTCCACAAAAAATTTGGGCTGCATCGCTTTCGTACCAACCAACTGGAAGCAATCAATGCGACCCTGTGTGGGGAGGACTGCTTCATTCTCATGCCAACAGGTAAACCATTTCCTTTCACTGTGTGAGAGACTTGAGGCTCGGTTCACGAATATGCGGTGAGGGAAAGACAGCGCATCCTGTGTGATTCCTGCACCGCATTGAAATCGTGCGCAGTTCATACGAACTGTAGGGGGTGGTGTTGTTAACCACACCCCAACACTGTTCACAAAACGCAGTGCGAGTGACAGAATGAGATTGCATAGGTGGGAACACCCATGCAATCTGATCCAAGTGCGGTTTTGTGTGGATGCGGTGCGATTTGAGCCATACTGCAGACATCACATGTGATTTTGAATAGGAATTCAGTGCAATTCCTATCTTAATCGCATGCAGGTGTCCCGCACCGTATATATGTGAACCCAGCCTTGGTGTTCACAGAGCTGGAGCATTCCACTTCTCTCACAAACAGCCGCTTAAAGGGGCTCATTTAGATGAGCGTTGAAACCCATCCTACATGCTGAGACGCTTTTGGCTGCATGTGCTGCATCCACCTCGGAGCTGCCCATAGAAGTGGATGCAGGAGCAGCGGCTGCACAGTTGCATGTCAAAAGGTGCACGGATCTGATCGTAGACCCTGAGTTCGATCTTCCTAAAACTGGAGAGGTCAAAATCTGGTGCAGCTGTACATGGTAGCCAATTGGCTTTTAACTTCAGCTTGTTCATTTAAGCTTTGACAAAACAAAAAAACCTGAAAGCTTATGGTTTCTCAGGGGAACTGCACCAAATTTTGCACTCTTCAGTCTTTGTAAATAAACCCCACTGTGTATTTTGATCTGTGCAACTGCTCCTGCCTGCATGTCAGATTTTGTGTTTGTGCAGCCACCAAGGGTGCATCCACTTTCTTCATCTGTCTCCGTCTTCTTCCTTCTCAGTCTTCTTCCTTCCTTCCTTCCTTCCTTTTTTTTTTTCTTCTTCTCAGTCTTCCTACCTTTTTTTTTTTTCTTCTCCGTCTTCTTTCCTTCCTTTTTTTTTTTTTCTTCTCCGGCTTCCTTCCTTCTTTTTTTATTTTTTTTTCCGTCTTCCCTTTTTTTTTTTTTTTTTTTTTTTTTTCTCCGTCTTTCCTTCCTTCCTTCCTTCCTTCCTTCCTTCCTTCCTCCTTCCTTCCTTCCTTCCTTCCTTCCTTCTTCCTTCCTTCCTTCCTTTTTTTTTTTTTCTTCTCCCTCCTTCCTTCCTTCCTTCCTTCCCTCCTTCTTATTTATTTTTTCTTCTCCGTCTTCTTTCCTTCCTCCTTTCCTTCCTTTTTTTTTTTTTTTCCTTCCTTCCTTCCTTCCTTCCTTCCTTCCTTCCTTCCTTCCTTTTTTTTTTTTTCCTTTCTCCGTCCGCCTTCCTTCCTTCCTTCTTCTTTTTTTTTTTTTCTTCTCCGTCTTCCTTCCTTCCTTCCTCTTTTTTCTTCTTCTTCTTTTTTCTTCTTCTTCTTCTTTTTTTTTTTTTTGGGGGGGGGGTTTATGTACTGGAGGTATATATTTGTCATGGTAAGAGACGTACTGCTCATATATTTAGGGCCAGTTCACACCAGATGCAGTTTCCGTTTTTTTCTGCACCAGAAACTGACCGGACTGCATGGTGTAAACTAGAGCCATTGGAATACATGGAAAACACTGTGCATGCATTTTTAGTGCAGAAAAAAAGTGCACGGAACTGCGTCTGGTGTGAACTGGCCCTCATGGGGGATCAGAATGGAATTTTTTTTTTCCCCGCTGGAGCAAATTGGATCATGCTGTGCTGGATTTTTTTTTTTTTTTGCCTTCCTCTGGATCAACTGTGGGTATAGGATTGTGTATATAGGATTGTATGATTATTTTTTTTTTTTTTTTTTCTTTTCCCTTTTATTGGTTGGAACTAGATTTAGAAGAGACATGTCTTTTGTTTCAACCAGACTAACTATATTGATGGTTATTTTTTGAATGCATATAATATGGGTTCTCTCTCTCTCTCTCTCTCTCTCTCTCTAACTCTCTCTCTCTCTCTCTCTCTCTCTCTCTCTCTCTCTCTCTCTCTCTCTCTCTCTCTCTCTCTCTCTCTCTCTCTCTCTCTCTCTCTCTCTCTCTCTCTCTCTCAAAGATAGACCACTAATGTATACGTTTTGTGATCATGGTTAAGACACTAATGGCACAATGTGTCTTAATGTTCCAGGCGGTGGAAAGAGTTTGTGTTACCAGCTTCCAGGCTGTGTCTCCCCCGGAGTTACCATTGTGATCTCCCCTCTTCGTTCCTTGATAGTGGACCAAGTGCAGAAACTGACCTCTCTGGATGTAAGACTATTTATTTTTTCCGTGTATATTATTTATCTTTCATTTAAAGCGGTATTAACTTACCAATTCTTAGATGTGGTGGCTGCGTTATTTTGTACATTTTTTTTTTTTAACTTTTTTTCCACCTGTTGATCCTGCCAGTAAGTCTGTCCTGCAGATGTAGCGGTTAGAGGGCTGAGACAAACTATTTACCACTGCGAAGGGTGCTTAAAATGATCAACTTTTATTCATTTATGTAAAATCTTTATCCCAAAAGGAACAAAACTATTGCTGTTTACTGCTTAAGTGTGAGCTGGAGTTTGGCTTTAATTTGTTAGTGTATTTAACCATTTCAGCTCCGGAAAGATTTTACCCCCTTCATGACCAGACCATTTTTTTTTTTTGCTATTTAGCACTGTGCTTTAACACAGTGCCCAAATTAAATTTTATATAATTTTCTTCACACAAATAGAGCTTTCTTTTGGTGGCATTTGATCACCTCTGGGTTTTTATTCCATACACGAAAAAAGACTGGAAATAAAAAAAAAAAAAAATTATTATATATATATATATATATATATATATATATATATATATATATATATATATATATATATTCTCATTTCTGTTTTAAAACATATCCAATCAAAAAATCCAAAATCTAATTTCTTCATAAATTGAGGATAAAATGTATTCTGCTACATGTCTTTGGTTTAAAAATAAATAAATAAAATCCCAATAGGCGTATATTGATTGGTTTGCCAAAAGTTATAGCGTCTACAAACTATAGGAGATACTGTAATATTATTATTATTATTTTTTTTTTTTAATACTAGTAATTAGGTGGTGATCAGCGACCTATAGTGGGACTGTGAGATTGCGGCGGAGAATCTGACACTAACTGACACTGGGTGGGAACTGACTAACTGCCACTGACATCAGCAGTGACGCTAATACAGTGATCAGTGATAATACTATACACTGTCACTGTACTAATGGCACTGGCTGGGAAGGGGTTAACATCTCGAGTAATGAAGGGGAAAAACATGTCCCTAACAACTGTTAATTTGTGTATTATGTGCTGCTTTTTACTAAAACTTCTTTGTTCTCTCTGTACAAACACAGGGCTCTGGGCTGTGATTGGACACTGTCCCAGCCAGCCATGAATCATTGGCTGGGACCTGCTGACAATGGTTTTTGGGTTTAATACCGCTTTAATGAAGTACTGTCCCGTACTTGGTATTGTGTAATTCTGCCGTTTTTTTTTTTTTTTTTACCTTTTTTTGCTTTTCTCAGATTCCTTCCACTGATCTTACCGGGGGTAAAACAGATTCAGAAGCCTCCAGCATTTACCTGCAGCTTTCTAAAAAAGATCCAATTATTAAACTTCTCTATGTTACTCCAGAAAAAGTAAGTTTCCTTCATACTGTATAACAAAGTAACAGCCAATGTGTACACAGAAAACAAGGCAAACCCGTTCTCATTCTTTAACCCCTTACAGACCTCCCGCAGCACTTTGTATAGGAATATCCTTATGGCAGCAGCTAGCTGCCATAACCCCGGTATCCTCTTTTTCAGCGGGCGGTCCTCTTTCAGATAAAAGTGGTCTCTGTGGCGGATTCGCCGTGAGATTACTTTTATCGGTGCCGGGACAGGGGCCCCCTCTCGCCGCGCTCCGGTGGTCTCTGCCGCTTATTGGCGGAGACGATCGGGTCCTTTCCTCTGCTTGGCTGGCTGCCGAGTGAGGGGAAGATGGCCCCCACTCGGCTCCATAGCATTGACTGGCGGAAGCAACGTCAATTGTCACTTCTGCCCAGTGCTTTTTATAGCATTGTAGTGTATTTATGAGATGTGAGGTCTTTTTGACCCCCAGATCTAATTTTTAAGAGGTCCTGTCATGTTTTTCTTTTCTGTTACAAGGGATGTTTACATTCCTTGTATTATAAAAAAACCTTCACTTTATAACCACTTTGAGGCCGTACCAGAAAGGCAGCAGCCCAAGACCCAAGAAGGGTATGCGACCAATCTTCACCATCGGGCCCTTTCCTGCCATAAGGAATCCTTCCAATCCGCCCATATAACCCGCTCATATAACCCAGGACCAGCGATCGATCCGGTCAATCCAGCGCAGTCTCCCAACACATACAAGATACCTGTGTGCAGACAACTCAAATTCTGTAATTAAAAAAAATAAAAATTTTCCTTACTTTGCTGCTGATCTTTCACTGTGGTGGTTTGTGGTAGGAGAGACCATCAGACGGTCAATAAAAAATTGCCACACGCGCATTTTAACCCCCTGTCCAGACCAATTTTCAGCTTTCAGCCGCTGATGCACTGTGAATGACAATTGCGCGGTCATACAACGCTGTACCCAAATGATTTTTATCATTTTTTTCCCCCACAAATAGAGCTTTCTTTTGGTGGTATTTGATCACCTCTGCGTTTTTTTTTTTTTGTAAAAAAAATTTAAAAAGACCGAATTTAAAAACAAAATGTTTTTTTTTTTTTTTATATATTTTGTCATAAAATGTTGCAAACGGGTAATTTTTTCTCCTTTTCATTGATGTACGCTGATGAGGCGGCAGTGATGGGCACTGATGGGTGTCAATAATGGGCACTGATTGCTTACACTGATAGGTGGCACTGATTGGCACCACTGGTGAGCATTGAGAGGTGGCACTTTTGGGCACTGGCAGGTGGCAATAACAGGTGGCACTGGCAGGAGGTACTTATTGGCACAGATGAGGTGCCTGTGTTGCTTTCTCTGTGTTGGGTCCCTTTAACATAAGCCGGTGATCGTCTTTTTTTTTTTTTTTTTTCTGCTCAGATGTCAGCGTGAGCAGAAAAAAAAGATTACCGAGCTTTTGTTTACATCATGTGATCAGCTGTCATTGGCTGACAGCTGATCACATGGTAAGGGGCCGGGACCAGCCCCTTACTCGGATCGGAGATCACCCGAGTCTCAGTGACTCTGTGATCACAGCGCGCTCCCTGCAGGGCGTGCGCAGGGAGCGTGCACAGGGGAGGAGTTCCTATGACGGCCTCCCGGAAATTAAGGTGCGCACTGTAGCCGTCATTCGGATATGGCCAGGACCTCAAGTGGTTAATAGCTAGTCCCACGATCCCTGCACTAGGAATAAGTGTGTACGTGCTTCCCTGACCTGAGGTTGGGAGAAGCACAATACAATGTGGACAGAGCAGGGCAGAGCCCTTTACATATGTAGAGCTACCCCCAAAGGAGCCGCTGTATTTAACTAGTTCCTTCCTGAACAGTCCAGAGGCGGCTACCAGTCACACAAGCAAAGAGTCCATTCACACCGCCTCCCTTAAACAGTTTAGGGGTGTCTTTCTAGGTTTTGTTGCTTGTAAAACTTGTAACAGAAGATGTGGGATACTCCAGAAATGCTGTAACAGGAGGACACACTCCACTAGTTGCAACTTCTTTGAATAGTCTTGAAACCAATAACTGGGGGGAAGGCCCGACTTGAGACCCTGTAGGAGCAGTCTCAGAGCGAGGGCTACCGTTCGCCCCCCAACAGTAGAACGGCACAGAGTCACTCGATTCTTGCGCTTGGATCAGTTCTCCCAATTTCCCATGCCAGCTGCGCTCTTTCCGCCTGCCAACCCGGCACTCTTTCCGGCTCCGATTTGCTGCTGCTCAGGGGCTCTGTGCTTCAGCAAAATGGCTGCCTCCAGCAAGAAGAAATAGGAGCAATGCTGGAGGCAATTTACAGCACACACTAATCTTGGTAGCATAATGATTAAAGTGGATGTAAACCCAAATTTTGATGTCCTAATGTAGAGAATAAGATTTCCTTTCATTTGAGACCAGTCTTGCCACAGATTTACTCGAGGCCTGAGCAATCCTCTTTTATTGTTCAGTTAGAGAAATCTTGACAGTCTTGAAAACTTTGTCAAAAACGCCCCCCTTGCTGTGAGTGACAGGTGATTTACATATCTCATGCACTAGCCTGAGACAGGTTATCATCAGATCACTGGATGTTCTACTCTGCCCAGCTCTGACTACATACATGTCCCCTAAATCACTTGTCTGTCTATAGTCTGCTGACTGTTCACTGCATCCCATGATGAGAAAAAGACCATCGGGCCTTCAGGAAGAAACTCAAGACCCACCTCTTCTAAAAAGGAATCAACACAGGTCGGATCAAGCGCCTCGAGGCAATTCAGTTCGCAGTTGCAGCGCTATACAAATTATTCATTCATTCATTCAGTCAAAACACAGTAAAGCTGGGGGGGAGGGGAGGGGGGTGTGAATTGTGAACTTTTTACACATGATGTGCCTGTCTCAGGCTAGTGCATGAGATATGTAAATCACCTGTCAATCACAGCAAGGGGGCGTTTTTGACAAAGTTTTCAAGACTTTGTCAAGATTTCTCTGAACACCTGAACAATAAAAGAGGATTGCTCAGGCCTCGAGTAAATCTGTGTGGCAAGACTGGGCTCAAATGAAAGGAAATCTTATTCTCTACATTATGGGGTTTACATCCACTTTAATGTGGAATGTGTGTTCCTTGCTAAAGAACTTTATTTTTTTATCATGTTTTTAAAGTTCCACTTTAATGTAAATATTTTACATGTCTTGCAGGTCTGTGCAAGTGCCAGGCTTATCACCGTTATGGAAAACCTTTATGAGCGCAAATTGTTGGCACGGTTTGTCATTGACGAGGCTCACTGTGTCAGTCAGGTAACTTATCTTGTCCTGTGTTGACCTCAGAGCTCTTTATACGAGTCTCCTATATTTATAAATGATATCTCTCCTCTCTCCTTCTCTCTCGCTCTCTCTCTCTCGCTCTCTCGCTCTCTGTCTCTCGCTCGCTCGCTCGCTCTCTGTCTGTCGCTCGCTCGCTCTCTGTCTGTCGCTCGCTCGCTCTCTGTCTGTCGCTCGCTCGCTCTCTGTCTGTCGCTCGCTCGCTCTCTGTCTGTCGCTCGCTCGCTCTCTGTCTGTCGCTCGCTCGCTCTCTCTCTGTCGCTCGCTCGCTCTCTCTCTGTCGCTCGCTCGCTCTCTCTCTGTCGCTCGCTCGCTCTCTCTCTGTCGCTCGCTCGCTCTCTCTCTGTCGCTCGCTCGCTCTCTCTCTGTCGCTCGCTCGCTCTCTCTCTGTCGCTCGCTCGCTCTCTCTCTGTCGCTCGCTCGCTCTCTCTCTGTCGCTCGCTCGCTCTCTCTCTGTCGCTCTCTCGCTCTCTCTCTGTCGCTCGCTCGCTCTCTCTCTGTCGCTCGCTCGCTCTGTCTCTCGCTCTGTCTCTCGCTCTGTCTCTCGCTCTGTCTCTCGCTCTGTCTCTCGCTCTGTCTCTCGCTCTGTCTCTCGCTCTGTCTCTCGCTCTCTCTTCTCTCAGTGGGGTCACGATTTCCGCCCAGACTACAAGCGGTTGAACATGTTGCGTCAAAAGTTCCCTTCTGTACAAATGATGGCGCTCACAGCAACTGCAAATCCCCGCGTCCAGAAGGACATTCTAAATCAACTGAAGATGTCAAAACCTCAGATGTAAGTCTGGTACAAGCGAACTTCGAATGTGATGCTACATAGTATAGTGAAATATCGAGCTAGAAGGCGGGTAGACGACGGTCATTAACCACTTAAGGGCCGCCCTATAGCCATTACTACAGTAACTGACCTTTTTATTTTATTACAGATTTTCCATGAGTTTTAACAGAAGCAACCTGAAGTACGAAGTGTTGCCGAAAAAACCCAAAAAGGTAGCCCAGGACTGTGTGGAGTGGATTAAGAAGCATCATCCTCGTAAGTGTGACGTGTCAGAACAATCGCATTTCCTCAAAATCGGTCCTCAATGGTTCCACCTTTCTCCATTTTGTTGGTGCTCTGCTAGTAGTACTTCTCTCCAGCCTGACCGGGCAGCCCTTTCTACAATCGTGGATCTTGGGCTCTGCCTTTTCTGTCTCTTCCTTTGGACTTGTGTGGTCCATATTTGTTTTTTTTTTCTTGGGCCTAGGCTGCCCAGGGCATTGTTTTCTGATGTTGACCTTATCAGTTGTCTATTTTACTCCCATTTTGGTTGTGTTTGTGTGTATTTGTGTTTGTGTGTTAGAGCTGCACGATTAATCGTTAAAAAATCTCAATCTCGATTCACCCCCCCTGACTATCTCTCTTGCTGAGTAGGCGATTCTTTCATATATAAAAAAAAAAATTTCTTTCATATAAACAAGTGGAGAGATTATCTGCTTAGAGTCCATTCACACAGGGGCAACTTTGAATCCGACTTGAAGTCGCCCCAAGTTGCTCAACAAAATCAATCAATGTAAGTGAATGAGAGCCGTCCCCGTCTTAATGCACACTACTGAAGTCGCTCCGACCTCAGAAAAGGTTCCTGTACTACTTCAATCCGACTTCTAGGCGACTTGTACCCATAGATTTCAATGGAAGTCGCCTCCAAGTCGGATCTCCTGTCTTAACTGAAGCAACTTTCCAACTTGAAACATTGTAACTAACACTTACTTCTTAGATCAAAGGGATAGAGCTTCTTGTGTAAACAAATAATCTGGGCAGTCTGCCAAGCTTTCAACCACTGTGTAAATGCAGGAAGTTTAACCACTTAAAGTTTAAATCTCTTTTTCTGACACTTCTTTCTAAAGTTAAATCAATATGTTTTGCTAGAAAATTACTTGGAACCCCCTAAACACATACACACACATATATTATTCATATATATTACAATATTTTTTGTCAAACTGTATTTGCCCAGCGGTCTTTTAAATGCAATTTTTTGGGGAAAAAATACACTTCAATAAATAAAAACGAAACCGTAAAGTTAGCACAATTTTTTTTGTTTAAATATGAAAGATGATGTTACGCCAGGAGAATCGTGATCTATCTTCTAAGCAAAAAAAAATGTGCTTCTCATTTTAGCCAGAATCGTGCAGCTCTAGTGTGTGTGTGTGTGTGTGTGTGTGTGTGTGTGTGTGTATGTATGTGTTTGTGTGTGTGTGTGTGTGTGTGTGTGTATATACATACATACATACGTGTGTGTGTGTGTGTGTGTGTGTGTTTTTTATTTTTTTTTTTACTTTGTTATTTTGGTGGATTGTTGGTTGGGTCTCCAGTTCTCCTTCAGTCATTTACCCCAGGAAGTGTTTTTCTCTGTCCTTCTCTGCAACATTAGGTTTATCCTCTGTCCTTCCCTCGGTCATGGCAGTTCCTCTGTCTTGCAGAGGGCTTCTCCTTATCTACCCATGATTTGGAACTTTGTCTCTAACATGTGATGGTCCTCTAAATTTTGTTGGCCCACCCCTCAGTTGGACTGCATTTGGTTGCCCAACTATATTAGTTCTGGTATCCTTCAGTGGGAATTAAAAAAAAAAAAAATGTGTGTTTTTTTTTTTTTTTTATTCTTACCCTAGTTTACCACCGACGCACCCACCGCCCCAGTGTGAAATGGGGCTTGCCCACTGGGGCGGTGGGTGCGTCGGCGGTAAAACACCGCTATTTTTATCGGCGTTTTACCATCAATTTCGTTGCGCTATTCGGCCGCTAGCGGGGTCCTTTTTTAGAAAGGGTTGAACCCAGCCAAGAAAGGGTTAAAACCACCCGCACAGCGCTGCTGCAGCAGCGCTTTGTCGGCGGTATAGCTGCGCTGCTCATTGATTTCAATGGGCAGGAGTGGTGGAGGAGCGGGTATACACACCACTCCTTCACCGCACCAAAGATGCAGCTAGCAGGATTTTTTTTACCCGTCCTGCCAGCGCACCGCTCCAGTGTGAAAGCCCCCGGGGGCTTTCACATTGGAGAGTCAGGAGCGGCTCTTTCAGGGCGCTTTGCAGGCGATTATTTTTAGCGATTGTAGCGCCTGCAAAGCGCCCCAGTGTGAAAGGGGTCTTAAACAGGGGTGATGGCTGGTGCTTCAGCTGATTCTGATCATGACATAACTGTGTGTAATGTTTCTTGCTGCGCCCCAAATGGCGGAGAGAATATAATATAGTTTTTTTCATAATTCTGGACCATTTTATCTTCCAGATGAGTCTGGGATCATTTACTGCCTGTCCCGACACGAGTGTGACACTACAGCCGAGACTCTTCAGAGGGAAGGATTGGCAGCTCTGGCTTACCATGCCGGGCTCAGTGACTCTAATAGAGACTATGTACAGCATAAGTGGATCAATCAGGATGGCTGCCAGGTATGAATAACTAATAGGGTAGCGGTCATTGTTTACAATGGTGGAAAAGGGAAAAAGAAAACGGTTTTGGGACTTTATATGAGGCAATAACCTGGTAAAAGGCCATCTGCCTCCATACCTATGTATGTGAATAAAAAAAAAAGGAAAAATTGGGACATTGTATGAAGCACGCAAAAAAAGTCAGATTTATTGGATGAAAAAGTAGTATATAAGTTGATAGTAATAGTGGGCTGCATATTAACCACTTCAATACCGGGGGGCACTTATTCACCTTCCCGCCCAGGACAATTTTCAGCTTTCAGCGCTGTCGCTCTTTGAATGACAATTGCGCGGTCATACAACACTGTGCCCAAACAGAATTTTTATCATTTTGTACCTTTCTTTTGGTGGTATTTGATCACCATATATATTATATAATTTTATGAATTGTATTTTAATATGCAGCCCATTATTACTATCAATTAATATACTACTTTTTCATCCAATAAATCTGACTTTTTTTACGTGCTTCATACAAAGTCCCATTTTTTTCTTTCTTTTTACTCTTCAATGGTGGGGGTTTTTTTTTTTTATTTTTATTTTCCTTGAATCTTTTTATTTATACTCCTATGTAAAAGAGGAACTGCAGTCTGCTCACATAATTTGTAATAAAAAACATCTTTGGCACTCTGAAGCTTCCATAGTTTCATAGTTAGTAAGGTTGAATAAAGACACCAGTCCATCCAGTTCAACCTGAGTGAGTGTCTACAATTGTCCCTATCCCTGTACATTGCACACTCACATCGGTCCCTACCCTCAAGGAGCCCACAATCCAAGGTTCCCATTCATATACTAGGGCCAATTTTTGGACAGAAGCCAATTAACCTACCTGCATGTCTTTGGATTGTGGGAGGAAACCGGAGTACCCGGATGAAACCCACACAGGCACAGGGAGAACATGCAAACTCCAGGCAGGTAGTGTCGTGGTTGGGATTTGAACCAGCAACCCTTCTTACTGCTAGGTGAGAGTGCTAACCACTACACCACTGTGCCGCCTCCGACCACTTTGCATATTATTTTTTATATACGGTATATCTCCCTCCACTGAGTCTGGCTGCAGCCATGTTAACTGTGGGCAGCTGAAGCTGCTGCCTGGTCACTTCCTGGATTTACACAGACGCACAAGAGGCACACCCCCAGCTCTGCAGCTCTCATTGGCACTCGTATGACTCATCCCCCCTCCCTTCCTGGCAAACTCTCAGGAGAGTTTGAGAGAGAGCGAGAGCGCTGTGCATGAGGTCATAAGCCTAGGTTTCTTACCAGACAAGAAGGAAGTGGACTGTATAAGGTATTTTAGTGGCGGAAAAACATTTTACTATCCAAAGTTAAAGCAACAAGGGCAGAAGATTTAACCACTTCCAGACCAGCCTCGTTTTGGATTTTAGGTGTTTACATGTTTAACCACTTGCCGACCGGCGCACGACGATATACGTCGACAGAATGGCACGTACAGGCAGGAGGGCGTATATATACGTCCCTCCTTTAGCCTGTCCGTGCCATCGGGAGCGCGCCGGGAGCGGCGCGCTCCCGCGCCGGTCGGGACCCCCGTGAGTCCGGCCGCGGTCCCCGCGGACTCGATCGCCGCGGGGACTCCCGCGATCGTCTCACGGAGCGGCTAAACGGGGAGATGCCGAGATAAACAGCATCTCCCCGTTCTGCCTAGCAACTAGTGACGCCGATCTCTGCTCCCTGTGATTGGAGCAGAGATCAGCATTCACTAGCTGACAGCCACGCCCCCCCACAGTAAAAAAAACACCCTTAGGCCTACTTAACCCCTACACTGCCACCTTGTGGTTAACTCCTAAACTGCCAGTGTCATTTATACAGAAATCAATGCATTTAAATGCATTAATTGCTGTAAAAAATGACAATGGTCCCAAAAATGTGTCAAAAATGTCCGATGTGTCCGCCATAATGTCGCAGTCACAAAAAAAATCGCAGATCTCCGCCATTAATAATAAAAAAAAAATTATTAATAAAAATGCTATAAAACTATCCCCTATCTTGTAAACGCTATAACTTCTGCGCAAACCGATCAATCGCTTATTGCGATTTTTTTTACCAAAAATATGTAGAAGAATACGTATCGGCCTAAACTGAGGAAAAAAAATGTTTTTTTTTATATATTTTTGGGGGATATTTATTATAGCAAAAAATAATGCATTTTTTTCAAAATTGTCGCTCTATTTTTGTTTATAGCGCAAAAAATAAAAACCGCAGGGGCGATCAAATACCACCAAAAGAAAGCTCTATTTGTGGGAAAAAAAGGACGTCAATTTTGTTTGGGAGCCACGTCGCACGACCGCGCAATTGTCAGTTAAAGCGACGCAGTGCCGAATCGCAAAAAGGGGCCTGGTCCTTTGGCTGCAAATTGGTCCGGTCTGAAAGTGGTTAAAACAGTTTTTTTTGCTAGAAAAAAAACTTAGAACCCCCAAACATTATATATTGTTTTTTTTCTAACACCCTAGAGAATAAAATGGCAGTCGTTGCAATACTTTTTTTCACACCGTATTTGCGCAGCGGTCTTACAAGCGCACTTTTTTTTTGGAAAAAAGTCACTTTTTTGAATAAAAAAATAAGACAACAGTAAAATTAGCCCAATTTTTTTTTTGGATTGTGAAAGATAATGTTACGCCGAGTAAATTGATACCCAACATGTCACGCTTCAAAATTGCGGCCGCTCGTGGAATGGCGTCAAACTTTTACCCTAAAAAATCTCCATAAGCGACATTTAAAAAATTCTACAGGTTGCATTTTTTGAGTTACAGAGGAGGTCTATGGCTAGAATTATTGCTCTCGCTCTACCGATCGCGGCGATACATCACATGTGTGGTTTGACTACCGTTTTCATATGCGGGCGCTGCTCATGTATGCGTTCGCTTCTGCGCGCGAGCTCGTCGGGACGGGGTGTTTTAAAAAAATTTTTTTAGTTTTTTCTTATTTATTTTACTTAATTGTATTATTTTTTACACTGTTTAAAAAAAAAAAAAATAATTGATCACTTTTATTCCTATTACAAGGAATGTAAACATCCTTGTAATAGAAAAAAGCATGACAGGTCCTCTTAAATATGAGATCTGGGGGTCAAAAAGTCCTCAGATCTCATATTTGGACTTCAAAGATAAAAAAAAAAAAAAAAAAAAAAAATGACATTTGTAAATTCGCCTTTAAGACGTATGGGCGGAAGTGACGTTTTTGACGTTGCTTCCGCCCTCCTATGGTATAGAGATGAGTGGCGGCCATCGTAGCGTCACTCATCTCTATACACATCAGGGGAACGGACCCGATCGCCTCCGCCGCTGCCGACGGTTCCGGTAAGCGGCGGAAGGCGCGGGAGAGCGGCGGGAGCACCTCTCCCGCCGCCGATAACGGTGATCTCACAGCGAATCCGCCGCGATGACCACCATTATCGGAAAGGGGACCGCTCACTGTGAAGAGGGATACCTCGGTTGTGGCAGCAGCTGCTGCCGTTACCGAGATATCCCTCTTCAAAAAAATGACGTATATATACAGTGAGCGGTCGTGAAGTGGTTAATAGATGGAAAAATGAAAAAATTAATGAAAGTCCGCTTTAATAAGTGTCGGTTGGTTTCCTTGAAATTAATTGGATATCTATTCCTTTGTTTTATTGTGTAGGTAATCTGTGCTACAATTGCATTCGGGATGGGTATCGACAAGCCAGATGTGAGATATGTCATTCATGCTTCCCTGCCCAAATCTGTGGAGGGATATTACCAAGAGTCTGGCAGAGCCGGTCGGGATGGTGAAATGTCCCACTGTCTGCTTTTCTACAGCTACAGTGATGTGACCAGAATCCGAAGGCTGATTCAGAGTAAGTCTTTGCTGCTGTTTTATATAGGATGATTGTAGTCGGGTATACAGGCTGGATTGAGCCACGTGAGGGTTTTTTTTTTTTCTGTTTTTAACAAATGCAAAATCCTAACTAATTTTGTATGAAAAGGTTCAGTCTTTCAGGGAGCCACATTATTTGGTCTTGCAATATCCAGTATGTATTGGGTTTGAAAGGTCTTCTATTAGAATCTCTAAACACGCAAACAAATACCCTAAGGGTCCTTTCACACTGGCTTGTCTGTTTGATGGATTCAGCTTGCTCAGCAGGGGGTTGAGCCCACTGCTCTGTCCCCAAATAGTTAATAAGTGTATTCAGGGAGGGCCCAAGAATATGTTTGCCCCGGGTCCAAACAATATTAAAGACTGCCCTGACAACATTACTCAGTGCTAAGAGATAAAAAGAAACAATGTATCGTTTGGTTCTTTAAGATGAAATGGATGAACTTTGGTCTGCAAATGAGGTCAGTTTACCCACTTCCTGCCCGACCTATAGCAGAATGACGGCCGGGGGGGTAGTTCTGTTATGACATCCAGCAGGATAGCATGCCGTCGGCGCTGACAGGGAGAGCCTGTCGGGGGTGGGGTCTGTGCTGATAATCGGCACATTGATTATCGGCACAGCCCCATCAGATGTGCCACCACAGCTGCCAAAAAGGTGCCCATCAGCTGCCAGTCAGTGCCCCATCAGAAACCAATGTAGGTGCCCATATCAGTGCCCCTATTGGTGCCCATCAGTGCCCATCAATTCTACATATCAGTTCCGCCTCATCAGTGCCTGTCGGTGAAGGAGAAAAAAAATCTTGTGTGTATATATATATATATATATATATATATATATATATATATATATATATATATATATATATATATATATATATATATATATATATATATATATATATAATATATATACACAATGTGTATGTATTTGGTGCATCACTTTGTGACTTGTATGCTTTGATCACAACACTTCATTAATACACAAAAATGTATATGCTTTGATTATCACACTTGACCCGATCCCCCATTGTGACAGTGAACTGGAGATCTTCTCCCTGCCCCCCCTCCCTGTCGCAAATGAAATGCAGCACAGGCATATGGGGCTCCACCCACACAGCGAGGGTGTGAATGAATGGATTACAAGTACCGTCTGCCATTGTGGTAGACGACTTGTAGTTCTCAATGAACTGCAAGGGAGCTAGTGAGCGCTCTTAGTTTTATTGATCTTCCTGGACTTCAGTTGCTGCCTCCCTGTGCAGGGGGTTCAGGCAGACAGCCTGGGAGTCTGCAGGAGCCTGACATTGCACCCATAATCTGCTGATCGTGGGTGCAATGCTTTACAGACTCCTAAAAAAAAAATCTGCTAAAGTGCATTTATTTTGTTTTTTTAAAAAAAAAAGGGTTTGTGGTGCTGCAATTTTAATCTTTTGTGTTTATAAGGGATATATGTCGGCCCCCTTTGCAAACGGCCTGTAAATTGCTAACTAGCGTGAACATAATTTGATATTCTAAATGTAAATGTTGCCGAGTTTAAATCAGATGGTGGATCTAAAAAAAAAAAAAATGACATAAGTGTCTTTTTTATGTGTTGTTTGGTAGTGGAGAAGGATGGGAACCATCATACTAAGCAGACGCACTTCAACAACCTGTACAGCATGGTGCATTACTGCGAGAATGTCCTGGAATGTCGCCGGATGCAGCTTCTTGCTTACTTTGGAGAGACGACATTTAACCCTAAATTCTGCAAAGAGAATCCTCGAGTGGCATGTGACAACTGTTGCAGGACAACGGTGAGACAATACAACAGATTTTCTACAGTAGATTTGTATTATTTGAGGCCAGCTTAGCTGCTGGTAGAATGTGCAACTAAGGCCCCTTTCACACGGACGCAGTCAGTTTAGGCACGTCAAAAACGTATCAGTTCTTATCCGTTGTCTCATCCGTTTTCATCCGTCATCCGTTCCGTTAATGTCCGTTTTCATCCGTTTTTTGTCCGCTTACATCCGTAAATGCACACGTTTACGTCCGTTTTTTCATCCGTTTTTGTATACGTTTTGTTCCGTTTATATGTGTGCCTGTGCCTTTTAAGAGGTTGAGTTCACAGATAAACACAAAACGGATCTGAACGGATCGGACGTTGACGGACGATGTCCGTCAACGTCAGTTAATATCCGTTTTGACGGATCTGAACGTAGCCTTGTACGTTTTAAAAAAAAACGGATAAAAAACGGAAGCGGAGGTTAACTGATGGTGACGGATGTTCATCCGTCTGCCCATAGGAATGCATTGTCGTCCGTTGACGGATGGAAGAAAAACGGATAGACGGTCCGTCCGTGTGAAAGGGGCCTTACACTGGGTACATGCTGTCCGAAAATCGTCCGGTTCAGCAGGAATCGGCTGACATTCGGTGGGTGTGCACAGCAGCCTGTCTAACAGCTT
The DNA here is from genome assembly GCA_028564925.1 of Lithobates sylvaticus. Taxonomy (NCBI): domain Eukaryota; kingdom Metazoa; phylum Chordata; class Amphibia; order Anura; family Ranidae; genus Lithobates; species Lithobates sylvaticus. The sequence goes on from CM053029.1 coordinate 608,246,274, forward strand.
TTGACAGGGGGGCATGTTGGAAAATCGGCATGCGATCTGTGCTTTCTGCCAATGGGGGGGGGGGGGGGGTTAAGAGCCCCCTTGTCTAAATAAAAATACACAGCATGGGAGATCGTTGCATTGCTTGTGTTTGGTATGGCGATCTGTCAGTTTTTTTTTTCGTTCAGCTTGCTGGGTTGAAAAAAAAAATGAAACGAGCTGTGTGTACCTGGCTGTAGGCTTTGTACATGCGCCCTTATTTTTCCACTTGCAGTGTAGTTGATGGTTGTTTTAGTAGATCACTGCGCAATGGGAGAAATAGATCACATTGGCCAACATTGATATCTCCAGTATATATTTATTATTATTATTATACATGATTTATATAGCGCCAACAGTTTGCGCTATACAATACAGTTTGGCAGACATTACAGTTGCATTGCAATTTGGTAATTTTAGATTACAATCTAGGAGGGAGGGTCAATTGATACAAAAGGTAATAGCTGTGAGGGATGAGTTGATGGAGAAAGTAAAACAGTGTATTAGAAGTAGGATAGGCTTCCTTAAAGTGGTGTTTCCACCAAAAAAAAAAATAGCTTAAAATTCATTAAAAAAAAAAACAAAAAAAAATGTTTTACTCACCTCTAAATGCCTGTTGCTAGGTGGTCCCAGGAAATCTGCCTCCTTCAGTGCCCGGGCACTGACATCACTTCCCCTCGGCACAGTCAGTCATCTGGGACACGTAACAGGTCCCAGATGACTGTGCGGCTGTACCGCTCGTGCATGCGCAGTGGGTGCCTGGCTTTGAAGCCACAGCCGGGTGCCCACAGTAAGAATGCCGGCGCCACAAAGCGGAGCAGGGAACAGGGGGGGGCCCTTCATTCCCCCCCTCATCGCTGGACCCTGGGACAGGTAAGTGTCTGTCTGATTTATTAAAAGTCAGCAGCTGCAGTATTTGTAGTTGCTGACTTTTAATTTTTTTTTTTTTTAGGGGGCACCCCACTTTAAAGAGAATGGTTTTCAGGGATCGTCTAAAGATGGATAGATTAGGGGACAGATTTTGGTAGGGAGCTCCAAAGGATGGGAGAGGCTCTGGAGGAATCCTGGAGGTGAGCATGGGATGAGGTGACAAGGGAGCTAGAGAGCAGGAGGTCTTGGGAGGACTGAAGAGAGCGGCTTGGTTGGTATTTTGGGAGTAGGTTAGTGATGTAGCTGGGAGCAGAGTTGTGGATGGCTTTGTAAATTATTGTTAGTACTTTGAATTTTATTCGTTGGGTGAGCGGAAGCCATTGCAGGGATTGGCAGAGAGGGGTGGAGGACACTGAATGGTTGGTAAGGTGGATGAGTCTTGCAGCAGCATTCATTATGGACTGAAGGGGGGATGGTCTATGTAAAGGTAATCCAATGGTAATAAATGGTAGTGGAAGCCATGTGAGGCTATCAGCTGACCCAGGGAGGACGTGTAGATCGAGGATAGTAGAGGTTCACGGACAGAACCTTGGGGGGACCCCAACAGTAAGCGGAGTTGGAGAGGAGGAGGTGGAGTTGTAAGTGACACTGAAGGTGCGGTGAGATGGGTAAGATTTGACCCAATGGAAAGCGCAGCCATGGAGACCAAGCAAATTTTAGTTTTTTGAGGCGGAGGGGGTGGTCAACTGTATCGAAGGTAGCGAAAAGGTCCAAGAGTAAGAGTACGGAATAATGACTTGTGGTTTTAGTTGTTAGTAAGTCGTTTTGTGAGTTTTAGGGGGGCAGTTTATGTGGACGAAATCCAGACAGAGGGGATCAAGAAGGTTATTCTCAATGAGGTGGTCGGTTGTAGACTAAACGTTCAAGGAGTTTGGAGGCAAAAGGGAGTAAGGAGATGGGTCTTAGGTGGTTAAGATTGGTGGGGTCCACTGAGGCCTTTTTTTGGTTTGGGAGTGACTAGTGCAGGGGTCTCCAAACTACGGCCCTCCAGTTGTTCAGGAACTACAATTCCCATCATGCCTAGTCATCATGTCTGAATGTCAGAGTTTTACAATGCCTCATGGGACGCGTAGTTTGGAGATCCCTGGACTAGTGCATGTTTCATAGAGTTGGGGAATATGCCAGTAGAGAGTGGAAACATGGGGAAAAAGAAGAAATGCCCCTTGGAGTGTCTTCTGATATCTCCTGTATTTTCAAGAGATGTGTTGCTGTATAATATGATTAGTGGTGCTCCATTTCTACCACTGGGTTGGAGTTGACTTGGTGCCAGTCCAGATCACATTAACCCTTTCGCTTCCAGAAATGTTTATGTGTGTGTTTTTTTTTTTTTGCACACATTTAACCACTTAGCTTTAGAAGATTTTATCCCCTTCATGACCGGGCCATTTTTTATTTCAGTTCCGCACGGCGATACTTTAACTGGCAATTGTGCAGTCATGCAACGCTGTACCCCAAACATTTTACTTCATTTTTTTTTTTTTCACACACACATACTTTTTGTTTTTCCAACAAATGACAGCTTCAAAAAACTTGCCCTGCCTCTTACTAGATACCATTGGACTATCTACTTTCCAAAAAGGGGTCATTTGGGGGGTATTCGTACTATCCTAACATTTTTGGGCCTCAAGAAATTAGATTGGTTGTCAGGACATCAGGATTGATCAATTTACATATACATATATATATATATATCTATCTATATCTATCTATATCTATATCTATATCTATATATATATATATATATATATATATATATATATATATATATATATATATATATATATATATATATATATATATATATATATATATATATATATATATATATAATCGATAGATGGATATCTCTCCCTCTCGCCAAAGTCGGGTCGGAAAATGTCATTCTCTGCTGCAGAAAAGTGCTTGACATTTTCTGAACAGACTTTGGGGCCACTTAGTGATAGGAAACCCCATCTGGATATGTTGTAGTGCTAGTTCCACCGAGTTTGCACACCAAATTTGGGGGTCCCTAGCACCAAGATACGGGGCCCCAAAGTCGGTCAACTGTGTCCATCTGCAGCAATGTCATTTCAGGACCCTTTGGGTCCAGAGACCGCTAATTTTGATAGGGGGCATCTAGGAACCCTTTACTACGACGTTTGGGGGACCTATGGCTGCAAATGGGCACAGTGAGGCTGCAAATGGACATTGTTGTCTCTCTTTTCCACTTACAGTAGCTGCGCATTTCTCACCCTAGGCTTATACTCGAGTCAATAAGTTTTCCCAGTTTTTTTGTGGTAAAATTAGGTGCCCCGGCTTATATTCGGGTCGGCTTATACTCAAGTATATATCTATATCTATATAAATTTTGTGTGTGTACAGGGGGTCCCCGAGTTACGAACTCGTTGGGGACTTGTCGGTCTGCATGCGCAGACCGACAATTACGGACATTTCCGATGTTCCGTCTAATGCCGTTCTGCGCATGCGCGGCAAATTACGGACATTTCCGCCGGCATTTTCCGAGGCTCCGTATGGCCGCGCATGCGGAGGACGGCGGAAAATGGCGGAGGGTCCCTGCAGCGCCCCGTTCATAAGTAGGGGATGTTCGTAGGTCAGGCGTTCGTAAGTCGGGACCCCCTGTATATAGAGAGATACCGTATCTCTATCTATTCCATACTTTGTGGACTCTATAAGCTTCCTACAGACTACATAATATTCACTGATTTCGATTATTTTAACCAAAGAAATGTAGCAGAATAGTTTTTGTCCTAAATTTATGAAGAACGATTATTTATTTGCCAAATTTTAGAACACATAGAAAAACATTGTTTTTTTTTTTTTGTTTGTTTTTATTTATTTTTTTCAAACATTTTCTGTAATTTTATGTTTATTTTACAAAAAATAAACCCAGTGGTGAATAAATGCCACCAAAAGAAAGCTTGACCGCGCAATTGTCATTCAACGTTGCGACAGCTGCGAAAGCTGAAAATGGGCCTGGGCAGGAAGGGGGTAAAAGTGCCGTTATTGAAGTGGTTAACATACAGGATTTAGAAAAGGCTATAAGAGTCGGTTATGGGCGATGGAATTGGTAATATAAATGGCGAATGAAAGTCATACAGCTATAATTAAACTTTTATATTGCTCTTTCCATGTATTATATTCCAGCAATACAAATCTAGAGATGTGACCGAAGAGGTGAAGAGTTTAGTAAGATTTGTCCAAGAACATTGCTCTTCTGGCCGTGGGAGAGGAAATGCTTCCGGTAACCGCCTAACAATCAATATGATGGTGGATATTTTTCTGGGTAAGCAATGTGACTCGGTGTCCGTGTGTCCCATAAAAAAATAAAATAAAAATTAAATCCCCCCCCATGGTCTGTACACAACACTTCTTTACTTACAGGCGGCAAATCTGCGAAGATCCAGACCGGTATATTTGGAAAGGGAGCAGCTTATTCCCGGCACAATGCAGAACGATTATTCCGGAAACTGGTTCTGGACAGAATCTTGGATGAAGAGCTGTATATTACAGCCAATGACCAGGCCGTGGCCTATATGAAGACTGGAGAGAGGGCTCAAGCTGTGTTGAACGGGTTCACAAAGGTATGTGTCCAATAATGTTCCTGAAGTAATTGGTGCAAACAAATATCATTCGAGGGTGTCTACGGAATTTCCTCTATCTATTGCACCTATGTATTAACTTGTCTATTCCCCTAGTTAGCTAGTCTATTAAAATTCTGATCACATGTTACTGTTAAAATCACAATAAATAAAAGGTTGGCTATGAAACCAAGCACACGGCTTAATAAAACAAAATCGTATATTTCGCAAGAAAATCGGAAACGCTAATAGCTAAAGTACTAACGGATATTACAAACATATACCAACAAAACACATCAAAGATACTTATCGCCTGGTCTCCTCAGCTGGACTCAAAATGGTGGATAGAGACAGAGAGAGGGCTCTTGGACTCGTTCAGTCCTTTTTATACTTCAAACATACACCATCCAAACCCAAACCCAGTGCCATTCCATCTAGACTTTTTTGACGAATCAATACTTATGGGGATTATATTGCTGTCCGTCCTGCTGTATTGGCCTCTAGGAGCAGCATTGTCCATGTCTCTGTATCCTAGGTGCCTTTTGATCCTTTGATCTTTGTCACCCACCGTCATCAATCATCCTGGCAGCTATGGTCCTTTTGAAGATTGCTTTATAGCAATAGACGATCCGGAGCCAAGCCTTGCTAGATTTCAGATGCAGATTCTGATATGCTACAAGCTCTGACGTGTAACTGGTTTCATTCCACATTGGGGCTATCTGCCTGTATCAGCCAGGTTATGAAATACCATAAATATGCTATTAAATCATATTGACTTCCAACAGTTCCTATACACTTCATCAGTGTTTCTCTTTTTTTCAGTCATGGTGCACCCCAGTCTAAGGGCTTGTTCACATGTAAGGTTTTTTTTTTACCAACACCTTTAGATGCAGAAGCAGTGGCTGGGGGTCATTTATGTGCTGCAGGCACAGCACAAATTATAACCCCCCCCCCCCGTTTTAAGTTCAGTGGGCACTACCATAAGCAATCCATTTAGGTGAATGGGGCTGCGCTGCAACTGCTTACATTGCATATGGTGCTGTATTTAGGGGGTTAAAACAGGCGGAGATGAGGCTACATATCGCCTCCTCACTGCTGGTCAGATCCCTTCTGAAAAGCAATCTGAGTGTGGACCGTTTTTTTTCAGAGGAGCGGCAGTCCTTGCCGCTAGTGTGTACGTCCCCTGGAAAAAAAGCAGTCGTGCTAGCTTAGAAAAGCAGTTCTGATTGTACAGCATTGGGAGTCAGGATTAAAAGTGATGTGTATATGTATGTGTGACACATACACACACACACACACACACACACACACACACACACCACCCTGCCAACCGCCTAACTGGGAAAATACCTAGATATTTTGACATTTAATACCAGGTAGGGGTGCAACGGATCAAAAAACTCACGGATCGGATCGATCCTCGGATCAGGAGTCACGGATCGGATCATTTTCGGATCAGCAAATAATAATTGAATTTGCAAAAACCTGTGAAAATTCCGCCACCATATAGTCCCCACTGTAATATCCACGTCATCTCCCCCACTGTAATATCCACGTCATCTCCCCCACTGTAATATCCACGTCATCTCCCCCACTGTAATATCCACGTCATCTCCCCCACTGTAATATCCACGTCATCTCCCCCACTGTAATATCCACGTCATCTCCCCCACTGTAATATCCACGTCATCTCCCCCACTGTAATATTGGCTGGGTATCGCAGAGTATTGGCTGGGTATCGCAGAGTATTGGCTGGGTATCGCAGAGTATTGGCTGGGTATCGCAGAGTATTGGCTGGGTATCGCAGAGTATTGGCTGGGTATCGCAGAGTATTGGCTGGGTATCGCAGAGTATTGGCTGGGTATCGCAGAGTATTGGCTGGGTATCGCAGAGTATTGGCTGGGTATCGCAGAGTATTGGCTGGGTATCGCAGAGTATTGGCTGGGTATCGCAGAGTATATGCAGGGTAATGCAGGGTTTACAAGTGATCGCTCCGTCATTTGACGGAGCGATCACATTAAAAACAGCGGCCGGTTGTACCAAGATGGCCGCCGCTCCGGGGCTAGGCCGAAGCCGCGGCCTTTCCTAAGGCCGCCGGGTGTACAAAGATGGCCGCCGTCGCTCCGGAGCTAGGCCGAAGCCGTGGCCTTTCCCAAGGCCGAGGCCGCGGAGCGCTCTGCGGATCGCGGGGTGTGCCGTTCCGAACGGGGTGGCCCGTTCGGATCACGGATCGGCGACGATCCGTTGCACCCCTAATACCGGGGTTAGGGCTGCAGCTAGATGCCATAACCCCTTTATGCTTTTTTTCCCTCAGGCGCCCATCTTTCTTAGAAAAGTGGTCCGAGTGGTGCATTCGCCTCTGGATAACTTTTAGAAGCAGTGGGAGGGATCGTCCCACCTGTCACTTTCTAGTGGTTCCTGGGCTTACCTGGGAACTCTGGGAACTAATCCGGTGCTGGCTGTTTGTGGAGATGAGTGAAAGACAGATGGCCTCCACTCATCTCTATGGCCTAGGAGGACCAGAGTGACGTCATGACGTCCCTTACGATTCCGATCCAATGTAAACGAAGCTTGTTCTTCTTCTTAATTTTTTTTTGCTTTTAAAAAAAAAAAAAAGTTTTTATCTTTTGCTTTTTAGTTCAATATCAATTTATTGTATCAAAAAGAAAAAGATATGTTAAAACCATAGATCGATGCATCATCTTTTGCTTTTAAGGGTAGAGGAGACATTTGTGGTCTTTAGACCCCAGATCTCTGCATAAAAAGGACCTGTCATGCTGTATTGGTATCACAAGGGATGTTTACATGTCTTGCGATTAGCAATAAAAGTGCTAAAAAAATTGTTTCTTTTTAACTTTTTTTTTTTTTTTTTTTTTAAAGCGCCCCATCCCGGTGCGCAGTGCTGAATGCATATGTAGGTCACACCTACATATCAAAACAGTGTTCTCACCACATATGGGAGGTAGAAAACATGCACGATTCTGGCCAAAATGAGAATCACTATTTTTTTTGCTTAGAATAAATAGATCACGATCCTCGCAACGTAAAAACTTTCACATTATGCAAAACAAATTGGGCTAACTTTACTTTTTTTTTTTTTTTTTTTTTATATTCATTAAAGTAATTTTTTCCCAAAAAAATCCATTTGAAAGACCACTGCACAAATACAGTGTGACATAAAATATTGCAACAACCACCATTTTATTCTCTAGGGTCTCTACTATATAATGTGTATATGTATGTTTGGGGGGGTTCTAAGTAATTTTCTAGCAAAAAAAAAAAAAGATTTTAACTTGAAACCAACAAATGTCAGAAAAAGGTTTAGTGTTTAAGGCCCGCTTCACACTGCTGCGGTGCGGGAACACTGCAAATCTACTGCGGGTTCCCGCACTGCATGTCTCCCGCCAGCAGTTCACACTGCCCTATGCGAGCTGCTGGGAGTGTCAATGAAATGTTAATGACACCCCCATAGCAACTCGCATATCGCAGTGCGATCTGCAAACTCGGACAGGAATCTGATCGCATGGTGAGAACACCATGCGATCCGATTCTGCAAGGGACCGAAAAAAAGGGTCCTGTCCGATTTTGGGCCCAATGCGATGCGAATTCAGCCATACTATCTGTATGGCTGAATTTGCATCGCACAGAGATTGCATATGATTTGAACTGCAGTGCGGTGCGAATTATATGCGATCTCCCGCACCGCAGCAGTGTGAAGCGGGCCTAAGTGGTTAAACATTCCTCATTTACACACCAAAGTCTATTCCTTTTGACAAATTGTTACAATGTTTATACTTAAGTTTCACTGCTAAAGAATGTTGTGATTCTTGGCAGACTGCCTGTTTTTTTTCTTCCTTTCTTTTGATGGCTGTGGCTTCAGAAGAGCAGAGAGGATTCTTTGCATAGACAGAATCGTGAAACACTGGTCAAGATTGTAACAGGGGAAAAAATCGCGATAACGATTCTTGACGATTAATTATGCAGCTCTAATGTATTGCTGCTAACATCAGAGCCAGAGCAATAATGCTAGCACTAGACCTCCTCTAGAACTCTAAACGGGTAACCTGTAGACTTTTTTAAAGCATCGCCCAGGAAGATTTTTGAGTATAATTTTTTGGCACCATTCCACGAGTGTGCGCAATTTTAAAGCATAACATGTTGGGTATCTGTTTACCCAACGTAAAATAATCTTTCATGTTTTAAAAAAATGTGTGTGTGTGTGTGTGTGTGTGTGTGTGTGTGTGTGTATATATCTCTATATATATATCTCTATATATATCTCTATATATATCTCTCTATATATCTCATCTCTCTCATATATATATATATCTATATATCTCTCTCTATCCTACGTGACCTCCTTTTGCCACCTACAGCATCCGCACAGTTTTTCAGGTAGTGCAGGGACTGGGAGCTTTGCTGGGCAGACACACTTAGGCTAACGCCTATGGGAGAAAAATACAAGTTACACTATGCACTATACACAAGCGCTATGTTTTCCTGGATTAGTTATTGAACATTTGTTTTATAGTAGTTTATGCTGAGCTTTAAAGGTAAAAATTATAAAATAATAATTGATTTTAAACCTAACATGAAATCCAATGAAGCTTATCGATGATGTTTCAAAATAAATGTCTGAACATATGAGATTTCTAGTGATTTCAGATTCTAACTGAGATAAGCTAATAGAAGCAGGAGCCATCTTCCCCCTCACTCGTCTCCATGTCGTAAAAAAAAAAAGAAAGAAAGAAAGAAAACCTGGCTACTAAATTTTTTAGCTGGCTCCTGGATTCCAAGCAAATTTGTCAAGCCCTGTGTTAATGTCTGTGTGTGTTTGTGTGTATGTACCATATTTATCGGTGTATAACACGCACTTTTTTCCCCTGAAAGTCGGGGGAAAATCGTGGGTGCTTTTATACGTCGATCTCCGCCGTCTGCGAGGGCCGCTGACATTGGCCGAGCGTACTGTGTACTCGGCTCCCTTCGCAGTCACGCCCAATCCCGCCCCCTAGCCTTTACGTCCCGCCATTGGACCGGTGTTGTTGTGTCCATCATAGGAGCCGGGCCAAGGTACAGGACGGGGGGCGTGACTGCGAGCAGAGCTGAGTAGCCGAGTACACAGTACACTCGGCTCGGTCTATGTCGGCGGCGAGAGGAGTTGAATATCTCGGCGGCGGCGGTGTAGCGACATATTCGGCGACCCATCACAGTTTGCTACGGAAGTGATGTTCCAGCGCCGCCATATTGCTACACCCCACACTCGTCCACAGTAAGGATACACTAAGAAGGGGGGAAAGCAGACATGTTACACCCACCGGAGTTTTGCCTTTTACACGTATTTATAACAGTAATGTCAGTTTTATACAGCGGCGCTAAATTTAAAACCCCAAACGTGATGCAATTTTTGGGAAGGCTGCAGATGGACGCTGTGCAAGGCTGCATTGATAGGCATTTAAAATGTACGTTTTTTTTTTTTCCTTAAACTTCCCTTTTGGGGGGCCGATAAATATGGTGTGTGTGTGTGTGTGTGTGTGTGTGTGTGTGTATATGTATGTGTGTATAATATATATATATATATATATATATAATATATATAATATATATATACACACACACACACACACACACACTGCAACGCCTGCCATTTTATTCTGTAGGATAGCTTCTTAAAAATTATATTTATATATATATATATATATATATATATATATAATATTTGGGGGTTCTAAGTAATGTTCTAGCAAAAAATACTGATGTTGTAAACCAGTGTCAGAAAAAGGCCTGGTCCTTAAGTGGTTAAAAAAAAAAATGCAGCTTTTCTGTACCTGGCTGATTGACACCTTCTCTGCCTGGCTGACTTTCGCTTTCAAACTTTATGTTTCCGCACTGCTGGGTGTACTGCACTGTAGAGTGAGGTGGAGCAGGTAAGAAGTCGGGAAGATCTCTGCCGGTCTCAGCCCTGTATTGCAGCCTTTTTCAACCAGGACGCTGCAGAACCCCAGCTGAGAGAGGCAGCAATACAGCCTAGAAAAATCAAGTCTGAACAAGATAAAGATTATATGATGATTTTGATTCAGACGGTGTACTTATCCCTACCAGGTGGAGTTCCAGGACACAGAGAATGCCAGCAGTCTGCGGAAGAATAAGGCGTCTGTTTCGGGCGCTACGTCCAAGAGGGAGGAAATGGTTAAGAAATGCCAGGCTGAGCTGACCGACCTCTGCAAACGTCTGGGCAAAATCTTTGGTGTACATTACTTCAATATATTCAACACGGCGACCATAAGGAGGATAGCAGGTAAACGTCTATGAATGAGTTCTACAGAAGAACACACACCAGGGGGGGGGATCTACTAAGGCTGAAGAGTGCAAAATCTGGTGCAGCTGTGCATGGCAGCCAATCGGCTTCCAGGTTTTAGGGTACGTTCACATTGGGGGGCGGGTTTGGAATCGTGTGATTTCAGCTGAACTCGCATGATTTCAAACCCGCGTTTTAATGTGAGGTTCGGGGGGGGGGGGGGGGGGGCGATTTAAACACTTGCTGACCAGCCACCGCAGTTGTACTGCAGCAGAATGGCACGGCTGGGCGAAGCAACGTTATGTTAAGTCGCTTTGCCCTGCGGTCACTAGGGGGCGTGCACGCGCTGCTCTCCCCCGGAGCCGATTCGAGTGCCCGGCAGTCGCCATCACTGCTGGGCTCCCGCGATCGCTGCGGACACACGGGAGAACTGGGATCTGTGTGTGTAAACACACAGTTTACGGTTCTCTGAGGGGAGAATAGACAGATCGTCTATTCATACAGAGTATAAACAGCGATCTGTCCTCTCCCATACACAGTCCCCTCCCCCCTTCAGTTAGAACACACACTAGGGAACACAACCCCTTGATCACCTCCTAGTGTTAACCCCTTCCCTGCCAGTGACATTTTTTACAGTAATCAATGCATTTTTATAGCACTGATCGCTGTATAAATGGCAATGGTCCCAAAAATGTGTCAAAATTGTCAGATGTGTCCGCCATAATGTCGCAGTCCCGATAAAAATCGCTGATCACCGCCATTACTAGTAAAAAAAATTATAATAAAAATGCCATAAAAACTATCCCCTATTTTGTAGACGCTATAACTTGTGCGCAAACCAATCAATATACGCTTATTGCAATTTTTATTTTTATTTTTTTACCAAAAATATGTAGAATACGTATCGGCATAATCTGAGGAAAAATAAATGTGTGTTTGAAAAAAGACACAAGTCCAACCTCTGTGTGTGATTATATGTCAGTATTACATTGTATATCCCTGTATGTTGCGGTCGTTCAGGTGCTTATCTAATAGTTTCTTGAAACCATCCATGCCCCCCGCTGAGACCACCGCCTGTGGAAGGGAATTCCACATCCTTGCCGCTCTTACAGTAAAGAACCCTCTATGTAGTTTAAGGTTAAACCTCTTTTCTTCTAATTTTAGTGAATGGCCACGTGTCTTATTAAACTCCCTTCCACAAAAAAGTTTTCTCCCTATTGTGGGGTCACCAGTCCGGTATTTGTATATTAAAATCATATCCCCTCTCACGCTTCTCTTCTCCAGAGAGAATAAGTTCAGTGCTTACAACCTTTCCTCATAACTAATATCCTCCAGACCCTTTATTAGCTTTGTTGCCCTTCTTTGTACTCGCTTTGTAAAGTGTTACTCTGGCTTTGTAAAGCGGCTCCAGCTCCCAGAACAGCCTGTCAATAGTCTGCAGAGAAGGACCCCTCTAACCTCTGTGAGAACAGCCCATCCCCCGCCAGTAATGTGCAGAGAAGGACCCCTCTGAGAACAGCCCATCCCCGCCAATAGTCTGCAGAGAAGGACCCCTCTAACCTCTGAGAACAGCCCGTCCCCCGCCAGTAATCTGCAGAGAAGGACCCCTCTAACCTCTGTGAGAACAGCCTGTCCCCTGCCAATAGTCCGCAGAGAAGGACCCCTCTAACCTCTGAGAACAGCCCGTCCCCCGCTAGTAATCTGCAGAGAAGGAACCCTCTAACCTCTGTGAGAACAGCCCATCCCCCTCCAGTAATCTGCAGAGAAGGACCCCTCTGTGTCACAACAGCTGGCCTTCTGCAGCAGTCCCCGCATGGCTCCCTATGAAACCGCAGCAGGCCAGAGGCAGAATAGTGTTGTACTTGTGGGTTGTGCTCGTCATTCCTAACCATTGACTTGTACATTTTTTTTTTTTTTTTAATTACAGAGTCTCTGTCGGCAGAACCGGACGTTTTACTCCAGATTGACGGAGTCACGGAAGATAAACTGGAGAAATACGGAGCAGAGCTGATAGACGTTCTCCAGAAATATTCAGAATGGACTCTTCCAGGTAGGACGTGTCTCCTAATATATGCGCAGATGTTGTGAGAAATGATCGTTTAGGTTATTGGTTATTGATTTATTTGTGTTCACATTTCCGGTCACAGCCGATGATACGGCCCAGAGGTCCAGTGTAACCAACAGCAATACTACGGGGAACTACGACAGCGATGAGGAAGAGGACTCCACTAGGTCAACTTATTTTAAGTCCAACAACCAGAAGAATGGTACGAAGCGTAAGACGGCTCCCTATTCCCGTAAATCTAAGAAACGGAAAACTGGAGGAGAAGGGCAGCAGTTCCGCCCCAGAGGGTGAGATACCTGATCTGTACAGCAACGATCCACAAATGTTTGTTTATAGAAATAAATTTAATCTTTTGTTTCTCCACGTTTCCCCCCACCAGTGGCAACAATTCAAAATCTTCCAGAAACAATGCATCCAGTAAAACGTTTACAGATTATAGTGACGATTACAACAGTGGACCGAAGCCGTCGGCGGTGAAGAGACCGGGCTTCATGGCTGTGCCCATGCCTCGCAATAACCGCCAGTTTCTGAAACCCTCCTTCACGTTCCTTTGATGCATATCAGTGTTTGTATATTTGTTTTTGTATTAAATGTTGTACATTTTTATGGACCCCCCAAACGTCTAAGTAAATAAATATTTCTCTTAAATCGTCTTTATTAAACCTTAGTTTGTGTTTTCAGTGTCAGGACAAGGCCATCCACTGCGCCCAGGGTGAGGATGGGGGAAACTGTGCCCCCAACTGCATTGGTGGTGGCACTGTAAGGAAAACAAATTGTCCCTGTGTTGGTGGTGCCACCAGAAGGAAAAATTGTCCCTGTGTTGGTGGTGCCACCGGAAGGAAAAATTGTCCCTGTGTTGGTGGTGCCACCGGAAGGAAAAATGATCCCTGTGTTGGTGGTGCCACCGGAAGCAAAAATTGTCCCTGTGTTGGTGGTGCCACCGGAAGCAAAAATTGTCCCTGTGTTGGTGGTGCCACCGGAAGGAAAAATTATCCCTGTGTTGGTGGTGCCACCAGAAAGAAATATTGTCCCTGTGTTGGTGGTGCCACCAGAAGGAAAAATTGTCCCTGTGTTGGTGGTGCCATCGGAAGGAAAAATTGTCCCTGTGTTGGTGGTGCCACCAGAAAGAAATATTGTCCCTGTGTTGGTGGTGCCACCAGAAGGAAAAATTGTCCCTGTGTTGGTGGTGCCATCGGAAGGAAAAATTGTCCCTGTGCTGGTGGTGCCACTGTAAGGATAAATTGTCCCTGCGCTGGTTGTGCCACTGTAAGGAAAATAAAAAGGTCCCTGTGCTGGTGGTGCCACCGTAAGGAAAAATTGTCCCTGTGTTGGTTGTGCCACTGGAAGGAAAAATCCCTGTGCTGCTGGTGCCACCGGAAGGAAAATTGTCCCTGTGTTGTGCCACTGGAAGGAAAAATTGTCCCTGTGTTGTGCCACTGGAAGGAAAAATTATCCCTGTGCTGCTGGTGCCACCGGAAGGAAAAATTGTCCCTGTGTTGGTGGTGCCACCGGAAGGAAAAATTGTCCCTGTGTTGTGCCACTGGAAGGAAAAATTGTCCCTGTTGTGCCACTGGAAGGAAAAATTATCCCTGTGCTGCTGGTGCCACCGGAAGGAAAAATTGTCCCTGTGTTGGTTGTGCCACTGGAAGGAAAAATTGTCCCTGTGTTGGTGGTGCCACTGGAAGGAAAAATTGTCCCTGTGTTGGTGGTGCCACTGGAAGGAAAAATTATCCCTGTGCTGCTGGTGCCACCGGAAGGAAAAATTGTCCCTGTGTTGGTTGTGCCACTGGAAGGAAAAATTGTCCCTGTGTTGGTGGTGCCACTGGAAGGAAAAATTGTCCCTGTGTTGGTGGTGCCACCGGAAGGAATAATAGGATCTTTATGTCCCCTGATGAGATTTATTTGAGATACCCCTTGGTTTATTATATACTATACAGCTTTGTTGGTTATTAATTAACGCTACTTCACTTTATATATAATACAGTCCCCCCCCCAATCTGTTATTGGACAGTGAGCAGTCCAGCTATGATTGCTGAACTACAGCGAGGGGAAAAAGGTAATTGATCGGTTGCTGAAAGAAACGATCAGTCTATAATTTTATCGGTCGGTTTATTCTAACAGTGAGAGACGGAATAACAACAAAAATATCCAGAGAAAAGTATTTCCAAAAAGTTATGCATTGATTTGCGTTTTAATGAGTGAAATAAGTATTTGACCCCTTCACAAAACATGACTTAGTACTTGGTGGAGAAACCCTTGTTGGCGATTAGAGGTCAGACGTTTCTTGTAGTTGGCCGCCAGGTTTGCCCACATCTCAGGAGGGATTTTGTCCTCTTTGCAGATCCTCTCCAAGTCATTAAGGTTTCCAGGCTGACGTTTGTAACTCGAACCTTCAGCTCCCTCCACAAATTTTCTATGGGATTAAGGTCTGCAGACTGGCTAGGCCACTCCTGGACCTTAATGTGCTTCTTCTTGAGCCTCTCCTTTGTTGCCTTGGCCGTGTGTTTTGGGTCATTGTCATGCTGGAATACCCATCCATGACCCATTTTCAATGCCCTAGCTGAGGGAAGGAGGTTCTCACCCAAGATTTGACAGTTCATGGCCCCGTCCATCATCCCATTGATGTGGTGAAGTTGTCCTGTCCCTTTTAGCACAATGTTTCCACCTCCATGATGGTGGGGGATGGTGTTCTTGGGCTCATAGGCAGCATTCCTCCTCCTCCTCCTAACAAAAAAAGGGGAAAGAATAGGGAAAATAATAAGTGCCACCGGGGGCACCGAAGAGTCTCCTCTAATCTTGCCTGTCCAATGTGGACCGTGTCACTCTGGTCAAAGCTATATGGATATACCGAAAAAAACCTGGTGTGTTCCTGTCAAGACTGGCAGGAACCAGAAGACCATATGAGTGCCACAACATACAAGAAAAGAAGGCCTTAATTATAATAAAAATATACTTTATTGTAAATACAAAAAAGAGCGATGTGGTAAGTTTATGGTCCAAAATTGGATCAATTAAATGTATGTGGCATGTGCAATTACAAAAACACCATGTAATTCCTCCTAGCCACTGATGGATACATGGTACAGCAACAAATAAGACAATACAAAAACACTGAACAAAAATGTACAGACAACATGAAACAGTGCGTCCGGACGTCAAAAAATCTATGTGTGGAAGACCTGCACACTGTGGGCGTAAGTGTGCGCAGTATACAGTGACTGCTTAAAGATCAGGTAATCCACACACAGATCTCTGGAAGGCTCGAGCCCTAAATGGGGACGGGGAGACTGGGAAGGTGGACGGGAGGAGGGTGGTGGGAGGCAAAATTGGAAAGAGTTCAATGGATGCACACTGTAAATAGCGATGTATAGAACAAAACAGCTGTGGGGTATCCTGGCAATGTTGAGGATTATGTTGGAAAAATGTTATAAATAACAGTAGCAATGTTCCTCTCTCTTCATTGAAAATGAATATACAATTGCACACAGGAAGACACAAAAAGAACTTCTGGCATGTATGTGGATTAATAACACCGCAAAAAAGTCAAAACCACACAAGACAGAATACATCTATGGGTAGTGTGTGTATCAATTAATCCGTACTGTGCCAGCATGTAACTGCAGGGAAGACATCAAGATTCACTGTGTACTCCAACGTGATCAGGTACCTTTATGTAGGCGGCTGTGGAGTGGACCTTGAGTGCTAAGTATCCACAGTGGATTAGCTGCCTGGAAAGAGTCCCCTTCAGCACATATCTCACGGGGGTTTTTGGTGCTGCAATCAGCTCTCAAAGTGGAAGGTGTTTGGGTAATTTCCTCCAAACTAGTGTGTCTGTCCCGGAGGATATGAAAAAAATAGGGGGTACCTGGCGGTGTCCGACGTCCGTGTGGATACTGATGAATATGGTTGGGTCCAAGTAGATGCCATGCATTCAGTGTCTTCCTGTCTCCTGTTTGTCATGGAATTCCATGATGCTCCGTAGCGTCTCCTCTGTCTCTAACCCGGCCCGGGCTGACTTCCGGGAGGTGTGGCGACGTCCCAGGACGGGATGACGTCAGCGCGTTTAGCAATTACAGTTGCGTAGCTTCGTCTGGACGTAATGGTGGGGCCTGCGATGTCCCTTTTTTATAGCGCAGCGCTGCGCAGGGATCCCACCGCAAGAAATTTTTACTTAAAGGGACAGTGTGTTCAATGGTAATGTCTATGCATAGTCTCAAGAGAAGTGGTCATAATTGATTGAAAGTGGTAATTCTTTTGTGATGATACAAGGGGATGGGATGAAAGAGGGGGAGGGAGCTAATGACAGAATATAAAGAGACTGGAGTCAGGACAAAAAAATAAATAAATGATAATAAGCAGACAAAACGGGGGACCAGACTTACAGACATACAAACCTACAAATGGACATGGAGAGCCTGAATTACATTTACTATAAAGGCATTAAAACATGAAATGAAATAGATAAATAATACATGATGAATAATAACCAAATGTAACCCAATCGCGGGGTCATGATTTGCATCATATATATGGAGAGAGGGGCTCCCATAGGCATATCATGTCTGTGGATCGTAAAGGGATAGAAAAAGTCATAATAAATGATAACTGGTAAAAACCAAGCTAATACAACACAGGGTCATGGTTTACACCATATATATGGATGGTGGGACTCCCAGAGGCATGTCATACCTAGGGGTAAACCAGGATGGAAAAAATAAATAAAATAAGGTAAGCATTCCTCCTCCTCCTCCAAACACAGCGAGTTGAGTTGATGCCAAAGATCTTGATTTTTGTCTCATCTGATCGCCCCAGTTCTCCTCTCAATCATTCAGATGTTCATTAGGAAACTTCAGACGGTCCTGTACATGTGATTTCCTGAGCAGGGGGACCTTGTGGGCGCTGCAGGATGTCAGTCCTTCACGGTGTAGTGTGTTACCGATTGTTTTCTTGGTGATTATTGACAAGATTCTCCCGTGTAGTTCTGGGTGATTCCTCACCGTTCTCATCATCATTGAAACTCCACGAGGTGAGAACTTCTATGGAACCCCAGACCGAGGGAGAGTGACAGTTATTTTGTGTTTCTTCCATTCCATTTTCTTCCACACCTGGCAACTAGTAAACATACAGTTCAGGCAGACTTGTGATCCAGATAGCGCCACGCTGAGCCTGGCACTGAAACAGCAGCTTTGTCACTCTGAGATAAAGGGTTTTGGGAGCCTGGTCCCCAGCCAGGACTTGCCAAGGAGAAGAGGAGCAAATGGACTATCTCGGTACAATATAAAGAGGGATACAATTGATTTTTATATATATATATATACATAATCATATCAAATTTAGAAAACGTTTATTGATACATAGTACATGACAAAGAGTAAGTGGTAAGTTAAAAACATAGGTGACTTGGTCATGGACACTGGTTCGACTAGTTTCGCGGACTGAGCCGCTTCATCAGGAAAAGCTG
Source organism: Lithobates sylvaticus (assembly GCA_028564925.1). NCBI lineage: Eukaryota > Metazoa > Chordata > Amphibia > Anura > Ranidae > Lithobates > Lithobates sylvaticus. The sequence continues at coordinate 608,264,621 of CM053029.1, forward strand.
TGTCACTCTAAGCCCTCGTTCACATTGACTGCAGCTTTGAAATCGTGCGACTTCATCTAAAAATCGCACAAATTCAAAGTCCGCGTGTCAGTGCGACTTGGAAGACCTCTGTCTGCGGCTTCACGCACGGATGTCTATGCAAGCCGCACCGTAAAAATTTGCTGAAAGTGGTGCAGGAACTACTTTTTCAAATCTGGCTCCTTTTTCACATGAGCATGTCTCCAAAGGCGTGCGATTTTTGATTTGATTTGACTGTACATTCTATGGATCAAAGTGGTGCAGGCAAAAAGAATGGTGTGCGGTTCGTCATGCGACTTTGATGTCCAAAGCCGCATGACGAATCGCAAAAGTGGGGGACTCTAAGACAGGAAGTGTGTTTTTAGGACTGCATAACGATACAGCTTTCCTCATCCCAACAGGGGGCGGTGTTCTGTAGGGGTTGCAGGGAGAAAATAAAAACTGCCTTAACGTCTCTTCTACTATACAGACATCTCGCCCCCCAAATGTTCCTTACACTTTACAATATGCAGCTCGGTGTCCATTCCTGAGATGAATGAATGCCTGTGCGCACGTTCAGGACTTGATCCGTCCCGTGCCAGATATTCAAATTGGCGACAACCCTGAAGGTGAGGAGAAGATGTTGGTGCCGCTGAGACATCTTGTGGACATTGCAAGGCTGGAAGGGAAGTACATGCAGAATAGTTCCACTTAGACCCCTTTCACACTGAGGCACCTTTCAGGCGTTTTAGTGCTAGAAATAGCGCCTGAAAACTGCCTTCACACTGGGGGGGTGCACTTGCGGGACGGGAAAAAAAGTCCTGCAAGTAGCATCTTTTGGGGGCGGTTTGGCAGCGCTGCAAACAACGCCCCTGCCCACGAAGCGCTGCAACACGGGTGATTTTAACCCTTTCTTCGGCCGCTAGCCGGGGGTTAAAAGCACCCCACTAGCGGCCGAAAAGCATAGCTGAAACAACGGTAAAGCGGCACTAAAACTAGCACCATTTTACCACTAACGGACCCACCTCCTCAGTGTGAAAGGGGTCTTAACCATTTGCCGATGGCTGGATGTCCCTGGCTTGGTGTGGGTATATCTGAATGATGCCTGTAGCTACAGGCATCATTCAGATATCGGCTTTTTCAGCCGGCGGTTCCCTACACTATAAGAACGATCATATTGGCTGATTAGCCGCTTGATCGTTCTTGTGGGAGGGGACGTTCCACCCTCCTGTGCTTCTACCGACTCACCGATACAATCGGTGAGTTCGAGAACGGATCTGCCGGCCTCCGGATGTTCACCATAGAGATTTCCGGCAGACCAGATGGTCGCCGGAGTCTCTGATTGTCGAAAGGCCGGGCGCGATGTTATGAGGTCACGCCCAGCCTCTGCATTAAAAAAAAAAAACGAAAAAAATGTATCAAATACACTTGTTACATAAGTCATATTGTTATTAAATGACCTTTCTTTTTTAATCTGTAGCGCAGTAAATGTCTGTAAAATGCAATATGGCCACCTGCAGGCGCTCTGTACACAGATGGTATACAGAGCGCCCCCCAGAAATGTAATTTCCTGCTGGTGTGATTGACTCACTGATTTTTCCAAAAAGTCTGCACTAAGGGGGAGATTTACACCAGCTCATTGGTAAATATATATTCACTCCCATTCACTCTGCACATGGACACAGAGAAATAAACTGCTATTTCTTCAGAATAACAAAAGGTAGGAATCTGCAACAAAGTTTGTTACAATCCCATCAATGTACAGAGATCTCCTGGGGTGGAGGCTGATTCATACAGGGCTGGCGGCGGTTTGATTGTTTTCTGCCCCCCCCAAACAATACACCACCAGCTGCCACTGCAGGAAAGTATACTGTAAATACCTGTGGCTAGGTTCCCAGTCGCTGCTCAGCCTTCACAACTGAATGGCAGGCTCACCAGGAAGGTTCACCTTCCAGCAGGACAACGACCCGAAACATACAGCCAGAGCTACAATGGAATGGTTTACATCAAAGCATATTCATGTGTTAGAATGGCCCAGTCACAGTCCAGACCTAAATCCCATTGAGAATCTGTGGCAAGACTTGAAAATTGCTGTTCACAGACGCTCTCCATCCAATCTGACAGAGCTTGAGATATTTTACAGAGAAGAAGAATGGGGCAGAAATGTCCTCTCTAGATGTGCAAAGCTGGTAGAGACAACCCCAAAAAGACTTGTAGAGAAAGGGGGTTCTACAAAGTATTGACTCCGGGGGGCGCCATACAAATGCCCCCCCCCCCCACACTTTTCACATATTTATTTGTATCATTTACCATTTTCCTTCCACTTCACAATTATGTGCCACTTTGTGTTGGTCTGTCACATAAATTCCCAATAAAATACATTTATATTTTTGGTTGTAACATGAGAAAATGTGGAAAATTTCAAGGGATATGAATACTTTTTTAGAGCACTGTATTAGAACCCCTGTCATTTTTTATTGCTGTGTCCCTGTTCGGAAGATCCCCCCTCTCTATTCATCCTGGTTACCATTATCATTGAAAGTGAATCCCAAATTTTAGTTGTCCCCAGAACAAAAATAGAAGGGAATCCTTCCAATAGGGACACTCGTTCTGGTGACGGCAAAGGTTTCCCTCACTTTGGAGGGATTTCCTCTCACTTCCTGTTTTGGTTATGGGACAGGAAGTGAAGGGAAATCTCCCAAATGGGACACGGATCACAAAAAACTGACAGGGGTTATAACTAGGGTTGTCCCGTTACTGATATCGAGCATTTGTGCGAGTACTTGTACTCGCACAAATGCTCCCGATGCCAGATCCAATACCTGGGAAAGCGACCCGGTGCAACCGGAAGTCAGCGGGCGGAACAGCGGAAGTGACGCTCCGTGTCGACGTCGGCGGTTGGACATCCCGACGCCCATCTTGGTACACCCTGCACTCGGCCACAGTAAGCCAGCAGTGGACATCTTGTTACACCCAGCCCATATAGTTCAGGCTGGGTGTAACAAGATGGCCGCTGCTGCTTTTATGCGGCCGAGTGCAAAGAGTACCAGGAGGGGCCGAGCAGGCAGTCCATCAGTGCTCATAAATGCCACCTATCAGTGCCCAATGTCCATAAGTGCCGCTCATCAGTGCCAGCCACCTGTCAGTGCCATCTGTCAGTGCCAGCCACCTGTCAGTGCCCACCATCAGTGCCACCTGTCACTGCTTGCCATCAGTGCTAGCCACCTGTCAGTGCCCGCCATCTGTCAGTACCACCTGTCCGTGCCAGCCACCTGTCATTGCCATCTGTCAGTGCCACCTAATCTTATCAGTGCTCATTAGTGCTGCATGTCAGTGCCACCTAATCTGTACTGTGCTTTGAAAACTGTCACATGACATTAAAAAAAAAAGTATCGGTAATCGGTATTGGCGAGTACTTGAAAAAAAGTATCAGTACTTGTACTCGGTCTTAAAAAAGTGGTATCGGGACAACCCTAGTTATAACAATTTCTTACTCACTCCAAAATGAGAAAAAAATTAAATAAAAATGTTTGCTTAGAATGCAGCTTTAACCTTTTCATCACAGGCTGCCCTTTCCTGAACATTGTTTCCTGTAGTCATTGTACAAAAACCTGAAGCACCAGTTGCCTCCAGCTGTGTTCAGGGGGACGGGGTGCAAGTTGCTGTATAGTATATATAATAAGGGGTGACTTTCATACCACCCACACTGTGTATGGGGGGTAATAGTGTACAGTATAAATAAAGGGGTGACCATCATCACACCCCGCTCTGTACACACTATTCTCTCCTCAGTGCTGATGATATAATGGGGTGCTCTGTACACACTATTCTCCCCTCAGTGCTGATGATATAATGGGGTGCTCTGTACACACTATTCTCCCCTCAGTGCTGATGATATAATGGGGTGCTCTGTACACACTATTCTCCCCTCAGTGCTGTGATGATATAATGGGGTGCTCTGTACACACTATTCTCCCCTCAGTACTGATGATATAATGGGGTGCTCTGTACACACTATTCTCTCCTCAGTGCTGATGATATAATGGGGTGCTCTGTACACACTATTCTCCCCTCAGTGCTGATGATATAATGGGGTGCTCTGTACACACTATTCTCCCCTCAGTGCTGATGATATAATGGGGTGCTCTGTACATACTATTCTCCCCTCAGTGCTGATGATATAATGGGGTGCTCTGTACACACTATTCTCCCCTCAGTGCTGTGATGATATAATGGGGTGCTCTGTACACACTATTCTCCCCTCAGTGCTGTGATGATATAATGGGGTGCTCTGTACACACTATTCTCCCCTCAGTGCTGATGATATAATGGGGTGCTCTGTACACACTATTCTCCCCTCAGTGCTGATGATATAATGGGGTGCTCTGTACATACTATTCTCCCCTCAGTGCTGATGATATAATGGGGTGCTCTGTACACACTATTCTCTCCTCAGTGCTGTGATGATATAATGGGGTGCTCTGTACACACTATTCTCTCCTCAGTGCTGTGGACTGTATAATATTGGGGTGATAATGACACCTCACACTGTACATTCTATTCTCTCCTCAGGCACAGCTCTGAGTTCTCAGGAGGGACAATGACGTAACATCCGCCCTCATTTTTCTTCTTACACAACTGTAGTGGCGGGAAAAGTCAGCTGTCTGTGTTATACAATCTGTGAGAGGAATCCTCCTCCTCCTCCATAGACAGACATGTCCGGACACCACAGAGATCTCCTGTCACTGAGAGACACAGCACAGGTACTGTACACCCAGAGTCATAGGGGGGTCTCTGTATTCTATTCTATATACATGGAGCTGAGGGGTCTCTGTATTCTATGTATAGGGGTCTGTCTTCTATATTCGGGGTCTCTGTATTCTATTCTGTATACAGGAAGATGAGGGGTCTCTGTATTCTATTCTGTATACAGGAAGATGAGGGGTCTCTGTATTCTATGTATAGGGGTCTGTCTTCTATATTCGGGGTCTCTGTATTCTATTCTATGTATAGGGGGTCTGTCTTCTATATTCTATATACAGGGTCTCTGTATTCTATTCCTTATACAGGGAGATGAGGGGTCTGTGTATTCTATATACGGGGGTCTCTATTCTGTATATGGGGGTCTCTATTCTGTATATGGGGGTCTGTGTATTCTATTCTATTCTGTATACGAGGGTCTCTATTCTATTCACAGGGGTCTCTGTATTCTATTCTGTATACGGGGTCTCTATATTCTATTCTGTATACGGGGGTCTCTGTATTCTATTCTGTATACGGGGGTCTCTGTATTCTATTCTGTATACGGGGGTCTCTGTATTCTATTCTGTATACGGGGGTCTCTGTATACGGTGGTCTCTGTATTCTATTCTGTATACGGTTCTCTCTGTATTCTATTCTGTATACGGTGGTCTCTGTATTCTATTCTGTATACGGTGGTCTCTGTATTCTATTCTGTATACGGTGGTCTCTGTATTCTATTCTGTATACGGGGGTCTCTGTATTCTATTCTGTATACGGGGGTCTCTGTATTCTATTCTGTATACGGTGGTCTCTGTATTCTATTCTGTATACGGTGGTCTCTGTATTCTATTCTGTATACGGTGGTCTCTGTATTCTATTCTGTATACGGGGGTCTCTGTATTCTATTCTGTATACGGGGGTCTCTGTATTCTATTCTGTATACGGGGGTCTCTGTATTCTATTCTATTCACGGGGGTCTCTGTATTCTATTTTGTATACGGGGAGATGAGGGGTCCCTGTATTCTATATACGGGGGTCTGTGTATTCTATTCTATATACGGAGGTCTGTGTATTTTATATACGGGGGTCTGTGTATTCTATATACAGGGGTCTGTGTATTCTATATACAGGGGTCTGTGTATTGTATTCTATATACAGGGGTCTGTGTATTGTATTCTATATACAGGGGTCTGTGTATTCTATTCTATATACGGGGGTCTGTGTATTCTATTCTATATACGGGGGTCTGTGTGTTCTATTCTATATACGGGGGTCTGTGTATTCTATTCTATATACGGGGGTCTGTGTATTCTATTCTATATACGGGGGTCTGTGTATTCTATTCTATATACAGGGGTCTGTGTATTCTATTCTATATACAGGGGTCTGTGTATTCTATTCTATTCTATATAAGCCCCACCATGCGTCTGCTTAAGAGCAAGACTTTATTTGCTTGCAATTTTTGCACACATTCCTGCAAACACGCAAAGTGTGACCTCAGACTTGTGTTGCACATGTTTGCAAAAACGCGCAAAAAAAGAAAGAGGAAGCACGTTGCACTTGAATCGCCCTTCCTGGTTGGGGGTCATTCAGATAGACGCTGACCCCCGTCCTCAGCCGCTTTTTTTTTTTTTGCTGCGTGCAATTCCGCCTCAGAGCCGCATTCAGGATGCGCATAGGAGGAGGATGCGGATGCAGCGGCTGTATGTTAATCACTTGAAGACCACGCCCCTTTCCTGACACTTTTTGTTTTACAAGTTTAACCACTTCAGCTCCGGAAAGATTTACCCCACCCTTCCTGACCAGGCCATTTTTTTTGCGATACGGCACTGCGTTATTTTAACTGACAATTGCGCGGTCGTGCGACGTTGTACCCAAAAAAAAAATCTATGTCCCCCCCCCCCCCCCCCCCCCCCCCCACATATAGAGCTTTATTTTGGTGGTATTTGATCACCTCTGCTGTTTTTATATGCCAGGTGTTTTTTCACCTTAACCACTTAAGGACCAGCCTCGTTTTGGATTTTAGGTGTTTACATGTTTAAAACAGGTTTTTTTGCTAGAAAAAAAAACTTAGAACCCCTAAACATTATATATTGTTTTTTTTCTAACACCCTAGAGAATAACATGGCGGTCATTGCAATACTTTTTTTCACACCGTATTTGGGCAGCGGTCTTGCAAGCGCACTTTTTTTGGAAAAAAGTCACTTTTTTGAATAAGAAAATAAGACAACAGTAAAATTAGCCCAATTTGTTTTCGGATTGGGAAAGATGATGTTACGCCGAGTAAATTGATACCCAACATGTCCTGCTTCAAAATTGCGGCAAATGGCGTCAAACTTTTAACCTCAAAAATCTCCATAAGCGACATTTAAAAAAATTCTACAGGTTGCATTTTTTGAGTTACAGAGGAGGTCTATGCGTATACAAAATAGAATACAGAGACCCCCGTATACAGAATAGAATACAGAGACCCCCGTATATAGAATACAGAGACCCCTCATCTCCCCATATACAGAATAGAATACAGAGACCCCCGTATACAGAATAGAATACAGAGACCCCCGTATACAGAATAGAATACAGAGACCCCTGTATATAGAATAGAATACAGAGACCCCCGTATATAGAATACAGAGACCCCTCATCTCCCCATATACAGAATAGAATACAGAGACCCCCGTATACAGAATAGAATACAGAGACCCCCGTATACAGAATAGAATACAGAGACCCCCGTATACAGAATAGAATACAGAGACCCCTCATCTCCCCGTATACAAAATAGAATACAGAGACCCCCGTATACAGAATACAGAGACCCCTGTATATAGAATAGAGACTCCCGTATACAGAATAGAATACAGAGACCCCCGTATACAGAATACAGAGACCCCCGTATACAGAATAGATATATAGAATATAGAAGACAGACTCCTATACATAGAATAGAATACAGAGACCACCGAATATAGAAGACAGACCCCCATATACAGAATACAGAGGACAGACCCCCGTATATAGAATACACAGACCCCCTATGACTCTCAGTGTACAGTACCTGTGCTGTGTCTCTCAGTGACAGGAGATCTCTGTGGTGTCCGGACATGTCTGTCTATGAAGGAGGAGGAGGATTCCTCTCACAGATTGTATAACACAGACAGCTGACTTTTCCCGCCACTACAGTTGTGTAAGAAGAAAAAGGAGGGCGGATGTTACGTCATTGTCCCTCCTGAGAACTCAGAGCTGTGCCTGAGGAGAGAATAGAATGTACAGTGCGAGGTGTCATTATCACCCCAATATTATACAGTCCACAGCACTGAGGAGAGAATAGTGTGTACAGAGCACCCCATTATATCATCACAGCACTGAGGAGAGAATAGTGTGTACAGAGCACCCCATTATATCATCACAGCACTGAGGGTGGAATAGTGTGTACAGAGCACCCCATTATATCATCACAGCACTGAGGGGAGAATAGTGTGTACAGAGCACCCCATTATATCATCAGCACTGAGGAGAGAATAGTGTGTACAGAGCACCCCATTATATCATCAGCACTGAGGAGAGAATAGTGTGTACAGAGCACCCCATTATATCATCAGCACTGAGGAGAGAATAGTGTGTACAGAGCACCCCATTATATCATCACAGCACTGAGGGGAGAATAGTGTGTACAGAGCACCCCATTATATCATCAGCACTGAGGGGAGAATAGTGTGTACAGAGCACCCCAGTATATCATCACAGCACTGAGGAGAGAATAGTGTGTACAGAGCACCCCAGTATATCATCAGCACTCAGCACTGAGGGGAGAATAGTGTGTACAGAGCACCCCATTATATCATCACAGCACTGAGGAGAGAATAGTGTGTACAGAGCACCCCATTATATCATCACAGCACTGAGGGGAGAATAGTGTGTACAGAGCACCCCAGTATATCATCAGCACTGAGGGGAGAATAGTGTGTACAGAGCACCCCATTATATCATCAGCACTGAGGAGAGAATAGTGTGTACAGAGCACCCCATTATATCATCAGCACTGAGGGGAGAATAGTGTGTACAGAGCACCCCATTATATCATCACAGCACTGAGGGGAGAATAGTGTGTACAGAGCACCCCATTATATCATCACAGCACTGAGGGGAGAATAGTGTGTACAGAGCACCCCATTATATCATCACAGCACTGAGGGGAGAATAGTGTGTACAGAGCACCCCATTATATCATCAGCACTGAGGGGAGAATAGTGTGTACAGAGCACCCCATTATATCATCAGCACTCAGCACTGGGGGGAGAATAGTGTGTACAGAGCACCCCATTATATCATCACAGCACTGAGGAGAGAATAGTGTGTACAGAGCACCCCATTATATCATCACAGCACTGAGGGGAGAATAGTGTGTAATGAGCACCCCATTATATGATCAGCACTGAGGGGAGAATAGTGTGTACAGAGCACCCCATTATATAATCAGCACTGAGGGGAGAATAGTGTGTACAGAGCACCCCATTATATCATCAGCACTCAGCACTGAGGGGAGAATAGTGTGTACAGAGCACCCCATTATATCATCAGCACTCAGCACTGAGGGGAGAATAGTGTGTACAGAGCACCCCATTATATCATCAGCACTGAGGGGAGAATAGTGTGTACAGAGCACCCCATTATATCATCAGCACTGAGGAGAGAATAGTGTGTACAGAGCACCCCATTATATCATCACAGCACTGAGGGGAGGATAGTGTGTACAGAGCACCCCATTATATCATCACAGCACTGAGGGGAGAATAGTGTGTACAGAGCACCCCATTTTATCATCAGCACTGAGGAGAGAATAGTGTGTACAGAGCACCCCATTATATCATCAGCACTGAGGAGAGAATAGTGTGTACAGAGCACCCCATTATATCATCAGCACTGTGGAGAGAATAGTGTGTACAGAGCACCCCATTATATCATCAGCACTGAGGGGAGAATAGTGTGTACAGAGCACCCCATTATATCATCAGCACTGAGGAGAGAATAGTGTGTACAGAGCACCCCATTATATCATCACAGCACTGAGGGGAGAATAGTGTGTACAGAGCACCCCATTATATCATCAGCACTGAGGGGAGAATAGTGTGTACAGAGCACCCCAGTATATCATCACAGCACTGAGGAGAGAATAGTGTGTACAGAGCACCCCAGTATATCATCAGCACTCAGCACTGAGGGGAGAATAGTGTGTACAGAGCACCCCATTATATCATCACAGCACTGAGGAGAGAATAGTGTGTACAGAGCACCCCATTATATCATCACAGCACTGAGGGGAGAATAGTGTGTACAGAGCACCCCATTATATAATCAGCACTGAGGGGAGAATAGTGTGTACAGAGCACCCCATTATATCATCAGCACTGAGGAGAGAATAGTGTGTACAGAGCACCCCATTATATCATCAGCACTGAGGGGAGAATAGTGTGTACAGAGCACCCCATTATATCATAACAGCACTGAGGGGAGAATAGTGTGTACAGAGCACCCCATTATATCATCACAGCACTGAGGGGAGAATAGTGTGTACAGAGCACCCCATTATATCATCACAGCACTGAGGTGAGAATAGTGTGTACAGAGCACCCCATTATATCATCAGCACTGAGGGGAGAATAGTGTGTACAGAGCACCCCATTATATCATCAGCACTCAGCACTGGGGGGAGAATAGTGTGTACAGAGCACCCCATTATATCATCACAGCACTGAGGAGAGAATAGTGTGTACAGAGCACCCCATTATATCATCACAGCACTGAGGGGAGAATAGTGTGTAATGAGCACCCCATTATATGATCAGCACTGAGGGGAGAATAGTGTGTACAGAGCACCCCATTATATAATCAGCACTGAGGGGAGAATAGTGTGTACAGAGCACCCCATTATATCATCAGCACTCAGCACTGAGGGGAGAATAGTGTGTACAGAGCACCCCATTATATCATCAGCACTCAGCACTGAGGGGAGAATAGTGTGTACAGAGCACCCCATTATATCATCAGCACTGAGGGGAGAATAGTGTGTACAGAGCACCCCATTATATCATCAGCACTGAGGAGAGAATAGTGTGTACAGAGCACCCCATTATATCATCACAGCACTGAGGGGAGGATAGTGTGTACAGAGCACCCCATTATATCATCACAGCACTGAGGGGAGAATAGTGTGTACAGAGCACCCCATTATATCATCAGCACTCAGCACTGAGGGGAGAATAGTGTGTACAGAGCACCCCATTATATCATCAGCACTGAGGGGAGAATAGTGTGTACAGAGCACCCCATTATATCATCACAGCACTGAGGGGAGAATAGTGTGTACAGAGCACCCCAGTATATCATCACAGCACTGAGGAGAGAATAGTGTGTACAGAGCACCCCATTATATCATCACAGCACTGAGGGGAGAATAGTGTGTACAGAGCACCCCATTATATCATCACAGCACTGAGGGGAGAATAGTGTGTACAGAGCACCCCATTATATCATCAGCACTGAGGGGAGAATAGTGTGTACAGAGCACCCCATTATATCATCACAGCACTGAGGAGAGAATAGTGTGTACAGCGCACCCCATTATATCATCAGCACTGAGGGGAGAATAGTGTGTACAGAGCACCCCATTATATCATCAGCACTGAGGGGAGAATAGTGTGTACAGAGCACCCCATTATATCATCAGCACTGTGGGGAGAATAGTGTGTACAGAGCACCCCATTATATCATCACAGCACTGAGGGGAGAATAGTGTGTACAGAGCACCCCATTATATCATCAGCACTGAGGAGAGAATAGTGTGTACAGAGCACCCCATTATATCATCACCACTGAGGAGAGAATAGTGTGTACAGAGCACCCCATTATATCATCAGCACTGAGGGAAGAATAGTGTGTACAGAGCACCCCATTATATCATCAGCACTGAGGGGAGAATAGTGTGTACAGAGCACCCCATTATCTCATCACAGCACTGAGGGGAGAATAGTGTGTAATGAGCACCCCATTATATCATCAGCACTGAGGAGAGAATAGTGTGTACAGAGCACCCCATTATATCATCAGCACTGAGGAGAGAATAGTGTGTACAGAGCACCCCATTATATCATCAGCACAGAGGAGAGAATAGTGTGTACAGAGCACCCCATTATATCATCACCACTGAGGAGAGAATAGTGTGTACAGAGCACCCCATTATATCATCAGCACTGAGGGAAGAATAGTGTGTACAGAGCACCCCATTATATCATCAGCACTGAGGGGGGAATAGTGTGTACAGAGCACCCCATTATATCATCACAGCACTGAGGGGAGAATAGTGTGTAATGAGCACCCCATTATATCATCACAGCACTGAGGGGAGAATAGTGTGTACAGAGCTCCCCATTATATGATCAGCACTGAGGGGAGAATAGTGTGTACAGAGCACCCCATTATATCATCAGCACTGAGGAGAGAATAGTGTGTACAGAGCACCCCATTATCTCATCAGCACTGAGGAGAGAATAGTGTGTACAGAGCACCCCATTATATCATCACAGCACTGAGGAGAGAATAGTGTGTACAGAGCACCCCATTATATCATCACAGCACTGAGGAGAGAATAGTGTGTACAGAGCACCCCATTATATCATCAGCACTGAGGGGAGAATAGTGTGTACAGAGCACCCCATTATATCATCAGCACTGAGGGGAGAATAGTGTGTACAGAGCACCCCATTATATCACAGCACTGAGGGGAGAATAGTGTGTACAGAGCACCCCATTATATCATCACAGCACTGAGGAGAGAATAGTGTGTACAGAGCACCCCATTATATCATCACAGCACTGAGGGGAGAATAGTGTGTACAGAGCACCCCATTATATCATCACAGCACTGAGGGGAGAATAGTGTGTACAGAGCACCCCATTATATATCATCAGCCCTGAGGCGAGAATAGTGTGTACAGAGCACCCCATTATATATCATCAGCCCTGAGGCGAGAATAGTGTGTACAGAGCACCCCATTATATCATCACAGCACTGAGGGGAGAATAGTGTGTACAGAGTGGGGTGTGATGATGGTCACCCCTTTATTTATACTGTACACTATTACCCCCCGTACACAGTGTGGGTGGTATGAAAGTCACCCCTTATTACATATACTATACAGCAACTTGCACCCTGTCTGGCGCTTCAGGTTTTTGTCTAATGATTACAGGAAACAATGTTCAGGAAAGGGCAGCCTGTGAGGAAAAGGTTAAAGCTGCATTCTAAGCAAACATTTTTATTTAATTTTTTTCTCATTTTGGAGTGAGTAAGAAATTGTTATAACTAGGGTCGTCCCAATACCACTTTTTTAAGACCGAGTACAAGTACTCGCCAATACCGATTACCGATACTTTTTTTTTTAATGTCATGTGACAGTTTTCAAAGCACAGTACAGATTAGGTGGCACTGACATGCAGCACTAATGAGCACTGATAAGATTAGGTGGCACTGACAGATGGCAATGACAGGTGGCTGGCACTGACAGGTGGTACTGACAGATGGCGGGCACTGACAGGTGGCTAGCACTGATGGCAAGCAGTGACAGGTGGCACTGATGGTGGGCACTGACAGGTGGCTGGCACTGACAGGTGGCTGGCACTGACGAGCGGCACTTATGGACATTGGGCACTGATAGGTGGCATTTATGAGCACTGATGGACTGCCTGCTCGGCCCCTCCTGGTACTCTTTGCACTCGGCCGCATAAAAGCAGCAGCGCCATCTTGTTACACCCAGCCTGAACTATATGGGCTGGGTGTAACAAGATGTCCACTGCTGGCTTACTGCAGCCGAGTGCAGGGTGTACCAAGATGGGCGTCGGGATGTCCAACCGCCGACGTCGACACGGAGCGTCACTTCCGCTGTTCCGCCCAAGTACAAGTACTCGCACAAATGCTCGGTATCAGTAACGGGACAACCCTAGTTATAACCCCTGTCAGTTTTTTGTGATCCGTGTCCCATTTGGGAGATTTCCCTTCACTTCCTGTCCCATAACCAAAACAGGAAGTGAGAGGAAATCCCTCCAAAGTGAGGGAAACCTTTGCCGTCACCAGAACGAGTGTCCCTATTGGAAGGATTCCCTTCTATTTTTGTTCTGGGGACAACCAAAATTTGGGATTTACTTTCAATGATAATAATAACCAGGATGAATAGAGAGGGGGGATCTTCCGAACAGGGACACAGCAATAAAAAATGACAGGGGTTCTAATACAGTGCTCTAAAAAAGTATTCATATCCCTTGAAATTGTCCACATTTTCTCATGTTGACCAAAAATATAAATGTATTTTATTGGGAATTTATGTGATGGACCAACACAAAGTGGCTCATAATTGTGAAGTGGAAGGAAAATGATACAAATAAATATGTGAAAAGTGGGGGGGGGGGGGGGTGGCGGGGCATTTGTATGGCGCCCCCCGGAGTCAATACTTTGTAGAACCCCCTTTCTCTACAAGTCTTTTTGGGGATGTCTCTACCAGCTTTGCACATCTAGAGAGGACATTTCTGCCCATTCTTCTTCTTCTTTATAAAATCTCAAGCTCTGTCAGATTGGATGGAGAGCGTCTGTGAACAGCAATTTTCAAGTCTTGCCACAGATTCTCAATGTGATTTAGGTCTGGACTGTGACTGGGCCATTCTAACACATGAATATGCTTTGATCTAAACCATTCCATTGTAGCTCTGGCTGTATGTTTCGGGTCGTTGTCCTGCTGGAAGGTGAACCTTCCTGGTGAGCCTGCCATTCAGTTGTGAAGGCTGAGCAGCGACTGGGAACCTAGCCACAGGTATTTACAGTATACTTTCCTGCAGTGGCAGCTGGTGGTGTATTGTTTTTGGGGGGGGGGGGGGGGGCAGAAAACAATCAAACCGCCACCAGCCCTGTATGAATCAGCCTCCACCCCAGGAGATCTCTGTACATTGATGGGATTGTAACAAACTTTGTTGCAGATTCCTAACTTTTGTTATTCTGAAGAAATAGCGGTTTGTTTCTCTGTGTCCATGTGCCCAGTGAATGGGAGTGAATATATATTTACCAATGAGCTGGTGTAAATCTCCCCCTTAGTGCAGACTTTTTGGAAAAATCAGTGAGTCAATCACACCAGCAGGAAATTACATTTCTGGGGGGCGCTCTGTATACCATCTGTGTACAGAGTGCCTGCAGGTGGCCATATTGCATTTTACAGACAATTACTGCGCTACAGATTAAAAAGGAAAGGTCATTTTTTAATAACAATATGACTTATGTAACAAGTGTATTTGATACATTTTTTTCGTTTTTTTTTTTTTTTTTTTTTAATGCAGAGGCTGGGCGTGACCTCATAACATCGCGCCCGGCCTTTCGACAATCAGAGACTCCGGCGACCATCTGGTCTGCCGGAAATCTCTATGGTGAACATCCGGAGGCCGGCAGATCCGTTCTCGAACTCACCGATTGTATCGGTGAGTCGGTAGAAGCACAGGAGGGTGGAACGTCCCCTCCCACAAGAACGATCAAGCGGCTAATCAGCCAATATGATCGTTCTTATAGTGTAGGGAACCGCCGGCTGAAAAAGCCGATATCTGAATGATGCCTGTAGCTACAGGCATCATTCAGATATACCCACACCAAGCCAGGGACATCCAGCCATCGGCAAATGGTTAAGACCCCTTTCACACTGAGGAGGTGGGTCCGTTAGTGGTAAAATGGTGCTAGTTTTAGTGCCGCTTTACCGTTGTTTCAGCTATGCTTTTCGGCCGCTAGTGGGGTGCTTTTAACCCCCGGCTAGCGGCCGAAGAAAGGGTTAAAATCACCCGTGTTGCAGCGCTTCGTGGGCAGGGGCGTTGTTTGCAGCGCTGCCAAACCGCCCCCAAAAGATGCTACTTGCAGGACTTTTTTTCCCGTCCCGCAAGTGCACCCCCCCAGTGTGAAGGCAGTTTTCAGGCGCTATTTCTAGCACTAAAACGCCTGAAAGGTGCCTCAGTGTGAAAGGGGTCTAAGTGGAACTATTCTGCATGTACTTCCCTTCCAGCCTTGCAATGTCCACAAGATGTCTCAGCGGCACCAACATCTTCTCCTCACCTTCAGGGTTGTCGCCAATTTGAATATCTGGCACGGGACGGATCAAGTCCTGAACGTGCGCACAGGCATTCATTCATCTCAGGAATGGACACCGAGCTGCATATTGTAAAGTGTAAGGAACATTTGGGGGGCGAGATGTCTGTATAGTAGAAGAGACGTTAAGGCAGTTTTTATTTTCTCCCTGCAACCCCTACAGAACACCGCCCCCTGTTGGGATGAGGAAAGCTGTATCGTTATGCAGTCCTAAAAACACACTTCCTGTCTTAGAGTCCCCCACTTTTGCGATTCGTCATGCGGCTTTGGACATCAAAGTCGCATGACGAACCGCACACCATTCTTTTTGCCTGCACCACTTTGATCCATAGAATGTACAGTCAAATCAAATCAAAAATCGCACGCCTTTGGAGACATGCTCATGTGAAAAAGGAGCCAGATTTGAAAAAGTAGTTCCTGCACCACTTTCAGCAAATTTTTACGGTGCGGCTTGCATAGACATCCGTGCGTGAAGCCGCAGACAGAGGTCTTCCAAGTCGCACTGACACGCGGACTTTGAATTTGTGCGATTTTTAGATGAAGTCGCACGATTTCAAAGCTGCAGTCAATGTGAACGAGGGCTTAGAGTGACAAAGCTTTTCCTGATGAAGCGGCTCAGTCCGCGAAACTAGTCGAACCAGTGTCCATGACCAAGTCACCTATGTTTTTAACTTACCACTTACTCTTTGTCATGTACTATGTATCAATAAACGTTTTCTAAATTTGATATGATTATATATATATATATATATATATATATATATAAAAATCAATTGTATCCCTCTTTATATTGTACCGAGATAGTCCATTTGCTCCTCTTCTCCTTGGCAAGTCCTGGCTGGGGACCAGGCTCCCAAAACCCTTTATCTCAGAGTGACAAAGCTGCTGTTTCAGTGCCAGGCTCAACGTGGCGCTATCTGGATCACAAGTCTGCCTGAACTGTATGTTTACTAGTTGCCAGGTGTGGAAGAAAATGGAATGGAAGAAACACAAAATAACTGTCACTCTCCCTCAGTCTGGGGTTCCATACAAGATCTCACCTCGTGGAGTTTCAATGATCATGAGAACGGTGAGGAATCACCCAGAACTACGCGGGAGAATCTTGTCAATAATCTCAGCTGGGACAATAGTCACCAAGAAAACAATCGGTAACACACTACACCGTGAAGGACTGACATCCTGCAGCGCCCACAAGGTCCCCCTGCTCAGGAAATCACATGTACAGGACCGTCTGAAGTTTCCTAATGAACATCTGAATGATTCAGAGGAGAACTGGGGGAAAGTGTTGTGATCAGATGAGACAAAAATCAAGATCTTTGGCATCAACTCAACTCGCTGTGTTTGGAGGAGGAATGCTTACCTTATTTTATTTTATTTATTTTTTCCATCCTGGTTTACCCCTAGGTATGACATGCCTCTGGGAGTCCCACCATCCATATATATGGTGTAAACCATGACCCTGTGTTGTATTAGCTTGGTTTTTACCAGTTATCATTTATTATGACTTTTTCCATCCCTTTACGATCCACAGGCATGATATGCCTATGGGAGCCCCTCTCTCCATATATATGATGCAAATCATGACCCCGCAATTGGGTTACATTTGGTTATTATTCATCATGTATTATTTATCTATTTCATTTCATGTTTTAATGCCTTTATAGTAAATGTAATTCAGGCTCTCCATGTCCATTTGTAGGTTTGTATGTCTGTAAGTCTGGTCCCCCGTTTTGTCTGCTTATTATCATTTATTTATTTTTTTGTCCTGACTCCAGTCTCTTTATATTCTGTCATTAGCTCCCTCCCCCTCTTTCATCCCATCCCCTTGTATCATCACAAAAGAATTACCACTTTCAATCAATTATGACCACTTCTCTTGAGACTATGCATAGACATTACCATTGAACACACTGTCCCTTTAAGTAAAAATTTCTTGCGGTGGGATCCCTGCGCAGCGCTGCGCTATAAAAAAGGGACATCGCAGGCCCCACCATTACGTCCAGACGAAGCTACGCAACTGTAATTGCTAAACGCGTTGACGTCATCCCGTCCTGGGACGTCGCCACACCTCCCGGAAGTCAGCCCGGGCTAGAGACAGAGGAGACGCTACGGAGCATCATGGAATTCCATGACAAACAGGAGACAGGAAGACACTGAATGCAGGGCATCTACTTGGACCCAACCATATTCATCAGTATCCACACGGACGTCGGACACCGCCAGGTACCCCCTATTTTTTTCATATCCTCCGGGACAGACACACTAGTTTGGAGGAAATTACCCAAAACACCTTCCACTTTGAGAGCTGATTGCAGCACCAAAAACCCCCGTGAGATATGTGCTGAAGGGGACTCTTTCCAGGCAGCTAATCCACTGTGGATACTTAGCACTCAAGGTCCACTCCACAGCCGCCTATATAAAGGTACCTGATCACGTTGGAGTACACAGTGAATCTTGATGTCTTCCCTGCAGTTACATGCTGGCACAGTACGGATTAATTGATACACACACTACCCATAGATGTATTCTGTCTTGTGTGGTTTTGACTTTTTTGCGGTGTTATTAATCCACGTACATGCCAGAAGTTCTTTTTGGGTCTTCCTGTGTGCAATTGTATATTCATTTTCAATGAAGAGAGAGGAACATTGCTACTGTTATTTATAACATTTTTCCAACATAATCCTCAACATTGCCAGGATACCCCACGGCTGTTTTGTTCTATACATCGCTATTTACAGTGTGCATCCATTGAACTCTTTCCAATTTTGCCTCCCACCACCCTCCTCCCGTCCACCTTCCCAGTCTCCCCGTCCCCATTTAGGGCTCGAGCCTTCCAGAGATCTGTGTGTGGATTACCTGATCTTTAAGCAGTCACTGTATACTGCGCACACTTACGCCCACAGTGTGCAGGTCTTCCACACATAGATTTTTTGACGTCCGGACGCACTGTTTCATGTTGTCTGTACATTTTTGTTCAGTGTTTTTGTATTGTCTTATTTGTTGCTGTACCATGTATCCATCAGTGGCTAGGAGGAATTACATGGTGTTTTTGTAATTGCACATGCCACATACATTTAATTGATCCAATTTTGGACCATAACTTACCACATCGCTCTTTTTTGTATTTACAATAAAGTATATTTTTATTATAATTAAGGCCTTCTTTTCTTGTATGTTGTGGCACTCATATGGTCTTCTGGTTCCTGCCAGTCTTGACAGGAACACATCAGGTTTTTTTCGGTATATCCATATAGCTTTGACCAGAGTGACACGGTCCCCATTGGACAGGCAAGATTAGAGGAGACTCTTCGGTGCCCCCGGTGGCACTTATTATTTTCCCTATTCTTTCCCCTTTTTTTGTTAGGAGGAGGAGGAATGCTGCCTATGAGCCCAAGAACACCATCCCCCACCATCATGGAGGTGGAAACATTATGCTAAAAGGGACAGGACAACTTCACCACATCAATGGGATGATGGACGGGGCCATGAACTGTCAAATCTTGGGTGAGAACCTCCTTCCCTCAGCTAGGGCATTGAAAATGGGTCATGGATGGGTATTCCAGCATGACAATGACCCAAAACACACGGCCAAGGCAACAAAGGAGAGGCTCAAGAAGAAGCACATTAAGGTCCAGGAGTGGCCTAGCCAGTCTGCAGACCTTAATCCCATAGAAAATTTGTGGAGGGAGCTGAAGGTTCGAGTTACAAACGTCAGCCTAGAAACCTTAATGACTTGGAGAGGATCTGCAAACAGGACAAAATCCCTCCTGAGATGTGGGCAAACCTGGCGGCCAACTACAAGAGACGTCTGACCTCTGTAATCGCCAACAAGGGTTTCTCCACCAAGTACTAAGTCATGTTTTGTAAAGGGGTCAAATACTTATTTCACTCATTAAAACGCAAGTCAATGCATAACTTTTTGGAAATATATTTCTCTGGATATTTTTGTTGTTATTCCGTCTCTCACTGTTAGAATAAACCGACCAATAAAATTATAGACTGATCGTTTCTTTCAGCAACCGATCAATTACCTTTTTCCCCTCGCTGTAGTTCAGCAATCATAGCTGGACTGCTCACTGTCCAATAACAGATTGGGGGGAGGGGGGGGAACTGTATTATATATAAAGTGAAGTAGCGCTAATTAATAACCAACAAAGCTGTATAGTAAATAATAAACCAAGGGGTATCTCAAATAAATCTCATCAGGGGACAGAAAGATCCTATTTTTCCTTCCGGTGGCACCACCAACACAGGGACAATTTTTCCTTCTGGTGGCACCACCAACACAGGGACAGTTTTTCCTTCCAGTGGCACAACCAGCGCAGGGACAATTTTTCCTTCCGGTGGCACCAACACAGGGACAATTTTTCCTTCCGGTGGCACCACCAACACAGGGACAATTTTTCCTTCCGGTGGCACAGCAGCACAGGGATTTTTCTTTCCAGTGGCACAACCAACACAGGGACAATTTTTCCTTACGGTGGCACCACCAGCACAGGGACATTTTTTCCTTACAGTGGCACAACCAGCGCAGGGACAATTCTTCCTTCTGGTGGCACCACCAACACAGGGACAATTTTTCCTTCTGGTGGCACCACCAACACAGGGACAATTTTTCCTTCCGGTGGCACCACCAACACAGGGACAATTTTTCCTTCCGGTGGCACCACCAACACAGGGACAATTTTTCCTTCCGGTGGCACCACCAACACAGGGACAATTTTTCCTTCCGGTGGCACCACCAACACAGGGACAATTTTTCCTTCCGGTGGCACCACCAACACAGGGACAATTTTTCCTTCCGGTGGCACCACCAACACAGGGACAATTTTTCCTTCCGGTGGCACCACCAACACAGGGATAATTTTTCCTTCTGGTGGCACCACCAACACAGGGACAATTTTTTTTCCTTACAGTGCCACCACCAATGCAGTTGGGGGCACAGTTTCCCCCCATCCTCACCCTGGGCACAGTGGATGGCCTTGTCCTGACACTGAAAACACAAACTAAGGTTTAATAAAGACGATTTAAGAGAAATATTTATTTACTTAGACGTTTGGGGGGTCCATAAAAATGTACAACATTTAATACAAAAACAAATATACAAACACTGATATGCATCAAAGGAACGTGAAGGAGGGTTTCAGAAACTGGCGGTTATTGCGAGGCATGGGCACAGCCATGAAGCCCGGTCTCTTCACCGCCGACGGCTTCGGTCCACTGTTGTAATCGTCACTATAATCTGTAAACGTTTTACTGGATGCATTGTTTCTGGAAGATTTTGAATTGTTGCCACTGGTGGGGGAAACGTGGAGAAACAAAAGATTAAATTTATTTCTATAAACAAACATTTGTGGATGGTTGCTGTACAGATCAGGTATCTCACCCTCTGGCGCGGAACTGCTGCCCTTCTCCTCCAGTTTTCCGTTTCTTAGATTTACGGGAATAGGGAGCCGTCTTACGCTTCGTACCATTCTTCTGGTTGTTGGCCTTAAAATAAGTTGACCTAGTGGAGTCCTCTTCCTCATCGCTGTCGTAGTTCCCCGTAGTATTGCTGTTCGTTACACTGGACCTCTGGGCCGTATCATCGGCTGTGACCGGAAACGTGAACACAAAGAAATCAATAACCAAAAGGGCAAAACGATCATTTCTCACAACATCTGCGCATATATTAGGAGACACGTCCTACCTGGAAGAGTCCATTCTGAATATTTCTGGAGAACGTCTATCAGCTCTGCTCCGTATTTCTCCAGTTTATCTTCCGTGACTCCGTCAATCTGGAGTAAAACGTCCGGTTCTGCCGACAGAGACTCTGTAATAAAAAAAAAATGTACAAGTCAATGGTTAGAAAAGACGAGCACAACCCACAAGTACAACACTATTCTGCCTCTGGCCTGCTGCGGTTTCATAGGGAGCCATGCGGGGACTGCTGCAGAAGGCCAGCTGTTGTGACACAGAGGGGTCCTTCTCTGCAGATTACTGGAGGGGGATGGGCCGTTCTCACAGAGGTTAGAGGGGTCCTTCTCTGCAGACTATTGGGGGGGGGGGGGGAGGCTGTTCTCACAGGAGGTTAGAGGGGTCCTTCTCTGCAGATTACTGGCGGGGGGACAGGCTGTTCTCACAGAGGTCAGAGGGGTCCTTCTCTGCGGACTATTGGCGGGGGGACAGCCTGCTCTCACAGCGGTTAGAGGGGTCCTTCTCTGCACATTACTGGCGGGGGACGGGCTGTTCTCACAGGAGGTTAGAGGGGTCCTTCTCTGCAGACTATTGGTGGGGGACAGGCTGTTCTCAGAGGTTAGAGGGGTCCTTCTCTGCACATTACTGGCAGGGGACGGGCTGTTCTCACAGAGGTTTGAGGGGTCCTTCTCTGCAGACTATTGGTGGGGGACAGGCTGTTCTCACAGAGGTTAGAGGGGTCCTTCTCTGCAGATTACTGGCGGGGGACGGGCTGTTCTCAGAGGTTTGAGGGGTCCTTCTCTGCAGACTATTGGTGGGGGACGGGCTGTTCTCACAGAGGTTAGAGGGGTCCTTCTCTGCAGATTACTGGCGGGGGACGGGCTGTTCTCAGAGGTTAGAGGGGTCCTTCTCTGCGGACTATTGGCGGGGGATGGGCTGTTCTCAGAGGGGTCCTTCTCTGCACATTACTGGCGGGGGATGGGCTGTTTTCACAGCGGTTAGAGGGGTCCTTCTCTGCACATTACTGGCGGGGGACAGCCTGTTCTCACAGAGGTTAGAGGGGTCCTTCTCTGTGGACTATTGGCGGGGGACAGGCTGTTCTCACAGGAGGTTAGAGGGGTCCTTCTCTGTGGACTATTGGCGGGGGACAGGCTGTTCTCACAGGAGGTTAGAGGGGTCCTTCTCTGCAGATTACTGGCGGGGGACAGGCTGTTCTCAGAGGTTAGAGGGGTCCTTCTCTGCGGACTATTGGCGGGGGATGGGCTGTTCTCAGAGGGGTCCTTCTCTGCACATTACTGGCGGGGGATGGGCTGTTTTCACAGCGGTTAGAGGGGTCCTTCTCTGCAGATTACTGGCGGGGGACAGCCTGTTCTCAAAGAGGTTAGAGGGGTCCTTCTCTGCAGACTATTGACAGGCTGTTCTGGGAGCTGGAGCCGCTTTACAAAAGCAAGAGTAACACTTTACAAAGCGAGTACAAAGAAGGGTAACAAAGCTAATAAAGGGTCTGGAGGATATTAGTTATGAGGAAAGGTTGTGAGCTCTGAACTTATTCTCTCTGGAGAAGAGACGCCTGAGAGGGGATATGATTTCAATATACAAATACCGGACTGGTGACCCCACAATAGGGAGAAAACTTTTTTGTGGAAGGGAGTTTAACAAGACTCGTGGCCATTCACTAAAATTAGAAGAAAAGAGGTTTAACCTTAAACTACATAGAGGGTTCTTTACTGTAAGAGCGGCAAGGATGTGGAATTCCCTTCCACAGGCGGTGGTCTCAGCGGGGGGCATTGATAGTTTCAAGAAACTATTAGATAAGCACCTGAACGACCGCAACATACAGGGATATACAATGTAATACTGACATATAATCACACACATAGGTTGGACTTGATGGACTTGTGTCTTTTTTCAAACACACACACACACACACATATATATATATGTGATTCTGCATTTCCGCCTGCAGGGTGGCACGGACCTGCCGCCGCCGCAGCACAGGATGATCTGTGGGTTCCGAGGACTCTATTGTCCTCTGGCACCTGCCGATTGCCGGTAAAACACAGAGAACTGGGATATGCCTAAGTAAACAGTGGACAATTCTGTGCCTTTGCAAAGCAGACACTAGGAACGCTCACAGTACACAAACACACAGGCTAGGGACACCTAACTCTTTGATCGCCCCTGATGTTAACCCCCTTCCAGCCAGTGTCATTAGTACAGTGACAGTGCATATTTTTAGCACTGATCCACTGTATTAGTGTCACTGGTTCCCACAAAGTGTCAGTGTACGATAGTCCCCTCCGGAATATCGCAGTCTTGTCGTTGATCGCTGCCATTACTAGTATTAAAAAATAAAAATAAAAAAATCCATAAATCTATCCGATCGTTTGTAGACTTTATAACTTTTGCGCAAACCAATCAATGTACACTTATTGGGATTTTTACCTAAAATATGTAGCAGAATACATATTAGCCTAAATGTACAAAGAAAATACATTTTTTTGATAGGTTTTGTAGCACAAAGTACAATAGTTTTTTTCCCCAAAATTGTGGGTCTTTTTGAATTTTTTTTGCTTATAGCGCAAAAAAAAAAAAAAACGTAGTGGTAATCAAATACCACCAAAAGAAAGCTCCATTTGTGTGTGTGTGGGGGGGGAATTACATACATTTTATTTACTTACAGTGTTGCATGACCGCGCAATTGTCAGTTAAAATAACAGTGCCGTATGGCAAAAAATGGCCTGGTCATGAATGGGGGTAAATCTTCCGGAGGTCAAGTGGTTAAACACAAACCATATCCTACGTCTTCTCACACTATGGGGGAGATTTACTAAAACTGGAGCACACAGAATCTGGTACAGCTGTGCATGGTAGCCAATCAGCTTCCAAGTTCCGTTCACATGACATGTGAAATCGAATGCCAAGTCACAGCCTATTGCCTGGCAACGGCACTGCCCGAAATGGTGCGGCGCCACACCGATTTTCAAAAGTAGTTCCTGCACTACTTTTGGTGACTTCGGGGGAGATTCCAATAGACATCTGTGCATGAACCTGCACAGATGTCTTTTAACCGCTTCAGCCCCGGAAGATTTTACCCCCTTCCTGACCAGAGCACTTTTTGCAATAAGGCACTGCGTCGCTTTAACTGACAATTGCGCAGTCGTGCGACGCTGCACCCAAACAAAATTTACGTCCCCCCCCCCCCCACAAATAGAGCTTTCTTTTGGAGGTATTTAATCACCTGTGCGGTTTTAATTTTTTTGCATTATAAACAAAAAAAAGAGCAAAAATTTGGAAAATAAATAAATAATGATAAAAAAAAAAAAAAAAAACGCAATATTTTTGACTTTATGCTATAATAAATATCCCCCCAAAAATATATAAAAACACATTTATTTTTCCTCAGTTTAGGCCGAAAAAAACAAAAACAAAAAATGCAATAAGCGCATATTGATTGGTGTGTGCACAAGTTATAGCGTCTACAAAATAGGGGATAGTTTTATGGCATTTTTTATTATCATTTTTTTTACTAGTAATGGTGGCGATCAGCGATTTTTTATCGGGACTGCGACATTATGGCGGACACATCGGACAATGCTATAAAAATGCATTGATTACTGTAAAAATGTCACTGGCAGGGAAGGGGTTAACACTAGGGGGCGATCAAGGGGTTAATTGTGTTCCCTAGTGTGTGTTCTAACTGAAGGGGGGAGGGGACTGTGTAGGGGAGAGGACAGATCGCTGTTCATACTCTGTATGAATAGACGATCTGTCTATTCTCCCCTCAGAGAACCGTAAACTGTGTGTTTACACACACAGATCCCAGTTCTCCCGTGTGTCCGCAGCGATCGCGGGAGCCCAGCAGTGATGGCGACTGCCGGGCACTCGCATCGCCTCCGGGGGAGAGCAGCGCGTGCACGCCCCCTAGTGACCGCAGGGCAAAGCGACTTAACATAACGTCGCCCAGCCGTGCCATTCTGCTGCAGTACAACTGCGGTGGCTGGTCAGCAAGTGGTTAAATCGCCCCCCCGAATCTTGCATTAAAACGCGGGTTTGAAATCATGCGAGTTCAGCTGAAATCACACGATTCCAAACCCGCCCCCCAATGTGAACGTACCCTAAAACCTGGAAGCCGATTGGCTGCCATGCACAGCTGCACCAGATTTTGCACTCTTCAGCCTTAGTAGATCCCCCCCTGGTGTGTGTTCTTCTGTAGAACTCATTCATAGACGTTTACCTGCTATCCTCCTTATGGTCGCTGTGTTGAATATATTGAAGTAATGTACACCAAAGATTTTGCCCAGACGTTTGCAGAGGTCGGTCAGCTCAGCCTGGCATTTCTTAACCATTTCCTCCCTCTTGGACGTAGCTCCCAAAACAGACGCCTTATTCTTCCGGAGACTGCTGGCATTCTCTGTGTCCTGGAACTCCACCTGGTAGGGATAAGTACACCGTCTGAATCAAAATCATCATCATATAATCTTTATCTTGTTCAGACTTGATTTTTCTAGGCTGTATTGCTGCCTCTCTCAGCTGGGGTTCTGCAGCGTCCTGGTAGAAAAAGGCTGCAATACAGGGCTGAGACCGGCAGAGATCTTCCCGACTTCTTACCTGCTCCACCTCACTCTACAGTGCAGTACACCCAGCAGTGCGGAAACATAAAGTTTGAAAGCGAAAGTCAGCCAGGCAGAGAAGGTGTCAATCAGCCAGGTACAGAAAAGCTGCATTTTTTTTTTAACCACTTAAGGACCAGGCCTTTTTCTGACACTGGTTTACAACATCAGTATTTTTTGCTAGAACATTACTTAGAACCCCCAAATATTATATATATATATATATATATATATATATATATATATATATATATATATATATATATATATATATATATATAAATATAATTTTTAAGAAGCTATCCTACAGAATAAAATGGCAGGCGTTGCAGTGTGTGTGTGTGTGTGTGTGTGTATATATATATTATATATATTATTTTTATATATATATATATATATATATATATATATATATATATATATATATATATATATATATATATATATATATATATATATATATATATATATATATATATATATATATATATATATATATATTATACACACATACATATACACACACACACACACACACACACACACACACACCATATTTATCGGCCCCCCAAAAGGGAAGTTTAAGGAAAAAAAAAAAACGTACATTTTAAATGCCTATCAATGCAGCCTTGCACAGCGTCCATCTGCAGCCTTCCCAAAAATTGCATCACGTTTGGGGTTTTAAATTTAGCGCCGCTGTATAAAACTGACATTACTGTTATAAATACGTGTAAAAGGCAAAACTCCGGTGGGTGTAACATGTCTGCTTTCCCCCCTTCTTAGTGTATCCTTACTGTGGACGAGTGTGGGGTGTAGCAATATGGCGGCGCTGGAACATCACTTCCGTAGCAAACTGTGATGGGTCGCCGAATATGTCGCTACACCGCCGCCGCCGAGATATTCAACTCCTCTCGCCGCCGACATAGACCGAGCCGAGTGTACTGTGTACTCGGCTACTCAGCTCTGCTCGCAGTCATGCCCCCTGTCCTGTACCTTGGCCAGGCTCCTATGATGGATACAACACCGGTCCAGTGGCGGGACGTAAAGGCTAGGGGGCGGGATTGGGCGTGACTGCGAAGGGAGCCGAGTACACAGTACGCTCGGCTCGGTCAATGTCAGCGGCCCTCGCAGACGGCGGAGATCGACGTATAAAAAGCACCCACGATTTTCCCCCGACTTTCAGGGGAAAAAAAGTGCGTGTTATACACCGATAAATATGGTACATACACACAAACACACACAGACATTAACACAGGGCTTGACAAATTTGCTTGGAATCCAGGAGCCAGCTAAAAAATTTAGTAGCCAGGGGGAAGATGGCTCCTGCTTCTATTAGCTTATCTCAGTTAGAATCTGAAATCACTAGAAATCTCATATGTTCAGACATTTATTTTGAAACATCATCGATAAGCTTCATTGGATTTCATGTTAGGTTTAAAATCAATTATTATTTTATAATTTTTACCTTTAAAGCTCAGCATAAACTACTATAAAACAAATGTTCAATAACTAATCCAGGAAAACATAGCGCTTGTGTATAGTGCATAGTGTAACTTGTATTTTTCTCCCATAGGCGTTAGCCTAAGTGTGTCTGCCCAGCAAAGCTCCCAGTCCCCTGCACTACCTGAAAAACTGTGCGGATGCTGTAGGTGGCAAAAGGAGGTCACGTAGGATAGAGATATATATACACATACATACATATATACACATACATATACACATACATATATATATATATATATATATACACATACATATACACATACATATATATATATATATATATATATATATATATATATATATATATATATATATATATATATATACATATACATATACATATACATATACATATACACACACACACACACACACACACATTTTTTTATTTTTTGTAAAACATGAAAGATTATTTTACGTTGGGTAAACAGATACCCAACATGTTATGCTTTAAAATTGCGCACACTCGTGGAATGGTGCCAAAAAATTATACTCAAAAATCTTCCTGGGCGATGCTTTAAAAAAGTCTACAGTCAGCCCAGATCCTACCGATCTCCTGGTCCGATCATGCCCCAGTAGTCATAACATTGGAGTTAGGCACACCCCTACACAAACCGTACCACTGGCAGCTGAACAACTTCCTTCTTCAGCACCTCCCATCTAAGACTGAACTGGAAACCTCCCTCCAACAATACTTTCGGGAAAACAACACCCCAGAGACCTCCCTCCCCACTCTGTGGGAGGCGCACAAAGCGGTAATCAGAGGACGCTGCATAGCGATCTCGTCTGCCCTCAAAAAAAATGCAGCGGCCACCAAGAAACAGGCTGAGAAGGATCTTAGGATCCTGGAACGCAAACTCTCAACATCACCGACACTGCCCCTCCTCAAAAAAATTGTCTCCCTACGGTCAACACTCCGTGACATAGCCATGGGCCAGGTGGAGAAAGCACTTCTTAGAATGAGGCAAACCTATTATGACAAAGGGAACAAAGCCCACTCCTTACTAGCCCGCAAACTATCCGAACGCTCCCACACGTCCACACCTCAACAAATCAAAGACAGAACAGGCAACCTCCTCTCCCACCCCCAAGACATAGCCAAGACCTTCGAAGAATTTTACACAGCCCTCTACGGTGATCCAGAGATCCCGCACGCACCGCTCCCCCCTGACACCAGCGACCGACTACATAACTATCTGGAGCAGAGCGGCATACCGAAGCTTCAGTCCTCGGACTTACTTTCCCTTAACACGCCCATCACAGAAGAGGAACTTATGGCCACTATTAAAACCCTACCCTCGCGTAAATCCCCCGGCCCCGACGGTCTCCCTTACGAATACTATAAATCATTCCTACCCATCCTTCTCCCACACATGTGCAAACTGTATAACGCCTTCCTCCAACAGACGGCTATCCCAACAGACATGCAGAGGTCATTCCTTACCCTGATCCCCAAACCCGAAAAAGATCCCTCCCTATGCGCTAGCTACAGACCAATAGCGCTGCTGAACGCAGACTTAAAAATCTTCACCAAACTACTCTCAATGCGACTGAACCAGATACTACCCTCACTAGTCCACAAAGATCAAGTGGGGTTTGTTCCCATGCGCCAAGCAGGGGACAACACAAGACGGATCATCGACCTCATTGATGTGGCGAACAGGGAGGGCCTGCAATCCCTGGTCTTGGGACTAGACGCCGAAAAAGCATTCGACCGCCTCAGCTGGCCCTTCCTGTTCGCCACACTAAAACACATGGGATTCAGGGGACCCTTTCTACGGGCCATCCAACACCTATACACTAATCCAACATCCCAGGTCAAGACCCCGTTTGCACTGTCCCCTTCCTTCCCTATAACAAACGGGACCCGACAGGGATGCCCGCTCTCGCCGCTTCTTTTCGCACTATGTGTCGAGCCCCTGGCGGCATCCATCCGCAGAAACCCTGACATCCATGGCATACCAGTGCGCGACCGGGAATTCAAAATTGCACTTTTCGCGGACGACATCATACTCACACTAACACAACCCCGAATCTCACTCCCCAACCTACATGCTGAATTAGACCTGTATAAGTCCCTCTCCGGATATAAGATTAACGCAACCAAATCAGAAGCTCTCCCCATTAACATCCCGAGCGCAGAAGTACAACAGCTACAGAGCTGCTTCCCATACCACTGGAGAACAGCCGCAATTAAGTACCTGGGGGTCCAGATAACTCAGTCCTATATCACCCTATACCGAACTAACTTCCTGCCTCTATACCGATCTATAAGAGACCTCCTACAGAAGTGGAAGCCCCACCATATCTCCCTTTTGGGGAGGGTGGCGTCCATTAAGATGACCATCCTCCCCAAACTATTGTATCTCTTTCAAACTGTACCTGTACCGATCCCCCGTGCGGACCTGGGGAGGTTACAAGCCGACCTCCTCAGGTTCGTATGGAACTATAAGAGACATAGGGTCCCACGCTCGGTCCTGACAGCAGCTCGTACAGCCGGAGGACTGGCATTCCCAGACCTAACCAGATACTACCAGGCTGCCCAACTGCGCGCGCTGACCTCCTGGTTCCCCCAAAAAACCTATAACAGATGGGCCGAAATTGAAAAACTGTGGCTTGCCCCCACGCACCCGAACAGTCTGCTCTGGAATGCAAACGTGGAGGTAGAACCAAATAGGCTCTTAGGCCCCATGCTACACCTGAAAAAACTCTGGCGCAAGTTAGCCAAAACACATAACCTATGCTCTGAGAGGTCACTACTGACCTCCTTCCTGTTTAACCCCCAAATGCCTGCAGGTCTCACGCACCAGATGTCCTCACCATGGGCATCGCGTAACCTGTTCCACTTCGGTCACCTAGTACATCCCTGCACGCGGAGGCTCCACTCGTTTTCCGACCTCCAAAAGAAATTTGACCTACCCCGCCAAGTATTTTACGGATACTTACAGATCAGACACTATGCCCAGTCCATCACCCCGACCCTTCAGTTTTCAGCGCCAACGGTGTTCGAGACCATAATACTGGAGGGAGCTGCGAGACGAGGTCTCATATCAGATATTTATAAGGTACTAAATGAGTACTCCTTCTCTGACCGAGGGAAGCATGCATACATGCTCCGCTGGGAGAAGGCCATAGGCGAGGAATTACCAGAGGCCACTTGGCAAACGATTTGGTCGCAGGCGGCAAAAAGCTCCCTCTGCACACTCTACAAAGAAAACGCCTATAAAATACTATACTTCTGGTATCTAACACCAGATAAATTGCACGCTATATATCCCTCCAGCTCGGACAGATGTTGGCGCTGTCGGTCGGAAAAAGGCACACTGTACCACATCTACTGGACATGCCCCAAGATAACAGCTTTCTGGGGGGAAATACAACAGCTACTCTCAAACTTAGCGGGAACACAGATCCCCAACTCCCCGAAATCTTTCCTACTGGGACTAATGCCCCCACACATTCCCAAACACACCAAAAAACTGCTCAACCACATCCTAACAGCTGCACGGTGCCTGGTCGCTCTCTGCTGGAAACGGCATAACCCACCCTCCCAATCAGAACTATACGCTAGAATAAAGGATGTAGAACTGATGGAAAAGATGACAGCCAGGATACAAGATAGACTTGAAATACATGACAGGATCTGGGAGGACTGGCGCAAATTTGAGAGTCCGCCCGGAGCCGATGATCGAGCCACACCACTACCCCCTTCCCCCTCCCCTTCCTTACCTTTTTCTTCTTCTTCTCCCCCACCAGCTGTGTCTTCTCACACCCTCTCTGCCCCCACTTAGACTGGGAAGAGAACCGAGTTATAAACATATGTCTTTTTGAAAGTTGACATATACTACTGAATAACGACACTAAGTTTGTTGATAAAAAAAGAAAAATGTAACTTATCTGTATTACCGAACCCGATCGGGCACAAACGTTGCTGTATGGAAGATACTATAACGCTGTACTATTATTTCCATTCATTTGTTATTTTGAAAAACAATAAAAAGTTAATTGAAAAAAAAAAAAAAAAGTCTACAGGTTACCCGTTTAGAGTTATAGAGGAGGTCTAGTGCTAGCATTATTGCTCTGGCTCTGATGTTAGCAGCAATACATTAGAGCTGCATAATTAATCGTCAAGAATCGTTATCGCAATTTTTTCCCCTGTTACAATCTTGACCAGTGTTTCACGATTCTGTCTATGCAAAGAATTCTCTCTGCTCTTCTGAAGCCACAGCCATCAAAAGAAAGGAAGAAAAAAAACAGGCAGTCTGCCAAGAATCACAACATTCTTTAGCAGTGAAACTTAAGTATAAACATTGTAACAATTTGTCAAAAGGAATAGACTTTGGTGTGTAAGGCCCCTTTCAGACGAGGCGGACTCCGCTTGCACGGAGCCCGCCTCTGTCCGTCGGCTCAGCGGGAGATCTGTCCGTTGATCTCCGCTGAACCGGCGGATGACAAGCCTCTCTCCGCTCACTGAGCGGGGAGGGGCTTGCGAGCGCCGCTGATCTCTATGGAGAGATCGGATGAAAACGGACAGTGTGTCCGTTTTCACCCGATCTCACCCGATCCGACGGATCTGGACGTGTGGTCCATACGTCTGGATTTGGCGGATCGGACCGGATCGGATGTCAGCGGACATGTCTCCGCTGACATCCGACGCTCCATAGAGTAACATGGAGCGCCCGTTCAGATCCGCCGTCAAAACTGACAGGCGGATCTGAACGGGCCTTCCGTGTGAAAGGGGCCTTAATGAGGAATGTTTAACCACTTAGGCCCGCTTCACACTGCTGCGGTGCGGGAGATCGCATATAATTCGCACCGCACTGCAGTTCAAATCATATGCGATCTCTGTGCGATGCAAATTCAGCCATACAGATAGTATGGCTGAATTCGCATCGCATTGGGCCCAAAATCGGACAGGACCCTTTTTTTTCGGTCCGCAGCAGAATCGGATCGCATGGTGTTCTCACCATGCGATCAGATTCCTGTCCGAGTTTGCAGATCGCACTGCGATATGCGAGCTGCTATGGGGGTGTCATTAACATTTCATTGACACTCCCAGCAGCTCGCATAGGGCAGTGTGAACTGCTGGCGGGAGACATGCAGTGCGGGAACCCGCAGTAGATTCGCAGCGTTCCCGCACCGCAGCAGTGTGAAGCGGGCCTTAAACACTAAACCTTTTTCTGACATTTGTTGGTTTCAAGTTAAAATCTTTTTTTTTTTTTTTTTGCTAGAAAATTACTTAGAACCCCCCCAAACATACATATACACATTTTATAGTAGAGACCCTAGAGAATAAAATGGTGGTTGTTGCAATATTTTATGTCACACTGTATTTGTGCAGTGGTCTTTCAAATGGATTTTTTTGGGAAAAAATTACTTTAATGAATATAAAAAAAAAAAAAAAAAAAAGGAAAGTTAGCCCAATTTGTTTTGCATAATGTGAAAGTTTTTACGTTGCGAGGATCGTGATCTATTTATTCTAAGCAAAAAAATAGTGATTCTCATTTTGGCCAGAATCGTGCATGTTTTCTACCTCCCATGTGTGGTGAGAACACTGTTTTGATATGTAGGTGTGACCTACATATGCATTCAGCACTGCGCACCGGGATGGGACGCTTTAAAAAAAAAAAAAAAGTTAAAAAGAAACAATTTTTTTAGCACTTTTATTGCTAATCGCAAGACATGTAAACATCCCTTGTGATAGCAATACAGCATGACATGTTCTTTTTATGCAGAGATATGGGGTCTAAAGACCACAAATGTCTCCTCTACCCTTAAAAGCAAAAGATGATGCATCGATCTATGGTTTTAACATACCTTTTTCTTTTTGATACAATAAATTGATATTGAACTAAAAAGCAAAAGATAAAAACTTTTTTTTTTTTAAAAGCAAAAAAAAAAATTAATATAAAAAAAAATTTATTTTTTTAAAAAAAAAAAGGGGGGGGGGGGTTTTTTTTTTTTTGGGGGTTTTTGGCCCAAAAAAATTTTTTAACCAAAAAAAATGTTTTTTTTCCCTTTTTTTTTTTAACCCCTTTTTTGGGGGAAAAATTTTTTTAAAGGGGGCCCCCCCCAAAAAAACCCCCCCAAGGGTTTGGGGGGGTTTAAAAAAAAAAGGGGGGGAAAAAAAACCCTTTTTTTTTTTAACCCCAAAAAGGGGTTAAAAAAAGGGGGGGGCCCCCCAAAAAAAAAGGGGGGGGGGGGAAAAAAAGGGGGGGGGGGGGTTTTTTTTTTTTAAAAAAAGGGGAAAAAATTTTTTTAAAAAAAAAACCCAAAATTTAAAATTTTTTTGGGGGAAAAAAATTAAAAAAAAAATTTTTAAAGGGGAACAAAAAAAAATTTTTTAAAATTTTTTTTTTAAAAAGGGGGGAAAATTTTCCCTTTTAAAAAACCCCAAAAAAAAGGGGGAAAAAGGGGGGAAAACCCCGGGGGGAAAAATTTCCGGGGAAAACCCCTTAAAAAAACCCCCGGGGAAAAAGGGGTTTTAAAGGAAAAAGGGCCCCCCGAAAAAAAAAACCCTTTTTTTGGGGGGTTTAAAGGGGGGAAAAAACCCCTTTTTTTTAAAAATTTTGGGGGGGGTTGGGGGGGTTGGGGGGTTTGTTTTTGGGGAAAAAAAGGGGGGGGGGGTTTTTTTTTTTTTATTTTTAAAACCAAAAAACCCGGGGGTTTTTGGGGGGTTTTTTTTTTTGGGGGAAAAAAAACCCCCCCCCAAAAAAAAAAAAATTTGTTTTTTCCCCCCTTTTTGGGGGAAAAAAAAAATTTTTTTTTTAAAAAAAAGGGCCCAAAAAATTTTTTGGGGGGAAAAAAAAATTTTTTAATGAATTTTTAAAAAAAAGGGGGGGGGGGAAAAATTTTTTTGGGGCCCGAAAAAAAACCCCCCCCCCTTTTTTAAAAAAAAAAAAAAAAAGGGGCCCCCCGGGGGGCCCCCCCTTTCCAAAAAAAAAAATTTGGGAATTTTCCCTTTAAATTAAGGGTTTTCCCTTTTTCCCTTTTTTGGGGGGGGGAAAAAAAAAAAAAATTTTTTTTTTTTTTTTGGGGGGGGGAAAAAAAAATTTTAAAAAAATTTCCCCTTTTTTTTTTTTTAAAAAAGGGCCAAAAAAAACCCTCCCAGGGGGGGGGGGGAAAAATCAAAAAAACCCCCTTTGGTTTTTTTTTTTTCCCCCAAAAAGGGGAAAAAAAAATTTAAATTTTTTTTTTTAAAAAAAAAACCCCCCTTTTTTGGGGTTTTATTTTTTTTTAAAATTTAAAAAAACCCCCTTTTCCCCCCCCCCCTTTTTTTTCCCCCGGGGCCCCCGGTTTTAAATTGGGGTTTTTTTTTTTTTTTTTGGGTTTTTTTTTTTTTTTAAAAAATTAAAAAATTTTTTTTAAAAAAAAAAAAAAAACCCTTTTTTTTTTTTAAAAAAAGGAAAAAAATTTTTTTTAAAAAAAAAAAAAAAATTTTTTTTTTTAAAAAAAAAAAAAAAAATTTTTTTGGGCCCAAAAAAAAAATTTAAAAGGGAAACTTTTTTTTAAAAGGGGCCCCAAACAAAACCCCTTTTAAAAAAAGGGGAAGGGCCCAAAAAACCCCCCCTTTTGGGCCCCCCAAAAACCCCAAAAAAAAGGGGGGGGGAAAAAAAGGTCCTTTTCCCCCCCGGGGTTTTTCCCCCCCTTTTTTTTTTTCCCCCCCAAAAACCCCCCGGTTTGGGGCCCGGGGCCCCCCAAAAAAAAAAAAAAAATTTTTAAAAAAAAAGCCCCCCCCCAAAAAAAAGGGGAAAAATTTTTTAAAATTTTTTCCCCTTTTTTGGTTTTTTTGGGGAAAAACAAAAAAATTTTTTTTTTCCCCCCCCCTTTTTTTTTAAAATTTCCTTTTTCCCCCAAAAAAAACCCCCTTTGGGGGTTTAAAAAAATTTTTTAAAAAAAGGGGACCCCCCCGGGGGTTTTTTAAACCCCCTTTGGGGGGGGGGCCCCTTTTTTTGGGGTTTTTCCCCCCCCTTTTTTTTTAAAAAAAAAAAAAAAAAAATTTTTTTGGGGGTTTTTTTTGGGGGGAAAAAAATTTTTTTAAAATTTAAAAAAAATTTTTTTAAAAAATTTTTTTTAAAAAAAAAAATTTTTTAAAAATTTAAAAAATTTAAAATTTTTTAAAAAAAAAAAAAAATTTTTTAATTTTTAAAAAAAAATTTTTTTTAAATTTTTTTTTTTAAAAGGAAAAAAAAAAAAAATTTAAAAATTGGGGGTTTTTGAAAAAAAATTTTTTAAAAAAAAAAAAATTTTTTTTTTTAAAAAAAAAAGGGGGGGGGGGCCTTGGGGGGAAAAAAAGGGGGGTTTGGGAAAAAAAAAGTAAAAACAGGGAAAAAAAACCCAAAAAACCCCCCCAAAAAAAAGAAACCCCCCAAAAAAAAAAAATTTTTAAAAAAGGGGGGTTTTTTAAAAAAAAAAAAAAACCAAAAATTTTGGGGGGAAACCGGGGAAAAAAAAAAAAAAAAAAAAAAAATTTTCCCCAATTAAAAAAAAAAAAATTTTAAAAAAAAAAAACCCCCCCTTTTTTGCCCCCTTTCCCTTTTTAAAAAAAAATTTAAAATTTTTAAAAAAAAAAAAAAATTTTAAATTTAAAAAAAAGGAAAAAAACCGTTTTTAACGGGGAAAAATTTTTTTAAAAAAATTTTGGGGGGGCCCCCCCCCAAAAAAAAAAAAAAAAAATTTTTCCCCAACCCCCCGGGCCCTTTTCCCTTCCCCCCCCCAAACCCCCAAAAATTTTTTTTAAAAAATTTTAAAATTTCCCCTTTTTTTCCCCAAAAACCCCCCCAAAAAAATTTTTTTTTTTTTTTCCCCCCTTTTTTTCCCTTTTTTTCCCCCCTTTTTTTTTCCCAAACCCCCCCCCCCCCCAAAAAAAAAAAAAAATTTTTTTTTTTTTTTTTTTTAAAAACCCCGGGCCCCTTTAAAAAAAAAATTTTTAAAAAAATTTTTTTTCCCCCGGGGTTTTCGGGGCCCCCAAAAAAACCCCCCCCCCGGGCCCCAAAAAAAAGGGGAAAAAAAATTTTTTTTTTAAAAAAAAAAACCCCCCCGGGGGTTTTTTTTTTAAATTTAAAAAAAAAATTTTTTTTTTTTTTTTAAAAATTTTTTTTTCCCCAAACTTTTTTAAATTGGGAAACTTTAAAAATTTTTAAAAAAAATTTTTTTTTTTTTAAAAAAAATTTTTAAAATTTTTTAAAAAATTTTTTTTGGGGGCCCCCGGGGGGGAAAAGCCCCCCCCCTTTTTGGGGGGCCTTTTTTTTCCCCCCCCCCCCTTTTTTTAAAAAACCCCCTTTTTGGGGGCCCCAAAAAAAAATTTTTTCCCCCAAAAAAAAAAAAAAATTTTAAAAAAACCCCCCCCAAAAAATTTTTTTAAAAAATTTTTAAAAAAAAAAATTTTTTTTCCCCCCCCCCCCCTTTTTTTTTCCCGGGGTTTAAAACCCCCCCGGGGCCCCCCCAAAAAAAACCCCCTTTTTTTTGGGGGGGCCCCCCCCTTTTTTTTTCCCCCCCCTTTTTTTGGGGAAAAAAAAAGGGGGAAAAAAAAATTTTTCCGGGAAAAAAGGGGAAAGGGGGAAAAAAATTTTTTTTTTTCCCTTTTTGGGTTTTTTAAAAATTTTTTTTTTGGGGGGAAAAATTTTAAAAAAAAAAATTTTTTTTAAAAAAAAAACCCCCCAAAAAAATTTTTTTCCTTTTTAAAAACCCCCCCCCAAAGGGAAAAAAAAAAAATTTTTTAAAAAAATTCCCTTTTTTTTTCCCAAATTTTATTTTTTTTTTTTAAAAACCCCCCCCCAAAAAACCCCCGTTTTTAAAAATTCCTTTTTAAAAAAACCCCCTTTAAAGGGGAAAAAAAGGGGGAAAAACCTTTTAAAAAACCCCTTTTTAATTTTTTTCCCCCCCAAAAAAAAAAAAAACCCCCCCCCCCCAAAACAACCAAGCCCCCTCCCCCCCCCTTTTTTTGGGGGGTTTTCCCCCCCCCCCCTTGGAAAAACCCCCCCCCCTTTTTTTTCCCCCCCCCCCCAAAACCCCCAAAAACCCCCAAAATTTAAAAAAGGGGTTTTTTTTTTTTGGGGTTTTCCCTTTCCCCCCCCCCCCCTTTTTTTTTTTTTTTTTTTCCCCCCGGGGGGGTTTTTTTGGGAAAACAAACCCCCCTTAAATTTCCCCTTCCCCCCCCCCTTTTTTTTTTCCCCCCCCCGGCCCGCCCCCAAAAAACTTTTTTTCCCCCTCCCCCCCTTTTTCCCCCAAGGTTTTTTTTTTCCAATTTTTTCCAACCCCCCCCCCCAAAAAAAAAATTCCAAAAAAAAAAACCCCAAATTTTTTTTTTAAAAAAAACCCCTTTCCCCCAAAAAAAAAAGGAAAAAATTTTTAAAACAAAAAAAAAAATTTTTTCTTAAATTTCCCCCCGGGGGGGGCCCCTTTTTAAAAAAAAACCCCCCCCCTTTTAAAATTCCCCAAAATTTTTTTTTCCCCCCCCCCCCCCAAATTTCCCCCCTTTTTTTTTTTTTTTTTTTTGGGCCCTTTTAAAAATAAAAAAGGGGGTGGGGAAAAAAAAAAATTGGGGGGGGAAAAAAAGGGGGGGGGGGAAAAAAACCCCCCCCAAAAAACCCAAAAAACCAAAAAACCCCCCCCCAAAAAAAAAAGGGGGGGGGTTTTTTAAAAAAACCAAAAAAAAAAAAAGGGGGGGGGGGGGGAAAGGGGGAAAAAAAATTTTTAAAAAAAATTTTTTAAAAAACCCCCCTTTTTTTTTTTTTAAAAAAAAACCCATTTAAGGGTTTTTTTTTTTTGGGGGGGGGGGGGGGGGTTTTTTGGGGCCCCCTTTTCCCCCCCCCCCCCCCCGGGGGCAAAAAAAAAAAAACCGGCCCCGGGGGCCCGGGTTTTTGGGGGGGGGCCCCCCCCCCCAAAAAAAACCCCCCTTTTTCCCACCCCCCCTTTGGGGGGGGGGGGCCCCCCCCCCCTTTTTTTGGGGGGGGGGGGGGGAAAACCCCGGGGGTTTTTCCCCCCCTTTTTTTTTTAAATTTTTTTAAAGGTTTTTTTTTTTAAAAACCCGCCCAAAGGGGAAAAAAAAAATTTTAAAAATTTTTTTTTTTAAAAAAAAAAAAAAAAAATTTTTTTTTTTTTTTTTAAAAAAAAATTTTTTTTAAAAAAACCCAAATTTTTTTTTTTCCCCAAAGGGCCTTGGGGGGGAAAAAAATTTTTTTTTCCCCCCCGGGGGGGGAAAAAATTTTTTTTTTCCCCCAAAAATTTTAAATTTTTTCCCCCGGGGGGGCCAAAAAAACCCCAAAAAAAACCCCCCCCCAAAAAAAACCCCCCCCCCCCCCCCTTTTTTAAAATTTTTTTTTTTAATTTAAAACAAAACCCCCCCCAAAAAAAAAAACCAAAAAAAAAAAGGAATTTTTTTCCCCCCCTTTTTTTTTTTGAAAAAAAAACCCCCTTTTAAAAAAAAAAAGGGGGGGGGCCTTTTTTTTTTCCCCCCAAAAAAAAAAAAAAATTTTTCCCCCCCAAAAAATTTTGGGGGAAAAATTTTTTCCCCCCCTTTTTTTCCCGGTTTTAAAAAAAACCCCCCCGGAAAACCCCCCCCAAAAAAAATTAAAAACTTTTAAATTTTAAAAGGGCCAAAAAAAAAAAAAAAATTTTTTTTTTTTTTTTTTAAAAACCCCCCAAAAAAAAAAATTTTTAAAAAAAAAAAAACCCTTTTTTTTTTTTTAAAATTTTTAAAAACCCCCAAAAAAAAAAAAACCCCCCAATTTTTTTTTTTTTTAAAAAGGGGAAAAAAAAATTTTTTTTTTTCCCCAAAAAACCCCCTTTTGGGCCCGGGCAAAAAAAAAAAACCCCCCAAAAAAAAAAAAATTTTTTAAAAAAAAAAAATTTTTTAAAAAAAAAAACAAAAAAAAAATAAATTTAAAAAAAAATTTTAAAGCCCCCTTTTTTAAATTTTTTAATTCCCCCCGGAACCCCATTTTTCCGTTTTTTGGGGGGGAAAAAACCGGCCAAAAAAAAACCCCCCAAAAGGGGCCCCCCCCCCAAGTTTTAAAAAAAAATTTAAAATGGCGGGGTTCCTTTTTTTTTTCCCCCCCGGGGGGGGGGGGGCCCCCCCCTTTTTTTTCCCGTTGGGGGGGCCGGGGGGCCCCCCCCCGGGGGGGGTTTTGGGGGGGTTAAAAAACCCCCTTTTTTAAAACCCTTTGGGGGGGGTTTAAAACCCTTCCCCCAAAAGTTTAAAAATTTAAAAAAAAATTTTTTTTTTTTTTTTTTAAAAAAAAAAATTTTTTTTTAAAAATTTTCCCTTTTAAAAAAAATTTTTTTAAAAAAAATTTTTTTTTTTTTTTAAAAAAAAAATTTTTTTTTTTTTTTTTTTTTTTTTTAAAAAAAAAAAAAAAAAAAAAAATTTTTTTAAAAATTTTTTAATTTTTTTCCCCAAAAAACCTTTTTTTTGGGGTTTTAAAAATTTTTTTTTAAAAAAAAAAAAAAAAAAAAAAAATTTTTTTTGGCCCCCCCCAAAAAAAAAATTTAAAAATTTTTTTGGGGGGGGGTTTTTTTAAGGTTTTTTTGGGGGGCCCCTTTTTGGGGGGGGGGAAAAAGGGGAACTTTTTTTAAAAAAAATTTTTGGGGGGTTTTCCTTTTCTTTTTTTTTTTTTAAAAAAAAAACCCCCCAAAAAACCCCTTTAAACCCGGGCCAAAAAAGGGGGAAAAAAAACCCCCCCCCCCCCGGGGGGGGGGAAAA
Organism: Lithobates sylvaticus; assembly: GCA_028564925.1. Lineage (NCBI taxonomy): Eukaryota > Metazoa > Chordata > Amphibia > Anura > Ranidae > Lithobates > Lithobates sylvaticus. The sequence continues at coordinate 608,305,020 of CM053029.1, forward strand.
AAAATTAAAAAAAAAAATTTTTTACCAAAAAATTTTTTCCCCCCCCCTTTTTTTTTTTAAAAAAAAATTTTTGGGGGAGGGGTTTTTTTTTCCCCAAAAATTTTTTGGGGGCCCCCCCCAAAAAAAATTTTTTTTTTAAAAAGGGGGGTTTTTTTGGGGGCCCCCTTTTTTTTCCCCAAAAAAAAAAAGGGTTTTTTTTGGGGGGTTTTTTTTTTTAAAAACCCCCAAAAAAAAAAATTTTTTTTCCCCCTTTTAAAAAAAAACCCTTTTCCCCCCAAAAATTTTTTTAAAAAAACCCGGGGCCGGGGGTTTTAAAAAAAGGGTTTTACAAAAAATTTTTTTTTTTTTGGGGCCTTTTTTTTTTTTCCCCCCCCCCCCAAAAAAGGGGGATTTTTTTTCCCCCAAAAAAAAAAAGGGGGGGGGGGGGGGGGGGGGGGGGGGGGGGTTTGGGGGGGGGGGGGGGGGGGGGGGGGGGGGGGAAAAAAAAAAAAAATTTTTAAAAAAAATTTTTTTTGGGGGGGCCCCCCCCAAAAAAAAAAAAGGGGGGTTTTTTTTAAAAAAATGGGGGGTCCCAAAATTTAAAAAGGCCGGGGGAAAAAAAGGGGGGAAAAAAAAAAAAAAGGGGGGTTTTTTAAAAAAAAATTTTTAAAAAGGGAAAAAACCCCCTTTTCCCCCCCCCCCCCCCCCGGGGGGGGGGGGTTTTTTTTAAAAAAGGGGTCCCCCCCCCAAAAAAAAAAAAAATTTTTTTTTTTGGGGTTTTTGGAAAAAAAATTTTTTTTTTGGGGGGCAATTTTTTTTCCAAAAAAAAAAAGGGGGCCCAAAAAAAAATTTCCCTTTTTTTTTTAAAAAAAAAAATTTTTTTTAAAAATTTAAAACCCCCTTTTCTTTTGGAAATTTAAAAAAAAAAACCCCCCCCTTTTTCCCCCCAAGGGGGAAAAAAGGGGGGAAAAAAAAACCCCCCCCAAAAACCCCCCCGGGGGGGTTTTTTTTAAAAAAAAAAAGGATTCCCGGAACACCCTTGGCCCCCAAAAGGGAAAAAAAAAGGGGGGTTTTTCCCAAAAAAAAAAAGGGGGGGGCCCCACGGGGTTGGGGGAACCCAAAAAAAAGGGGGGCCCCCCCCAAAACCCCCCGGGGTTTTTTTTGGGGTTTTTTAAAAAAAAAACCCCCCCCCCCCCCAAAAAAAAAAATTTTTTTTTCCCAAAAACCCTTTTTTTTTGGGGGGGTTTTTTTTTAAAAAAAATTTTTTTTCCCCCCCCGGGGGAAAAACCCCTTTATTCCCGGGGCCTTTTTTTTTTTTTTTGGGGGGGGGGGGATTTAAAATTTTTTTTTTAAAAAAGGGGGGGGGCCCCCTTTTTTTTAAAAAATAAAAAAAAAGGGGAAAAAAAAAAAAAACCCCCAAAAGGGGAAAAAAAGGGGGGGAAAAAAAAGGTTTTAAAAAAAAAAAAAAAAAAGGGGTTTTTTTTTTTTTGGGGGGGTTTTTTTAAAAAAAAAAAAAAAAATTTTTTTTTTTAAAAACCCCGGGGGTTTTTGGGAAAATTTTTTTAAAATTAAAAGGGAGGGGGTTTTTCCCCAAAAGGGGGAAAAAAAATTTGGGGGGGTTTGGGGGGGGAAAGGGGTTTGGCCCAAAAACCAAAAACCCTTTTTCCCAAAAAAAAAAGGGGGGTTTTTTCCCCCCCCTTTTTTTTTTTTTCCCCCGGGGGGGTTTTTTTCCAAAAAAGGGAAATTTTTAAATTTTTTAAAATTTTTTTTTCCCCCGGAAAAAAAAAAAAAAAAAAAAAAAATTTTTTAAAGGAAAAAAAAAAAATTTTTGGAAAAAAAAAAAAAAGGGGGAAAAAAAAAGGGGAAAATTTTTGGGGGCTTTTTTTTAAAAAAAAAAAATTTTTTAAAAAAAAAAAAAAGTTTTTTAAAAAAATTTTTTTTTTCCCCCCGGGGGGGGGGGAAAAACCCCCCAAAATTTTTAAAAAAGTTGGAAAAAAAAACCCCCCCCCGGGGAAAGGGCCCTTTCCCCCTTTTTGGGGGGCCCCCCAAAATTAACCCCCAAAAACCCCCCCCAAAAATTCCCTTTTTTCCCCCTTTTTCCCCAAAATTTTTTTTTTCCAAAAAAAAAGGGGGGGGGGCCCCTTTGGGGGGGAAGGCTTTTAAACCCCCCCCCCCTTTTTTTTTAAAAAAAAAAAAAAAAAAATTTTTTTTTTTCCCCTTTGGGGTTTTTTTTTTCTTTTTTTTTTAAAAAACCCCGGGGGGTCCCAAAAGGTTTGGGAAAAAATTTTTGGGGGGGGGCCCCCCCCCCCCGGGAAAAAAACCCCCCAAAAAAAAATTTTTTTTTCCCGGGGGGAAAAAAAAAAACAAAATTTTTTTTTTTAAATTCCCCCCCAAAACCCCCTTTTTTTTCCCCCCGGGGTTTAAAAACCCCCCAAAAAAAAAAAAAATTTAAAAAAATTAAAAAAGGGGGTTTAAAAACCCTTGGGGGGGGGGGGGAAAAAAAAAATTTTTGGTTCCCGGGGGGGGGAAAAAAAAAAAATTTCCGGGGAAAAATTTGGGAAAAAAAAAACCCAAAAAAAAAAAAAAAAAAAACCCCCCCCCCCCCGGGGGGTTTTTTTTAAAAAAAAAAACCCCCCCCAAAAAAAAAAAACCCAAAAAAAAAAAAACCCCAAAAAAAAATTTTTCCCCCCCAAAAAAAATTTTTTTTAAAAGGGGGGTTTTTTGGGGGAAAATTTTTTTAAAAAAAAAAAAAAAAAAAATTTTTTTTTTTTTTTTTTCCCCCCAAAAATTTTTTGGGGCCCCAAAACAAAAAAAAAAAATTTAAAAAAAAAAATTTTTTTTTTTTTTAAAAAAAATTTTGAAAAGAAAAAAAGGGAAAAAAAAAAAGGGGTTAAAAAAAACCCCCTTTTTAAAAGGGGGGAAAAAATTTTGGGGTTAAAAAATTAAAAAAATTTTTTTTTGGGGGGAAAAAAATTTTAAAAAAAAATTAAAAAAAAAAAAAATTTTTTTTTTTGGGGTTTTTTTTTTTAAAAAAAAAAATTAAAAAAAAAAACCCCCCCCAAAATGGAGGGAATTGGGAAAATTAAGGGGGAATTTTTACCAAAAAAAGGGGGGGTTTTTAAAAAAAAAATTTTGGGGGGGAAACTTTGGGTTTTTTTTTTGGGGTTTTTTTTTTTTTTTTTTAAAAAAGGGGAAAAATAAGGAAAAAAATTTTTTTTAAAAAAAAAATTTTTTTTTTTTTTGGGGAAAAAAATTTTTTTAAACAAAAAAAAAAAAAAAAACCCAAAAAAGGAAAAAAAAGGGGTTTTTTTCCCCAAAAAAAAAAAATTAAAAACCCCCTTTTTTTAAAAAAAAAAAACCCCCTTTTAAAAAAACCCTTTTCAAAAAGGCCCCAAGGGGGAAAAAAAAAAAAAAACCCATTAAAACCAAAAAAAAAAATTTTTTTTTCCCCGGGTTTTTTTTTAATCCCCCCCCCGGGGTTTTTTTTTGGGGGGTTTTTTCCAAAATTTTTTTCCCCTTTTTTTTAAAAAAAAATTTTAAAAATTTTTTGGTTTTTTCCCCCCCAAAAAAAGGGTTTTTTTTTTAAAAAAATTTTTTTCCCCCCGGGGGGGGGGGGGTTTTTTTTTTTTTTTTTTAAAAAACCCCCCCGGGGGGAAAAAAAATTTTTAAAAAAAAAAAATTTTTTTGGGGGGGGGGGGAAAAAAAATTTCCCCCCCCGGGGAAAAAAAAAAAAAAGGGGGGGAGAGAAAAAAAAAAGGGGGGGGAAAGGGGGGGGGGGGGAAAAGGGGGGGGGGGAAAAAAAAAAAAAAGGGGGGGGGGGGGGAAAAAAAAAAAAAGGGGAAAACCGGGAAAAAGGGGGGGGGAAAAAAACCCCCCGGGGGGGGGGGAAACGGGAACCGGGGTTTTTTAAAAACCAAAAAAAAAAAAAGGGGGAAGGGGGGGAAAAAGGGGGGGGGGGGGGGCCCCACCCCGGGGGCCAAAACCCCCAAAAAGCCCCAAAAAAAAACCCCAAAAAAAGGGGGGGGGGGAAAAAAGGGGGGGGAAAAAAAAAAGGGGAAAAAGGGGGAAAAAAAAAAAGGGGGGGAAAAAAAAGGGGGAAGAAGGGGGGGGAAATTTTTAAAAAGGGGGAAAAAGGAAAAGGGGGGAAAAAAAAAGGGGAAAAAAAAAAAAAAGGGGGGGGGGAAAGGGGGGGGGGAAAAGGGGGGTTTTTTTTTAAAAAGGGAAAAAGTTAAAAAAAAAAAAAAAATTTTAATTTAAAAAATTTTTAAAAAATTAAAAAAAAAAGGAAAGGGCCCAAAAAAAAAGGGGAAAACCCCTTTAAAAAAAAAAAAAAATTTTTTTAAAAAACCCTTTTTAAAAAAAAAAAAATTTTTCCCAAAAAAAATTTTTTTAAAAAAAAAAAAAAAAAGGGGGTTTTGTTTTTGAAAAAACCCAAAAAAAGGGAAAAAATTTTTAAAATTTTTTTTTTCCCCCCCCCCCCCGTTTTGGGGGGGGGTTTTTTTTAAATTTCCCCCAAAAGGGGGGAAAAAAAAAAAAATTTTTTTTTTTTTTTTTTTTGGGGGGGTTTTTTTTTTCTCATCATGGGATGCAGTGAACGTCGGGAAAATAGCAGACAAAAATTTGGGGACATGTATAAAAGGGGGGGGGAAAAATTAATTTGAAAATTTCGGGAGTGCATGAGATATGTAAATCACCTGCCCCGGGGGGGGTTTTTAAAATTTTTTTAAAATTTTTTTTAAAATTAAAAAAAGGGAAGGGGGGTTTTTTGGGGGAAATTTTAAAGGAAAAAATTTTTCCCCCAAAAAAAAAAAAAAAAATTTTTTTTTTTTTAGTGTGTGCTGAAAAATTCCCCCCCCTTTTTTTTTGGGGGGCAGCCTTTTTTGGTTAAAAAAAAAAAAAGGGGGGAAAAAGGGGGGGGGGGGAAAAAAAGGGCCCCCAAAATTTGGGAAAAAGCGCAAAAACCCCAAGGACTCTGTCCCTTTTTTGGGGGGGGAACCCCCCCCCCTTTTTGCTCCTACAGGGTCTCAAGGGGGGCCCCTTCCCCCCTTTTTTGGTTTCAAGGGCTATTTAAAGAAGTTGGGAACTAGTGGGGTTCCTCCCTTTTCAAACATTTCTGGAGATCCCCCCATCTTCCCGTTACAAAATTTTTACAAGCAAAAAAACCTAGAAAAACACCCCAAACTGTTTTTAAAGGGGGGGGGTTTTGAATGGAAACCCTTTTCTTGTGTGACTGGTAGCCGCCTCTGGGGCTGTTCAGGAAGGAACAGTTAAATACCGCGGCCTTTGGGGGTTTGCTCTACATATGTAAAGGGCTCTGCCCCGCTCTGTCCACATTGGGATTGTGTTTCCCAAAACCCAGGTCAGGGAAGCACGTACACACTTATTCCCAATGCAGGGACCCTGGGGCGTTAACCCCTTGAGGTCCGGCCATAGCCAAAGACCCGGTACAGTTTCCAACCTTTAAATTTTCCGGGGGGCCTTCATAGGAAATCCCCCCCTGGCACGCTTTCCCCGGCACCCCTGCCCGGGGCCCCGGGTGTGATCCGAGGCATGAGACTGGGGGATCCCGAAACCGAGTAAGGGGGGGTCCCGGCCCTTTTTTTGTGTTTTTTTTTTTTTTTCCCCTTCCGTGCAGCGGGGCCCCAAAGAAGTGATCACTGATAAAAAAAAGTCGGTAATCTTTTTTTTGCTCAAAATGACATTGAGCAGAAAAAAAAAAAAAAAAAACGGGTCACCGGGTTAGGAAAAGGGACCCAACACAGAGGGAAAACAACCCCAGGCACCCCAAAAAGTGCCAATAAGTACCTCCTGCCAGTGCCAAATGTTTTTGCCCCCTGCCGGGGCCCCCAAATCCACCCTCAATTTCTCACCAAATGGGGGCCAATCAGTTTCCACCTATCATGTAAGCAATCGGGGCCCATTATTGCCCCCCCTCAGTGCCCATCACTGCCGCCTCCTCAGCGTACATCAATGGGAAAAAGGGGGAAAAAATTTCCCGTTTTGCAACAATTTTTTGACAAAAAAATTTAAAAAAAAAAAAAACCTTTTTTTTTTTTAAATTTTGGGGCTTTTAAAAAAAAAAAAAAAAAACCAAGGTTTTATCAAATACCACCAAAAAAAAAAGCTCTATTTGTGGGGGAAAAAAAAAAGATTTTAAAAAAAAAATTTGGGGACAGGTTGTATGACCGCGCAATTGTCAAACCCCAGTGGTCAGCGGCTGAAAGCTGGAAAAAATTTGGGTTGGGCAGGGGTTTAAAATGCGCGTGTGGATGGTTTTTAATTTACCGTTTATGGCTCTTTCCAAACCCCAAACCACCACAGTGAAAAAATCGCAGCAAAGTAAAGGGAAAAATTTTTTTTTTTTTTAATTACGAAATTTTAGGGGTCTGCACACAGGGATCTTGTTTTGTTTTGGGGGGCCCCGCTGGATTGGGCCATCCCATCGTTGGGTTTCCCGGGGTTTTCTTTTTGGGGGGATTGGAAGGAATTTTTTTATGGCAGGGAAAAGGGGCCCCATGGTGAAGAAAAGGTCGCATACCCTTCTTGGGGCTTGGGGTGCTGCCTTTCTGGGACGGCCTCAAAGTGGTTTTTAAAGTGAAGGGTTTTTTTAAAAAACAAGGAATGTAAACATTCCCCTTTTAAAGAAAAGAAAAAAAATGACGGACCTCTTAAAAATTGATTTTGGGGGGGGGAAAAAAAACCTCCCCATCTCTTTAAAACCCCTACAATGCATAAAAAACACTGGGCAGAAAAAATTTACAATTGGACGTTGCTTCCGCCTTTAATGCTATGGGGCCGAGGGGGGCCATCTTCCCCTCACTCGGCAGCCCGCCAAGCAGAGGAAAGGACCCATCGTCTCCGCCAAAAAGCGGGGGAAAAGGGCCACCGAGCGCCCGGGGAGGGGGGGCCCCCTTCCCCCGGGACCGTAAAATAATCTAAAAAGAATCCCCCCCAAAAGGGGGCCACTTTTATCTGAAAGGACCGCCCGCTGAAAAAAAGGATTTCCGGGGTTATGGCGTAGCTTTGCCATAAGGATATTCCTTACAAAGTGCTGCGGGGGGGTCTGTAAGGGGTTAAGAATGAGAAAGGTTTTCCTTGTTTTCTGTGTACACATTGGTGTTTTCTTTGTTTACAGTATGAAGGAAAACTTATTTTTTCTGGGTAACATAAAAGAAATTTAATAATTTGGGTCTTTTTTAGAAAAGCTGCAGGTAAATGGGGAGGGGTTTTGAATCGTTTTAACCCCCCGGTTTAAATCAGTGGAAGGAATCTAGGGAAAAACAAAAAAAAAAAGGGAAAAAAAAAAAAAAAAAAAAGGCCCGAATTAAAACAATCCCCAAATACGGGACGTACTTTTATTTTAAAACGGTATTAAACCCCAAAAAACCCTGTCAGGGAGTTCCCGCCAAATGATTCATGGCTGGCTGGGATTGTCCAATCACAGCCCAAGCCCTGTGTTTGGTTTAAAAGAGAGAACAAAAAGTTTTTGTAAAAAGCAGCACATAAAACACAAAATTAACATTTTAGGGACAAAAGTTTTTCCCCCTTTATTATCGAGAAGTTAACCCCTTCCCCCGGGCCCGGCCATTTGTAAAAGTGCCGTGTTTTAGTATTATCACTGAACCCCTGTATTGCGTCACCCCCGCTGATGTCAGTGGGAATTTTTTTGTTTTTCCCCCCGTTCGTTTAAGATTCTCCGCCGAAACTCACAGTCCACTATAGGGCGCGATCACCAACCCAATTACTTGTATTAAAAAAAAAAAAAAAAATAATTTAAAAAATTTACAGTATCCCTATAGTTTGTAGACGCTATAACTTTTTTTAAAAAAATCAATTTTACGCCTATTGGGATTTTATTTATTAATTTTTTTAAAACCAAAAAAAGTACAGAAAAACTTTTTTCCTCAATTTTTGAAGAAATTAGATTTTGAAATTTGGGTATGTTTTTTAAAAAAAAAAATGGAAAAAATATTTATTTATTATATATATATTTTAAAATATATATATTTTAAAAAAAAATTTTTTTTTTTTATTTCCAGTCTTTTTTCCCTGTTTGGGAAAAAAAACCCAAAGGGGTCAATCCACCCAAAAAAAAGCTCTATTTTTGTGAAAAAAATTATATAAAAAATTTTTTTGGGGACTTTTTTGTTAAAGCACCGTGCTAAATAGCAAAAAAAAAAAATGGGGTTTGGGGCATGAAGGGGGTTTTAAAAAATTTTTCCCCACTTTAAAGGTTAAAAAACACTAACCCAAAATTTTAAAACCAAACTCCCCAAAAAAGCAAAAGTTTTTTTTCCCCTTTTGGGGTAAAGATTTTACCCAAAAGAAAAAAAGTTTACAATTTTTTGCACCCTTTTCCCCCCGGAAAAAAGGTTTTGTTTTCCCGCCCTTAACCGCTAAAAATCTGCAGGCAGACTTACTGGGAAGGTTTAAAAGGGGGGAAAAAAAAATTTAAAAAAAAAAAAAAAAATTAAGCAAACCACCACATTAAGAAATTTGGGAATTAATACCGCTTTAAAAGGGAAAAAATAAATAAAATACACGGGAAAAAAAAAATAGTTTACTCCAGAGAGGTCGTTTTTTTGCAAATTGGTCCACTATAAGGAACCCAAGAGGGGAGGGTCACAATGGTAATCCGGGGGGGAAAACAGCCCGGAAGCGGAACACAACCTTTTTTTTACCCCTGGAACATTTAAAACACATTGTTTCCATTTTGTGGTTTTAACCCCTTAAACACAAAACCCTAACATTTTGGTCTAACCTTTTGGGGGGGGGGAAGGGGAGAGAGAGAGGGGGAAAAAAGAAGGGAAAAAGAGAGAAGGGGAGAGGGGGAATTTAAAAAGGGGAGAGAGAGAGAGGGGAGAGAGAGAGAGAGAGAAAAGAGAGAGAGAGGGGAAAGAGAGAGAGGGGAAGGAAAAAACCCAAAAAAATTTTTTAAAAAAATTTTTCCCAATTTCCAAAAAAATTTTTAAACCCTTCCCAAAAATTAAAGTTTTTAAAGGGGGCCCTGGGGGTTGAAACAAAAGCCACATGGGGCCCCCTGTCTAAAATCCCCTTATTTCCCCTTTTCCAAAAAAAAAAGGGGGGAAAAAGAAAAAAAAAAAAAATAATCAAAAACCCCCAAAATTTCCCAATTTAAAAACAAAACAAAAGGGCCCCTTTATTTACCCACCCGTTTTTTTTTTAATCCAGGGAAAGGGGGGAAGGGGGAAGGCAAAAAAAAAAAAAAAACCCCCGGCAACCCCCAAAGGGGGTTTTTCCAAAAAATTTTTCCTTTTTCCAGTTTGGGGAAAAAAAAAAAAAAATTTTCCCTTCCTTTAATCCCCCCTTTGGGGGGGCCCAGTAATTTTCCAAAAAAAAAACCCCGGGAGAAAAAGGCCCGTTCCCTGCCCCTTTTTTTTTGCACCCAAAAAAGGGATGCACAGGGGTTTTTCCCCCGTATTCCAAAGGCTCTATTTACACCATCAGTCCCGGGCAGTTTCTGGTGGGAGGGAAAAAAACGGAAAATGGATCTTGTGAAATGGCCCCCAAATAATGAGCAGTACGTCTCTTACCTTGGGCAAATTATACCTCCAGTACCCCCCCCCCCAAAAAAAAAAAAAAAAAGAAGAAAAAAAAGGGAAGGGAAAGGGGAAAAAAAAAAAAAAAGGGGAAGGGAAAGGGGGAAACCCGGGGAAAAAAAAAAAAAAAAAAAAAAAAAAAAGGGAAGGAAGGGAGGGGAAAAAAAAAAAAGGAAGGGAAAAGGAAAAAAAAAAAAAGGGAAAGGGAAAGGGAAAGGGAAGGGAAGGGAAAAGGAAAAAAAAAAAAAGGAAAAGGAGGAAGGAAAGAAGACGGAGAAGAAAAAATAAAAAAAAAAGGAAAGGGAAAGGGAAAGGGAAAGGGAAGGGAAGGGAAGGGGGGAAAAAAAAAAAAAAGGAAAAGGAAGGAAGGAAAGGGGGAAGGGAAGAAGGAAAAAGGGGGAAAAGGGAAAGGGAAAGGGAAAGGGAAAGGGAAGGGAAAGGGGGGAAAAACGGGAAAAAAAAAAAAAAAAAAAAAGGGGGGAAAAAAAGTAAAAAAAAAAAAAGGAAGGGAACCGGAGAAGGAAAAAAAAAAAAAAAGGAAGGAAAAGGGAAGGGGGAGGGAAGGAAAAAAAAAAAAAGGAAAAAAAAGGGAGGAAGACTGGAAGAAGAAAAAAAAAAAGGAAGGAAAAGGGAAAGGGAAAGGAAGGGAAGGGGCGGGGAAGAAGGGAAAACCGGAGAAAGATTGGGAAAATGGGGGTTTCACCCTTGGGGCTGCACAAACACAAAAATTTACATGCAGGCAAAAGGGGGGCGTTTGCACGGGTCCAAAAAACCCCAGGGGGTTTATTTACAAAGACTGAGAGTGCAAAAAATTTTGGGGCAGTTCCCCGAGAAACCATAAGCTTTCCCGGTTTTTTTTTTTTGTCAAAACTTTTTAAAGAACAACTGAAGTTAAAAGCCAATTGGTACCATGTTTCAGCGGGACCAAAATTTTTACCTCTCCCGTTTTTTTGGGAAATCGAACTCAGGGCCTTTCGATCAGATCTGAAACCCTTTTGGGCATGCAACTGTGGGTGGGCCCTTTCTTCCCGCATCCATTCTAGGGGAGTCCGAGGTGGATTTCAGCACTTTCAGCCAAAAACGTCTGCATGTAGGGTGGGTTTTAACGCTCCTTTTAAATGAGGGCCCCCTTTTAAAAAGGGGGTTTTTGGGGGAAAAAGGGGAAAGCCCCAGCTCTGTAAAAAGGGTGGGTTCCCCATATAACGGGGCGGACACCCCGCATGGATTTTTAAAATAGGAATGCACTGAATTCCCATTCAAAACACATGTGATTTTTGCAGTTGGCTTAAATGGGACCCCATCCACACAAAAAAACCGCACGGGGGCAATTGCTGGGGGTTTTTTCCCCCTTTGCAAACTCATTCGGGCACCGCACTGCTTTTTTTGGGGGAAATGTTGGGGTGTGGTTAACAACAAAAACCCCCAACCCCCACGTTTTGTTATGAACTCCCCAAAGATTTCCCAAAGCGGGGCAGGAACCCCACAGGGGTTTCGCTGTCTTCCCTCACCCATATTCCTGAACCCCAGCCTAAGTCTCTCAAAACAGTGAAAAAGGGAAAAGGGGGTTTTCCTGTTGGCATGAGAATGAAGCAGTCCTCCCCCCACCCGGGTTGGGATTGATTTTTTTCCAGTTGGTTGGGACGAAAGCGATGCAGCCCAAATTTTTTGGGGAAAATTTTATCATCCTTTAGAGTGCGGGGGAAATTGTATCCCCCCAAAAACTTTCATGACCCGGGGTTTTCTATTGGAGGGTTTTAAAAAACGAAACTAAAAAAACGGGGAAACAAAATCTAGGGGAATCAAACAAAGGGTTAAAATTTGGGAAAAAAAAAAAAAAAAACGTTCTTCAAAATAAAAAAAAAGGAGAAACTTTCTTTTCATTTTGGATTTTGTAAAGGGAGGTTTTTAAAAACCCCTCGGTTTTTTTTTGCCATCTGGTTTTGGGTTGGGGGGAAATTTTTGGGTTCCCCCCACTTTTGGGGGGATTTCCCCTCACTTCCTGTTGCCCTTTTTTACAGGGGAAGGTTGAAGGGAAAAGCCCCCAGAAGTGAGGGGAAACCCTGCTTGTTTCCCAAAAATAAAATTTTTCCCCTTCCCAAACCTTTTTCCCCCACAAAATTTTACAGCCCCTTTCTGTCAAAGGGATGCTGTTCAACCATTGTGTAAAAATAAAATTAATAAAAAAAAAATTTTTTTTTTTTATTTTTTTTAGAAAACCCTAAAAAAAAAAAAAAAAAGTTTTTTGGGTAAAAAATAAAAAAAAAAAAAAAAAAAAAAAAGAAACGCCCCCCCTGGTTGCTCATGGGGCAAATTTCAACGATTTGTAAGTCCCGCATTCATAAGTAAACATGATCGCACCCCAAAAACGGGGGTATTGGGGGCGCAAAGTCTATTAGGCAATTTAAATTTTAACCCCCGACCTCCGTGTACTCTAAACTGGTAACCTGTAAAAGGCGTTTAAAGCGTTTTGCCCAGGTTTAATTTTAAGTACCGTAGTTTGGGCCCATTCCCCGGGGGGGGCGGGAATTTTTTTAAAGTGACAAAGTTAAAGGGATCATTTACTTGGGTATGTCTATATTTATTTTACAAAAAAAAAAATATTTTTTGCCAAATAAAAAAGAAACCCCCAAAAAAAATTTAAAATTTTTTGTTTCCGTGAAAATTTTTTTAAAAATAAAAAATTTAAAAATTTTTTTTTTTTGGGGGATTTAATAAATAATTTAAAAAAAAAAAAATTTTAAATTTCTAATTTATAAATTAAATTTAAACACAACAAATGCAAACATTTTAAAATAAACCCCAACACCAAAAAACCCCATTTGGGGGTAAAGGCCCCTTTATCTGGGGAAAATTTTTTTGCCTTCAGGCTTTGCCCCCGGTTTACCCCGAAAAAATTTCCCTTTTTCCATGTGGGGCGGGGGTTTAAAACGGGCAGAGGGTTTAAAAAAAACTTCCTTCCGAACTTTAGCATGGAGGGTTTTTGTTTTCAAACCCGGGCCATACCGTCCTTCCCCAAAAAGGGAAAGTGGGAGAATTTTTTAAAAAGGAAACGGGGGGGGGGGGTTTTAAACCCCTTTTTTTAATTCCGGGGGGGTAAAAAACCCACCGGGCCCGGCCAAAACCGGGGGGGGACGGTAAAGCGCGCTAATTTAAACGCTGCTTTACCGTTTTTCCGGGGGGTACCCCCCGGTTTGGGGGGTTAACAAAAAAAAAAGGGAACAAGGGGGGGTTTTCCCAACCAAAAGGCAAAACTTTGGAAACCCCAAAAAACCCAAAACCCCATTTCCGGTAATTCTTTTTTCTTGGGTTTTTTTAGAAAAAAAACCCAAAAAATATTACAAAGAATTCAACACCCCAAAAAATTTTTTAAGAAAAAAAAGGGGAAATTTTTTTGAAAACCGTTTTGGCCCTCGATATCGGATATAATTAGATTTTTTGTTAAAAATGGTTTTAAAATTGGGGGGGATAAAATACATTTTTGGGGTTTTGTTAAAAAAACCTTAAAACAGCCTTTTTAATTAAAAAAAGTTTAAAAAAAAAAAATTTTTTTGGAAAAAATTTTTTAACCCCAAAAATAACCTTTTTTCCAAAATTTAAAAGGGGGCCCCTTCAAAAATTATGTCACACCATTTTGCCCGCGGTTTTTAAAATGCCACCTTTTTTTTTGGAAAAACCTTTTTTTGAATTAAAAAAAAAAAAGTAAATTCCCAATTTTTTTTTTTAAAAGAATTTTTTGGAAGGGAAATTTTTTTCCACAGTTTCAAAATTTTTTCCCCGCTGTGGGAAGGGAAAAACCAAAAAACCCCAAAGGTGAGAAAAAAAAAAGGGGGGAAAAAACAGGGAGAAGGGAGGGGAATTTTCTTCTAAATTTTTAATTTTCATTTTTTGGGAAGGTATTCCATAATTTGGGAATTAAAATTTTTTTATTTTTTTGAATTTACCCCCTTTAAAATAAAAAAGTTCCCCCTTTTTTTTATTTAAAAAAAGTAAACCTCCCCAATAGAAAAAAAACCCCTTTTTGAACGGGGGAAAAAATAATTTATTAAAAATGAAAAAAAACCCTTTTAAAAAAAGCCCCTTTAAAAATTTTTTTTAAAAATTTAAAAAAAAGAAAGCCCAACAACCCCTTAATGTTTTTGTGTAGGAGATGGGGGCCCCTTTAAGGCCCGTATTTTGGAAGGGCAGCCCCCCGGGGGGATAAAAAACGGGGGGGATTCCCGTAAAGGTAGGGGGAAGGGGAAAAATTTTATTTTAAACCGGTTAAGGAGGAAGGGGTTGGGGTCTGGTAATTTTTTCAAAAAACCCAAAAAAGGGGGCTGGAAGGGTTTCCCAAAAGTTTAAAAACCCTTTCCCAAAAAGGGGTGGGACAGGGGCTTTTAAGGGAGAAAAACCAATTTGCCTTTTGGGGAGAACTACCGGAGGGGAGTTCTGTTTAAATAAGGGGGCCCTTTTTCCCCGGGGAATACAGGCCCGGCAATAAAATTTAATTCAAAATTTTAATCAAAACTGGAGCCCCAGGGGGGGGCCCGTCCCTTTTGGGGGAATTTTTTTGTTGGGTTGGTTTTCCCAAAAAACCAGCCAAGTTTGGGAAAGTTTTGTTTTCATTTAAAAACCAAAAAAAGGGCCCCCGTTAAATTTGGGGTTTCCCCCCCCGGGCCTTGGTTTTTCCTTGGGCCCAAAAAATTGGGAAAAAATTCCCCCAAAGAGGAGGGGAATCTACCTATATTTGTTAATTTTTTTTATGAAACAAACCCCCGGCAAAAGGGGAATTTTAAATAAAAAGGGTTGGGAAAAATAAAAAAAGTTTTAAAAAAAAAAAAAGAAAAAAAAAAGGGGGAAAAAAAAAAAAAAGTAAAAAGAAAAGAGGGAAAAAAGAAAAAAAAAGAAGGGAAAAAAAAAAAAAAAAAAAAAAAAAAAAAGGAAAAAAAGAAAAACCTTTAAAAAAAAAAAAAAAAAAAATTTAAAAAAAGGGAAGGGTTTTTTTTTTCATTTTTTCCCTGTTTCCCTTTTTGGGAGATCCCCCTAAAGGGGTGGGGGGGGGGAAGAGGGGAGAAGGGAAGAGAGAAGGGGAGAAAAAGGAAAGGGAAAAAGAGGAAGGAGGAAAAAGCCCGGGAAATAGGGGGGGGGTATTTTTTTCCCCCCCGCCCTTCCCCACCGGGGGGAAAAAAAAAGGGGGGGAAAAAGACTGGGTTTTTTTTTTGAAAAAAGGCCTTTTTAAAAATTTAACCCAAAAAGGAAAAACCAAAAAGAAAAAAAAATAATATTAAAATTCCCCCCTTTTTTTTTTTTTTTTTTTTTTTTTCCTCCTTGTTTTTTGGGGTTTTCGGGGTGCCCTTCTTTGGCCCTTTCCACAAAACTGGGGAGGGGGGGGAAAATTTTCCCCCCTGGGGGGAAAAGGTTCCCTTCTCCTTCCCCAGGAAAATTGGCCTTTTTTTAAAAAAAAAAATGTGAAAATTTCCAAAAAGGGGGTTCTTTTTTTTTTTTTAATTCCCAAAAGGGTTTCCAAAAAAATTGGAATTAAAAAAATTGTCCGGGCTAAGGTAAATTTACATTTTAAAATTAAAAGGGACCAACACAACCCCCTTTTGCCCCCTTGATGTTAAATTTTTCCCCCCAATTTTTTTGTTTTCAAACTAATTAAATTTAGATTAAAATTGTTTATACGGGGTTTATGGAAGCTAAAACGAAAACGCTCCCCAACCCCCTAACTAACCACAAAATACATAAAATGGATTTTAGGTTAAGTTATCCATCCATCCAAATTTGTAAATTTAAATTTTTTTTTCCCTTCAACCTTTTGTGATTTAATTGTAAAATTTTTTTTTTTTTTTAAATAAACCCTAAAATTTTTTCATATTCCCCCCATTTTTCAGGTTTTCCGAGTGGCCCCCTCATTTTTGGGGGGCCCCCTTGGGTTTTTTTTTTCCCGATATTTCCCCCAGGAGAAAGGGGACCCCCAAGGGGGGACCTTTTAACCCTTCCCAAAACCGGGGGGTTTTTACCCCCCGAAACCGGGTTTCCCCCCCTGCGGGGTTTTGGTTTTTAAACCCCCGGTGGGCCGGGAAAAAAATTAAAATTTTCCCCAAAACCCGGGTGAGCGGCGTTTTCCGGTTTCCCCGCGGCCCCGAACAAAAAAAAGGTCGGTTTAAATTTTTTAAAAGGGGCCCCCCTGGGGGGGGTGCACTGCAAAAGGGGGTTTTTTTCCTCCTTTAAGGGAGTAGGTGAAAAAAAACCAAGGGTTTTTAACCCCCAACCCCTTAGGGGAAAACTGTTTCGGGGCGGGCAGGGGTTTTTTGGCAAACCCGGGAAAAGCCCCGGTTTTGAAAGCCCTTAATTTTGGTTTTTTCTTTTAAAAAAACTTTTTTTTGGTAGGAAAAATTAACCCCCCAACCCCAAAAACACATTTTTTTCAACACCCTGAGAATTTTTTAAAAAGGTTAAATTTAAAATTACGTAAAAATTTTTCCCCCTCCGCCATTTTTTTTAAAAAAAAAATTTTTTTAAAAAATTAAACAAAACTAAATTAGCCCCAATTTTTTTTTTAAGGAAAAAAATGTTATTTAGGAAAAATTTACCAAAAAGGGCCAAAATTGGGCCCGAGCTTTAAACAAATTTTATTTAAAAAAAATTCCAAAAAAATTTTCATTCAAATTCAGGGACCAGGGGAAAAACGGGGGTCTCCTCCCCCCCTTTTGCCAAGGGCAAAGGTCATACCCCAACCTTTTAATTCCTAGCCAAGGTTTTTTGCCCCAAAAGCTGGGGACGGGGAAAACCTTAAAATATTTATATTTTTAATTTTTTTTACCCTTTTTTCCCCCCCCAAAAAAAAAAAATTGGGTCAGGATTTTATAAAAGAAATTTAAAACCCTTGGGTAGGCTTACAACCCCTTAAATAAAAAAGACCCCCCGGGGGGTCCGACTTAGTCCCATAATCCCATTTAAAAGCCTTAAAAAAATTTAAAAAAAAATTTTTTTAAAAAAAAAATAAATTTTTTAAAAAGAAAAATGCCCTTTGGGGGTAGGCCGGGTGGCCCTTTTTGGGGTCCCTTTTTCCGGCCCGATGGGGAAGGAAAAAGGTGGGGCCACTCCCTTCCCCCCCCTTTGGGGCTCAAGCCCCCCGGGGGAAAGGGGGGGCGGGTCCCTTCCCCGACGGGTCTGGTGCCCGGGGAAAGGGGAGATAAAACCCCCTTTTGGGCCGAATTGGGCCGGGGGGGACCCCCATTTATCCCCCAAACCGGCCACCAATTGGGGGAAGGGGACCCCGGGTTTGGCCCCCTTTTGGCTGGGTTTTGTCCCCAAAATTCGGGGGCGGCCGGTTTTGGGGAAAAATGTAAAAAACCGAAAGCCCAAAACTTTTGAACTGGGGAGCAAGTTTTACAGGGCCCCGGGTTTTCTCTTGCCCCGGTTTTAATGTTCTCTATTAGCACTTTAAAATTTCTCCCCTTTGGGGGGGAAGGGGGAATGCCCCGGTTTGGAATAAAATAAAACCGGTTTGCCAAAACCAAGAATTTTGGGGCCCAATGGGTTTCAAAAAGGCAAACGTTTTTTCAAAAAAGTCTTCAAAAATTTTAAAATTGTCTATAAAATTTAAATCTGGTCCATGGCCCAAAAAATTTCCGGGGGAGGGGAGAGGTTGGCCCGGTCTGGGGTTTTTCCGGTTTCGGTTTTTGTGTGGAATTTCCCCAAAAAACCCCGAACCGGAAGTTGGACGGACCCCCTTCCGTTTGCAAAACGGACACAAAAAGCAAAACCCTTTTTGCTCCGCCTGGCTCCCCCTAACTTGGGGGTTCCAAAACCCCGGAACTTTTCCCCGGACCTTTTTTCAGAAAAACCAATTTTCCATGGAAAATTTCCATTTCCCCGGCCCCAAAGGGAGGCCCGGGCCCCCGGGCTGGAGAGGTTGCGGCTTTGTGGGAATTTTGTCCCTTTTGGCCCAAAAAAATTCCCAACCAAAGGGGCCCCGTGGGCCCCTTTCCCAGGTTGAAAACCCCTTTTCCCCCAAAAAAACCAAAAAAATTTTCCAAAAGAAAAAAAAAAAAAAGTTTTAGAGTTTTAAAAAAATAAAAGTAAAAGGGGAAAAAAAAGGTTGGGGAAAGAAAGGGAAAGGGGAACCAAAACCGGGGGGTTGGAACCAAAAGCTTTTTTTTTTAATTCCTTTTTCCGTCGGGGTTTTTTTTCCCAAAACGGGCCCCCGAACCATCCCCGCCCCCCTTTTTGGATAGGGGGGTTTTTTGTGACCGCTGGGTTAACGTTTTTCCGAGTTAAGGGTTGAAACCCCTCCCCACCCCCTGGGTACTGTCCCCTTTCAGCTGCACTTGCCAAACCTTTTCCCCATTTTTTTTTTGCCCCCCCCAGGGGGCCGGAGAAAAAAAAAATCCTCCCGCAAAGGGAATTTATATTTAAAAAAGCCCAATCGGAAAAATTTTTACGGCCAAACCCAAAAAATACCCCACCACCCCAGGAGGAAAATTAAACCCCCGCGGGAACAAACCAACCCCCAACCCCAAAACACACCAGTTCCAAACAGGGGAAATTTAAAAAAAATTTTAAAATTTTATTATAAAAATATTTATATTATTTAAAACAAACACAACAACAACATAAATAATTGTTTTTTGGGTGTTGGTTTTGTTGTTTTTGGTGGTTTGGGGGTTTTTTAAAAATTTTTTTCTAAAAATTTTCCCTGGGGAAAATTTTTAAAAATGGGTTTCATTTTTTTAAAAACCCCAAGGGTCCAATAATTTCATTCTAGCATCCAAGGGCCACCATGAGGCCCAAATTAAAGGAATTTAAACTTGAGGGCCTTAAAGGCCCCTTAAAAAACCAGGCCCGTCGGGGGGCAGGGGGCGGAATCCTCCGGGGGGCCGGGGTAGGTTTTGTCCCAACAGGAGCCCCAAAATTTTGGCCTGCCCCGGGCGCCGGGCACCTTTTTTAGTCCCATCGCCGGGTTTGGCGGCCCCGCCTTTGGGAAAACCCCTCTTTTAACCGGGAAAAAAAAAGGGGGAAAACAATTTTAAAAAAAAGGGGGCCCCCTTTCCAGAACAAAAGATTTTTGGTTTGAAAAAAAGGGGCACGCTGTAAAACAGCCCCGCCCCCCCCAGTTTAAAAGTTTTGGACACACTTAACCCCCCTAATGCCCCTGGGGTTAACCCCCTTTCCCCCAGGGTCATTTTAACCCGGAAAAATGCAATTTTTTTAGCAAAAATTTTGTAAAATTTAAAAAAAAATTTGGGGAAAAAGGTCAACAATTGTCGGTGGTTTTGCCATAATGGCAAAAGGGCCCGATAAAATTTTTAAAAATTTTCCCCCCATTATTTTAAAAAAAAAAAAACAATAATAAAATTGAAAAAAATTTTCCCCTATTTTGTAAAGTTACCTTTTAAACCGGTTTTGCCATTTTTTCCAAAAAAATGTGGTCCCATTGGGCCAACACTGAGGGGGAAAAAAAAAATGTTTGGGTTTTTTAAAGGAAGGGAAATGCAAAAATTAAAAAAAGTTTTTTTCAAAAACGTTCACCATTTTTGGTTTATAGCCAAAAAATAAAAAACCCCCCCCCCAAGGAGAAACACCCCCAAAAAAACCCATTAAAAAACAAGGCCAAAGTTTTTTTACCTCGCCGACTTCCAATTTTCCCTTTTAAAGGAACCCGTGCTTTTTTGGGCCCCGTTTATAAAGGCAAAGGGCCCTAAAAGTCCGGGGGTTCCCCTTAATGCCGAATAAGTAAAAACTGCCCCAGCAATTTTTAAAAATTTAAAAAAAAAAAAATTTTAATAAAAACCCTAAAAAAAATGCCCCATTTTTTAAACCCCTTTTTCCGGAAAAAATTTTTTTTTTTTTTAAAAAAATGAAAGAAAGTTTATAAACGTAAAATTTTTATAGCAAAAAAAAGTTTTTTAAAATGCATCATTTTTTTGATAAACCCCAAAATCCCTTCCAGCCAAAAAAAACTCTTTGGGGGGGGAAAAAAGCGGCCTTTTTTTTTGGGAAACCACGCGTCGCCCCGCAAAAGCCGGGAAATTGACGCGGGGTGGGCCCCCATTTAAAATTTAACCCCCAAGCCCTTGTCCTCCGGCCCGCCATGCCTGAAGAAGTTTTAACTTTTTAAAATACTCCAAAACCGTGTAAAAAAAGGGGGGAATTTTAGCCCCAAAAATTTAATACAATGGCTTTTGCACTGTGTGCTGTCATTTGCCAGTTACCTCATGTCCCTCTTCTTCTCCAGATCCTTCCCACAGGACAGCCGCTGCAGCTCAGACACTGGAATCCTGTCCACCAGATCACAGATCTCCACCATCATAGACCAGAGCTGAGGGGACACGTTACTCTGCGCTGTATAGAGCCCAAAACACGTCACATTTTAGAATCTCTGCACATGTAAGAAAACAAAAACCATTAAACATGGACCAATATCCTACCCTGTGAAGAGGTATGCGGGTCTGGTTGATGTTCTGCAGCATTCACCTTCTCTGTGTCAGAAGACTGTTTTCTAATTGACCTAAAGATAAAAAATAAAAATATAATATATAATAATAATAATAATAATAATAAATAATAATAATAATGATGATGATGGAGCATGGTCTGAACACAGTACAGAAACAATGCTGTCCATATACTGCAGAGTGGGCCAAAGCAAGGTTAGAAAACTAGCTAAAACATATTCCCTGATGAAGTCACGAGTGCGTGACGTAACCGGTAGGGATTGATCTGATTGGAGGATACCGGAAGCGATGCGAGACTGGCGCTAGTCGCCTTTTTATGCTGAATTTTCATGTTTTAAATGTAAGGATGCACTTTATCATTTAATAAAGCTATTTTTACCCCAACATACTTCACGATTTGCCCCCCCCCTTCCTTTCTTTCTTGTCCTTTATCCCCATTTTTGGAGAGGTTTACCCCGCTGAGCAGAGGCTTTCTGGAGGACTTCTAGAAATACGAGAGGATATCTGGGAGGAGTGACACAATATTAGTGGAGACAGTAAAGGAGAGGAGTCGGGACAGAGCTGAACCACCTAGCCACATCCATAGGAGACAGTGGAGGAGAGGAGTTCGGACAGAGCCCTATTCTATCTATTGCTCTGAGACGACTGCCCTAAGGTGAGAGGCTAGGGAGTACCAGTTTAGGACCATATCCACCTGCACCCACCTCCCCGTTCACCCAAAGAAGCTCAGTTTGGTCTAGCCATTCACTCTGGCCTTGGTGGGACACAAAAAAGACTTATTTCGGGATCATTGGACATTGTGCTAGTTTTCTTAATTAATCTGGTTGCTTGAACATTATCATTAATTCCATTATATGGTTATCACCAGCAATTTATTTAAAGGATATTATCCATTTTATTCATCTTTTTACACTTTGTGATATACACGTATTGGTCTCACTTTTATTATTATTTTTTTATTTTTCCACCTACTTTATCACTATGGGATTGAATTCTTAATATGTATTTATTCTTTGTTTATTAGCGACTAAGCACTAACATTGTATATATATCTTATTATCACCATTATATATATATATATATATATATATATATATCACTATTTATACGAGTGTCACTTTTAGCGTGAAATCATATATTTCTTTAGCTAAAACATATACCCACATTGCTATAGAACAAAAGTATCACATAAGCTGATAGCAGCGAGAGACTTACCACCACTGCCAATATGTGGAAATGCACAGAAGCTCCTAACTTGTCAAATGTCATTATAAAAGACTAAACACTCAGGCCCAATACGAATCGATCTTCAAAAAAAAAAAAAAAAAGGCAAGTTTGGATAAACAACCCGAGAGCCTCCAATTACTTATAGAGTAGCGATATATGATACACCAAGATATTGAATTTATTATAGATAAAGAATGATGTGGTCCAAGGCACCAAAAGTAATTGACCTCCATCCCAAATTTTAGACAAAGAAAAGGAAAAGTGGTCAGCGGGACTTTAAATGAGGCCAATCACTGTATAAAGTAAACAAGTAGGATATAAACAGTGCTGCTTTTATAGGTTCCAACAAAAAAAGGGGTAATTGGAGTGAGAGATGTATACCAAAAGCAGTCTTGGCAAAGAACAGAACAGGATCTTTGCCACAGGCTGGACTCGCATACCCCCCGCTTTTATCTAGGTGCATCCCTTCCCTCTGACACCGCCGCCTTTTAGGTGGGGGGAGGAAGAGGGGAAAGGGGGACTTCATGTGTGACTTCTCGTAAGACATGCGGGGTGAACCTTGACCCATATGGTTGTTGGCGGATGGTGAACATCTTGGCATATCCCAGGTGAGACGAGAGGCACTTCTACACTAAGGATCCTCCATGTGGGAGCATTTTTTCTTTTATCCTTAGGATATACGCTTTTTGTGGTAACTATATGAAACACTTTGTACTGTATGTTATTGCTTGATAGCTATTTTTCTCTCCTGCAATAGCACCGTGTCAAAAATACTGATGTTATGTTTCTTCTAGCAGACTTGCACCTCTGAAGAAGACCCCATGTGGGTTGAAACGCGTCAGGGCTATCTTCATACCCCGTGACCAATACTATAACATGTGGTTAATAGACTTTTAAGTTTGCATTGTGTATATCCAAAGTTTTAAATTCTTCTCCACTGGAGCTCATGTTCTAATTCAGCTGTCATACACATATATAATTTTTGAATAAACTACCTTATATTTTTTTACATTACCCTTGATCTCATTTATTGCATGCTGCCTAAAAACCCTAAAGTGGGGGAATTCCTTCCTTCTTCAAGAACATTTTATTATACCATATAAAATCATATACAACATATTGAATATCACAAAATGCATTAACAGAATTGCATACACGCAGGGTAGCTGAAAACTGCATATAAATATTAACACCATAGTAATAGGCATAACATGAAGTAAAAACAAGTCCTGCACAACATGGGCCACTGGAGGGGCTGAATGATGTTCTGGAGTAAAACAAAATAAGAGACATAAAATCATCTGTATGGACATCATGCATCTATGTAAGCCAGACTCCTCCTCCTCTTCTTCTTCTTCTTCTTCTCATTCCTTAACCGCTTCCCGACCGCCTCATGTAGATATACGTCTACAGAATGGCACGGGCAGGCAAAAGCACGTACAGGTACGTCCCCTTCAATTTGCCTGCCCGTGGGTCGCGCGCGCGGCGCGCTCGCGACCTGGTCAGGAGCTCCGTGACCACGGCTGCGGGACCAGCGGACCCGATCACCGCTGGTGTCCCGCGATCGGGTTACGGAGCTGAAGAATGGGGAGAGGTCTGTGTAAACAAACCTCTCCCCGCGCTTCCTACTCTGCCTGTCATTGATCGGCTGTTCCCTGTCATCGGGAAAGCCGATCAATGACGTCAGACGTACAGCCACGCCCCCCTACTGTAAAAAAAAAAAAAAACACAACACGTCACACTGACTCCTCCCCGCCCCCTAGTGGTTAACTCCTTCACTGCCACTGTCATTTACATAGGAATCAGTGCTATTTAAATAGCACTGATTTCTGTATAAATGACAAATGTCCCAAAAATGTGTCAAAAATGTCCGATGTGTCCGCCATAATGTTGCAGTCACAATAAAAATCGCTGATCGCCGCCATTACTAGTAAAAAAAAAAAAATAAATTAATAAAAATGCTATAAAACTATCCCCTATTTTGTAAACGCTATAACTTTTGCGCAAACTAATCAATAATCGCGAATTGCGATTTTTTTACCAAAAATATGTAGAAGAATACGTATCGGCCTAAACTGAGGAAAAAAAAATGTTTTTTTTTATATATTTTTTGGGGATAGTTATTATAGCAAAAAGTAAAAAATAATGCATTTTTTTCAAAATTGTTGCTCTATTTTTGTTTATAGCGCAAAAAATAAAAACCGCAGGGGCGATCAAATACCACCAAAAGAAAGCTCTATTTGTGGGAAAAAAAGGACGCCAATTTTGTTTTGGAGCCACGTCGCACGACCGCGCAATTGTCAGTTAAAGCGACGCAGTGCCGAATCGCAAAAAGGGGCCTGGTCCTTTGGCTGCCAATTGGTCCGGGGCTGAAGTGGTTAAAATTTAAATATTTGGTGACCAGCTCCCGCCTACAGTATGATCCCACTGGGGGTGGGCGGTAGCGGGATATCAAACTTCAGATATTGTACCTTAACGTTATTATTACTTCTTGTTATTCATTCCCCAATGTTTTTTATTATCTGTTCTATGCAATACCAATCAATTGTATTCATTTAAAAAAAAAAAAAAGAAGAAGAAAACTAGCTAAAACCTTATCGGTTCTGTGCAGGCAACCTTTGAGGTTAAGATCTACCTGGACAATATAGGAGGTAAGAAAAGATCCCAGGATGGAGGAGGAAAAGGAGGTGGGGTAAACTAGGCGGCGCCCTAGTGCACAGTAGTGTCCTGTACCCCCCCCCTCCCCCCATTGCTGTGTACTCTATCCCCTTCACATCAAACCCCCACTGTAGTGTCCTCTGCCCCTTCCAATCACAGTGGTGTTCTGTGCCCCCACCCCCCCAATGCTGTGTCCTCTGCCCCCTCCACTTCTCCCCCACAGTAGTGTCCTGTACCCCAAAATGCTGTGTTCCCCAGGGTTTGGAGGGGGGTGCTGGGGCGGTTACTAGGTGGCACCCTACCCCCCCCCCCCCCATAGTGTCCTCTGCCTCCCTCCCCCTACAGTAGTGTCCTGTACCTCCCAATGCTGTGTCCTCTGCCCCCTCCACCTTCAACCCCCACTGTAGTGTCCCCCCCCCCCCCCCAAAGTAGTGTCCTGTACCCCAATATGATTTAACCTTTGCAGAGGTTGAGATCTACCTGGACAATATAGAGGAAAAGAAAAGATCCCAGGATGGAGCCTGGCTCCCTAGTGCACAGTAGAGTCCTCTGCCCCGTCACCCCCCCCCCCCCATAGTATCCTCTACCCCTCTCTACACACCACCCTCCCCACCCCCCACTGTAGTGTCCTCTACCCCACATAGCAGTAACCTCTGTCCCCCCACAGTGTCCACTGCCTCCCCATTCCCCAAAACAGTGTCCTTTCTCCATTTCTAATCACATCCCTCCCCACTGTAGTATCCTCTGTCCCACATCCTCCCTCCCCCCACAGTGCTGTGTAGATAGCGCTTCCTACCTGCCAGCTTGTGTACAGCTGAGCAGGGTTCAGGAGACGGCATAGCGCTGGGTGGAAGGCAGGAGGTGACGGAGGTCATACTAACAAGCTGGCGATTAGGACCACCTAGCAACCAATCACTGAGGCAGCTCCCGCCCCCCATCCAGCACTATGATGCCTCCCGCTCCCTACTCTGCAGGTAACATGAGAGTGGCGGAGGCTGAGGGGGGGGGGGGGGGGGGGGGGGGGAGTCAGAGCCGTGGTCACTATCCACCTGTTGATCACTGTCGACTGCAGGGAGTCAACGGCTTGCCGACCCCAGATTTAGTGTAGAAACACGAATCTCATGCACTTATATATTACTTACCAGATTCCTCTGATCACTGGAGGAGAGGACAGGGTACTATCGGTAGGCGATGGGGGGATAAAATCAATATCACACTCATCATCCTCAGTTATTTCTTCAGGCTCAATCGCGTCATCACAGACCATCACACTGGGATCTTCTAAGCTTTTATCTGAAAAGTCCACAAATAAATTAATTAACAGAGCGGAGTCCAGTACAGGAAAGTACAGATATGGAGGTAGTATGGCTGGATTGCCCATCTTAGAACCTATTGTGAGGCTCCTGGACTGTAAGAGTGCAATACACTATAAGAATTTGGAGGAGTTGCGCACCTGTAGGCTTTACAGATACATAAAGTTTGTCCCAAAAGCATAATAATATGTAAGGTTCAGTAAATCATAACACCCCCCATGGCTGCCATTGTACACAACGGGAGCCCGTCTGCAAGTCCTGGCCAATGATTCATGATCCGGACCTGCTTACTGGCTGTGTCCAATCACAGCCCAGAGCTCTGTGTTCACAACCAACACCGAGCTCTGTAAACAGGGAACGATTTCTGTGTTTCTCATCCCTGCAAAGCAAGGATTAGAAACTTGAGAGATCTAGTAGTAAAAGCAGCACACATCGGCGTTTACCCTCTTTTCAGAGGGTTGCAGCTCCCACTTCCTTCTAGCGCACCTGGGGCGCCGGAAGGGAGATCACCTCTCCCCCCCTCCCTCTAGGCAATCATTTGGGACACGTCACAGGTCCCAGATGATTGCGCAAAAGCGCAGTGGGTGCCCGGCTGTGAAGCCACAGCTGGGCTCCCACAGTTACAATGCCGGCGCCGCCAGGCAGAGGGGGAGACGAGCGGGGCTTCGATCCCCCGCATCGCTGGACCCTGGGACAGGTAAGTGTCCGATTATTAAAAGTCAGCAGCTGCAGTATTTGTAGCTGCTGACTTTTAAATTTTTTTTTTTTTTTTTTTTTTTTAAAGCGGAACTCCGCTGTAAGCACACATTCCCAGCCAGTGTCATTAGTACAGTGACAGTGTATATTATCATCACTGATCACGGTATTAACTAATTCCTGCCCACACTATAGCCGAAAGACGGCTACAGCGTGGGCTTAGTTTGCCGGGAGGCTCTGTGATCGCCGAGTCCTCCGCAGATCGAGGTAAAGGGCCAATGAAAGCGGCCCTTTACCACATGATCAGCTGTCAGCCAATGACAGATGACCACGGAATGTAAACACAAGTCGGTTATCGGTTTTTCTTTCCTCAAGCTGACAGCATGAGGAGAAAAGAAAGCCGATAAATGGTTTATGCTAAAAGGGACATCTGCACTGATTATTAGTGCAGTCCCTCCAGTGCTGACAATCAGTGCCGCCCCATACACATGATGAGAATATCGGACGAATGATCGTCCGTTTTTTTATTGCATACTAATCTCACGTCAAATCTGATGAGTTTACTAAAGTCAAAATTCCCGAACGAAAGAAAAAAAATTCGGAAGTGATGTCATGTGTTGTAATGCATTTGTATTGCATTTTCGAACGATAGCTGTGCTGATTAAACGAAAATTGTACGATCTGGCATCGTACGAAAAAAATTTCCATGCATGTCCGATAGAATAATATCGGATGAACTGTCCTGATCGGCTCTCGAAAGCTCTGTACCAACGATCCGATTATCGTACGATCGATTTGAATGCGGCATTTTCCGTACGATTTTTGGATCGTGTGTACGGGGCTTTACAGTTTGCACTACTTATCCTATATTATAACATGTCAGGAATGTATTCATGCAGATTTATAAACCCTTCCCGGCGACGGTATGCATATATGCGGCTTCACTGAACTTGGTCTTTATCCGTGTACCTGTCTATGTGCTGGGAGCGCACTAGGGCTGCAACTAACGATTATTTTCATAATCGATTAGTTGGCCGATTATTTTTTCGAATAATCGATTAATCGGTTAATAACCTTAAAAGTGTGGTGTATAATTTAGTTAATATGTAAAGTTTTTTAAAAAAAGTCAATTTATTCTTAAATATCTCTATGCAGTGGTAAATATAAATAACCAACTATATGGTTAGGGAGCAAAATATTTAATCCACTCTGAAAATAACTGACAGAAGAGATATACTTTTACTTGGCCAATTAGTTGTTGGGCAGATTAAAAAACACAAATTGCTGCAAAAACGCATTACATGCTTTTCTGCAGCTTCTCCATTGAAGTATATTGAACCAAAAAAGCACCGTTTTGCGTTAAAAAAAAGTCCCTGACCCTTTCCAAACAGCAGCGGCTGAAAAAAGCCTAGATGTGAACGTGTCCCATAGGAAACCATGTAAATGAACTGTAGTGCGTTTCTGCAAAAAGCACCAAAAAACACAGATGTGAACCAGGCCTGAGACATTTAGTAACATAATGGGGGTTAAAAAACAAAAATTAGCCCTTTATAGTACAAAAAAAAAAAAAAAAGCAGATAATCACTACTGTAATTATTTGCTCTTTTTGTACTATAAAAGAGCTAATTTTAGTTTTTTTTTTAACCCCCATTATGTTACTGGCCGATTAATCGATTGGTTGTCGATTAGTTGTTTCAGCCCTAGAGCGCACAGTACAATGCACTCCCAGAGCAAAGACTGGATTCTCACCGAGACCCCCTGCGTTTACTTCCTCTTCTGAATAGAGAGAAAGATACATTGCATCTTCCTCTTCCTGCAGGAGAGGAAAATATAAACAAAACAAACAAAAATGTGTAAAATAAACAAACAAAAATAGCTAGATCAATGTTAGCTCTAGGTCGGTGCCACGGGTAATGTTGGCGTCAAACAGTGGCGGGCCCCTCCATTAGGGGCGCAGGGGCACCGCCCCCCCTTATGTACATGCAGGGCGCCGGACGCATGGATTTCAATTAGGTTTTCCTTTTTTTTTTGAAGCACATGTTTAGAGCCGAGCCTCTAATTAGCTTAAAAAAAAGGGTGTGAGTCAGGGTGTAGAGCACTGCGCCCTGAGCCCACCCATTAGTGTCACAATAGCGAATTAACATTCGTTATTGTCTTCCCGATTTTCCTCGCGACCAATCAGGAAGCCCGATTGGCCAAGAGGAGAAGCGACCATATTGACTGTCGAGGAGGAGACACAGGGGAAAGCCCCTGAGGAGGAGACGCAGGGGAAAGCCCCTGAGGAGGAGACGCAGGGGAAAGCCCCTGAGGAGGAGACGCAGGGGAAAGCCCCTGAGGAGGAGACACAGGCCCGTGACCTGGATGGGGTAAATGCGGGGTTTGTCTATTGACGGGGGGGGGGTCTGGAGGGATTTTGACTGACCAACCAACTTAGGATTAAAAAAAATATAATTTAAAATTAAATCTGTACCATTGTTTCTGGGCTGTACTACGGATACAAACATACACATATGTAGTATCACTGCAGTCACCAGCAGCAAGAGAATTTATTTTTTGTTATTATTGGGTGGTAAGTTATGGTAATAGCAAGAAATATAGATACATTAATCATTTAGTTTATTCAGCATGAAATGGGGCTTAGTTATGTAGCATGAGGCTGTATAATCTGCAATATTTACATTTTTGGTAAACTCATTCAATGAATCCCAGCTCTGCAAGCTGAGATAACATGCAGTGCATTGATGCATTCACACAATTTTACAGTAACCACGAGATAAAACAGCTGGAGACGGTTCTAATTGACCCAGATCCAACTAAACTAATTTCTAGATACTATAGGAGCAGTGGGGTCCTAGGAAATCGGGGTTGCTATCCAGGGCCAGGGCCAGGTGGGTGACTACCGTGCCGGAGTTGTCGGAGGAGATATGGCGCGAAGCTCTGGATACTTATCTTGGATCTGTCATCTCTTCTACGGATAAGATGATTCAACTTCGATACCGTCACCAGATGTACTACACGCCAATTACACTACACCGAATGAGTAGGAGGGACTCCGCAGTCTGTCATAAATGTTTGGGGGCGGAAGGGACCTTCATCCATATGGTGTGGGAATGCCCTAGAAGAAGACCGTTATGGTCTCAAGTGATTGAATTGATTTCTGATAACTTTGGACTACGCAATATCTGTTCTCCCTTGCGCTGCCTCCTAGGGGGTCTTTGACCAGGAGGAGATGAATGCATACACTAAACTGTTCCTTAGGATCCTATACTTTGGAGTAAGAAAACTGATAGCCAGGCGCTGGATTTAGGGAGAGCAACTCACAGCAGGAATGTGGATAAAAGTAGTACTTTTATATAGGATGATGTATGAGGCCAGGGGGGCCCCCCCCTAGGAAATTCAGGAAGGTATGGTTTAGATGGGTGGACTCAAAGAACACACTGGAGGAAGAAGGGACCTAGAGTTGTGGACATGCCTAAGAGAGTAATCCCAATGGCAGAGTCCAGCCAGAAGGTGGGACTATAGGCATAGTGATTGGACGAATGAATATTGAAGTTAGAAAGGTGTAGAAGGCTACGAGAAGCTGTATCCCATTGCTCATGGCAAATGTTGAAATCCCTGGTTACTTCCTTTGCCCAAGGGGTACTGCCCTTCCCGGAAGAGGGAGGATTGGTTACTTCCTTTTCCTAAGGGGTACTGCCCTTCCCGGAAGAGGGAGGATTGGTTACTTCCTTTGCCTAAGGGGTACTGCCCTTCACGGAAGAGGGAGGATTGGTTACTTCCTTTGCCTAAGGGGTACTGCCCTTCCCGGAAGAGGGAGGATAGCTTTTCGTTTTTCAGGCAGAAAGTCGTGCTGCGATTTTGCACAGGTCAAAAAGGTCACCAATGTAAAAAGCAGAAAAACACCTCTAATGTGCCCAAAAAGAAGCTCATGTACTTTAAGCTTCAGGCTATAAAACACTCAGATTTGAACAGGGGCCATTTAAATGAATGGGATTTTGTTTGTTGGGCGTTTTACGAGCTGAAAAAGCTCAGGTGTGAATGCAGCCTAAGACCCCTTTCACACTGGTGTGTATTTCATGCGTTTTTCATGCGCTTTAGCGATAAAAAAAAGCGCCTATAAAGCGCCTGAAAGAAGCCGCAACTGCAATCCCAATGTGAAAGCCCGAGTGCTTTCACACTGAGACCCCTTTCTCACTATGGCATTTTTCAGGCGCTTTAGCATTAAAATAAGTGCCTGAAAGAAGCTGCAACTGCAATCCCAATGTGAAAGCCCGAGTGCTTTCACACTGAGGCGCTGCGCTGGCAGGCCGTCAGAAAAATTCCTGCAAGCAGCTTCTTTGCAGCGCTTTTGGAGCAGTGAATACACCGCTCCCTAAAGCGCCTCTTCCCATTGAAATCAATGTGAAGCGCCTGAAAAACGCCTGTAGCAGCAGCGCTTTGTGGGCGCTTTTAACCCTTTTTTGGCCACTAGCAGGGATTAAAAGCGCCCCACTAGCGCTGGTAAAGCGCCGCTAGTTTAAGCGGCGCTTTACGAGCGTTTTCCGGGCGCTGGCAGTGTGAAAGGGCTCTTAAAGCACTTGAGTTTTCATATTGGAACTGCAGATGAGGCTTCTTTCAAGCGTTTTACAGGCGCTTTTTTTAACGCTAAAGCGCCTTAAAAAACGCCCCAGTGTGAAAGGGGCCTTAGGGTATACATCAATCTAAAGGGCTATATTTGTTGCTGTTGAAAGCCATTTGGACACTTACCTTGGGGTAAGAAAAATTCTAAAATAGCTAACACATAAGTACAAGCCGAGTTTTTCCAGCACATTTTTTATGCTGAAACCCCCCGACCCCACCCCCAACTTATAAGGCCCCTTTCACACTGGGGCGGGAGCGGCGGTGTCAGTAAAGCAGCGCTATATTTAGCTCTGCTTTACCGTCGTTTTAGCAGCGGTATTCGGCCGCTAGCGGTGCAGTCTTAACCCCCGCCAGCGGCCGAAAAAGGGTTAAAGTCCCCCGCAAAGCGCCGCTGTAGCAGCGCTTTGCGGCAGTATTGCCGCGGTGTCCCATTGAAATCAATGGGTAGGAGCGGTATAGGAGCGGTGAATACACCGCTCCAAAGATGCTGCTAGCAGGACTTATTTGACCGTCCTGCTAGCGCACCGCTCCAGTGTGAAAGCCCGCCGGCTTTCAAACTGGAGTGAATGGGGCCGGATTTTTTAAGGCGCTGTACAGGCGCTATTTTTAGCGCTGTACCGCCTGAAAAACACCTCAGTGTGAAAGGGGCCTACTTGAGTGAAGGCAGGGATACTGGGCATTAGATTGCTTGCCCTGGGGCCGCTTTGAACTGTGGCTGCAGCGCTCTAACTCTCTCCCTCCCTTACACAGCGGGAGACCGCTGTGTCTCGGAGCCAACTCTGAAATGTTCGGCCGCGCTGTCACAAAAGTCCTCCTCCTCCTAGACCAGCTTGTGTGATAGACAGAACACTGCGTCTATAACACGAGCTGGTCTAGGAGGAGGGCGGGACTTTTGTCACAGCACGGCCGAACATTTCAGACTGAGCTCCGAGATACAGCAGGAGATGCCCGCTGTGCAATCCAGGTACTGACTGCATGAATGGGCACAGTCACTACTAGTGAGGCTGCAATGACAGGCACACTGAGGCTGCAATGATGGGCATGAGACTACAATTATGGGCACAGTGAGGCTGCTGTGATGGGCACAGCGAGGCGGCGGTGATGGGCACAGTGAGGCTACAATGATGGGCAGTAAGGATGCATTGATGGGCACAGTGACGCCGGCAGCCTCTGTGTTGTCCGTGCCGCACAGCATCCTGAAAATTTACCAGTATCTGCTGCATTTGCCACCCTAGGCTTATACTCGAGTGAATACGTTTTCCCAGTTTTTTGTGGTAAAATTAGGTGCCTCTGTTTATATTCGGGTCAGCTTATACTCGAGTATATACGGTACTTGTTCAAGGCCAATAATAAAAGTTACAAACCATTGTTTTGTACATGTTTAAAACCACCCACCTACACACGCGTCTACAGTCTCTGCACTGGAATCAGGAACCACACCAGGTCGTTGCTCTATACAGTTTTTCACACTCTCTTTATTTACAGATGACGTTTCTTCAAGGGTCTGAGATTTCGGAGAGATCTCATTAGGCCTCTGGCTGCATTTCTCTGGCATTTTTCCCAATTTCTTAATTTGGCTCTTGGGAGGAGATACAGATGTGTCGAAGTCATTCATATCATCCCATTCCTCCAGGCTGAGAGTGGAACTGAGGGATGTATTGCAGCCCCTTTTCTTAGGAAGAGAGTCCACTTTTCCGATGGTCTCAATTTTCCCATCTGAACTTTGCTGGGCGGGTCTTGTAAGAAGAGGTGGTGGTGGTGGTGGGGAAGGTTCTGGAGGTTTTATATGAACAAGTGTAAAGAGTTTATTAGGTTTATTGGTCTCCCGTTTCCCATCTGAACTTTGCTGGACAGTCTTTGCGGGAAGTATTGGTGGAGAAGGTTCTGGAGGTTTTGCACAGACAGCTGTGAAGAATGGATTGAGCCGACTTGTCTCTTTGGATTTTGAAGGAGCTGTTAATTGCTTTACTGAGGGCTGTTCTTGGGCAACATTCACATTCTTATCCTTCAGCGGTACTTGCTGATTTGCAGGAATGAAGCTCGTTACTACCGACCCATCCGAGGAATTCTTCTTTTTAAAAGTAAATACACTGTAAAAGGAAAATGTGAAAATATAAGAGATTTGTTGGTTGAACTGGGTGGACTTTTTTTTTTCCCAACCAGATTAACTGATTGTTCAGAGAGTGAGAGAATAAGAATAAATAATAAAAAAAAAAAAAAAAAAAAAAAAAAAAAAAATAAAAAGTTACCCAAAAGTGAAACTTCCGCTCATTGTACTGCCCCCCCCTCCAGTGCCACCTTTGGGGGGGCAGGATACCCATCTTTCACATGTATCCTGTTCCTACTTCCAGGAGCCTCAGCCGCGGGTATTGACATCACCGCCTGGGCACCCTCCTCCTCCTTCCCCCGGCTGCCGGGCCAGTAGGAGAGAGGAGCAGAGCGGAGCACATGGGCAGTAGGGTTCCCGGCGTGAAGCTGTAAGGCTTCCCTGCCAGGTTCTCTTAATCGCAATGGAGGCGGCATGCATAGTTACATAGTAGGAGAAGTCGAAAAAAGACAAGTCCAACCTCTGTGTGTGATTATATGTCAGTATTACATTGTATATCCCTGTATGTTGCGGTCGTTCAGGTGCTTATCTAATAGTTTCTTGAAACTATCGATGCCCCCCGCTGAGACCACCACCTGTGGAAATTCGGAAAATCGAAAATTCGGGAATTTGGAAATTCGCAAATTCGGAATTCGAAAATTTCGGGAATTTTCACATTTCTATTTTTTCGGATTTCTGAATTTCCGAATTTCGAATTTTCGAAATTCCGAATTTTTGGTTTTTCGGAATTCCGAATTTTTGGTTTTTCGGAATTCCGAATTTTCGGTTTTTCGGAATTCCGAATTTTTGGTTTTTCGGAATTCCGAATTTTTGGTTTTTCGGAATTCCGAATTTTTGGTTTTTCGGAATTCCGAATTTTTGGTTTTTCGGAATTCCGAATTTTTGGACTTTGGGAATTCAAAGATTTGAAAATCCCAAAATTTGAAAAAAA
This sequence comes from Lithobates sylvaticus, assembly GCA_028564925.1. NCBI lineage: Eukaryota > Metazoa > Chordata > Amphibia > Anura > Ranidae > Lithobates > Lithobates sylvaticus. Next base: position 608,338,553 of record CM053029.1, read on the forward strand.
AGAAAGAAAGAAAATCGGTTTAATAACTAACTATTAAATTAACGAGTACAAATTTATCCGAAGTTACGAATTATCTGAAATAACGAATGCCGCATCTAAACAAATGGAACGGAACAAATTAATAATAAATAATTAATAATAATAAAAAGGTTTTATTATTATTATTGTTATTTATTATTATTAGATTGTTCCGTTCCATTTGGTTAGATGCGGCATTCGTTATTTCAGATAATTCGTAACTTCGGATAAATTCGTACTCGTTACGTTCACTAACAGACAAATTTGAAAGGGAATTCCAATACCTATAATTTAATAGTTAGTTATTATTTAGAATTAAACAGATTTTCTATTTTTCTAATTTTTGAATTTCCGAATTCCGAAAATTCGGAAATTCGAAAATCAGAAATCCCAAAATTCGGAAATCCGAAAATGCGAAATTCGGAAATTTGTAATTTCGCAAATTTAGAAATTCGGAAATAACGAATTTGTGAAAATTCGTTAAAAAACGAATTAGGAACTAAACGAATTGCACATGTCTAGTCACCAGTCTGGTATTTATACACTGAAATCATATCCCCTCTCAAGCGTCTCTTCTCCGGAGAGAATAAGTTCAGAGCTCGCAACCTTTCCTCATAACTAATATCCTCCAGACCCTTTATTAGCTTTGTTGCCCTTCTTTGTACTCGCTCCATTTCCAGTACATCCTTCCTGAGGACTGGTGCCCAGAACTGGACAGCATACTCCAGGTGCTGCCGGACCAGAGTCTTGTAGAGCGGGAGAATTATCCTTTCATCTCTGGAGTTGATCCCCTTTTTAATGCCAATATTCTGTTTGCTTTGTTAGCAGAAGCTATTTTGCAAACGAAAAAAAAAAAAATTGTGTTATATACTGTATTGTGTTTTGTTTTAATTAATAAAGGATATTTTCCCTCCAAAAAATTGCATTTGAAAAAAAACGCTGCGCGAATAACGTGACATTAAAAATTGCAACGATCCTCATTTTATTCTCTAGTGTCTCTGCTAATTATATATATATATATATATATATATAAACAAGGAATGTAAACATCCCTTGTGACAGTAATAGGCAGTGACAGGTCCTCTTTATGGAGGGATCAAGACCCCAAACCCCTCCCCTGCACTTGAAAGTATTCAAAACGTAGAGATCTGGCTTTGTTCAGTTCTTCGGCCAGCCAGCGGACGTTCTGGCTGGTCGATCGGGCCTCTTGGTCGGACGGGAGACCCGTGCAAAGCGGTAGAAGGCTGCGGGAGGGGGACGTCCCCTACTGCAGGCATCACCCCGGTACAACCCCTGGAAGCAATATCGGTAAGTTTGCGACTGATACCGATGCTGTAAAAAAAGTGAATATTGGCCGCCGATAATCAGTCGACCCCTTTTCACTCCAGGTTCCATCTCTTTGCTCACTTAAATGGTATAGATGGCCTGAGCTGCGCATGCAGGGCTTAGATTACATTAGAGACATTTATGACAGAAGACCACTAGGATTTATTCTGTTATTAAAAAAAAAAAGCTGCCTGTCAGCAGGTTTTCCAAATTAGAGTTCAATACCGCTTTAAAAAAATAAATACAAACTCATCACATTGCACTCACCTCGGCTTAGACTTCTGAAGAGAGAGTTTGTTCCCACCGACCTTCGCAGAAAAGAATTCCAACTGCTTCTGGAGATTGTTTTGAGGTAAAGCAGCCATGCTGGGAGGAGAGAGAATTAAAACAAAATCAAATGCAACCCAATAATACTCTATAACAATCTGCAAAATAACTCAAAAAATAAAAATAAATAAAAAAAAAAAAAACACATAAAAGCATCTCATCAAACATGGTTTCCAAACAAACATTCTTTGTTTATGTAAAGTTCACGTCACATAAAACAAGTAGTAATACGATTCAAACTCGCAACAAACAGAAAAATATTTCCCAAGTCACTCCGTCACTTCCGTTCTCTATCCCAGGGGGGAGGCAACCATTGGAGCGCAGTCTGCCGAAAAATGTTTTCAAAGAAATTGAGTGCGTCAAATTTATAACAAAAAAAAATTAAATTTTACACTCTCAATCACGAAACTGATTTTTTATAAAGTAAATGCTGTAAACTACTTTAGTAATGAGAAAATTAACATCCCGCACTCTCACGCCTCAGATCAGCCCCAATTCCTGCAACTCCACACCTCAGATCACTGTAACCCCCCCCCCTGCACATCTGCCCCACCACTGCAACCTCCCTGCACATCTGTCCCACCACTGCAACCCCCCCTGCACATCTGCCCCACCACTGCAACCCCCCTGCACATCTGCCCCACCACTGCAACCCCCCTGCACATCTGCCCCACCACTGCAACCCCCCTGCACATCTGCCCCACCACTGCAACCCCCCTGCACATCTGCCCCACCACTGCAACCCCCCTACACATCTGCCCCACCACTGCAACCCCCCTGCACATCTGCCCCACCACTGTACCACCCTGCTCATCTTCCCCACCACTTTTACCCCCTGCTTATCTGCCCCACCATTGTACCTCCATGCACATCTGCCCCACCACTGAACCATCTTCTCATCTGTCCTAACACTGAACGTATCTGCTCATCTGCCCGATGACTGTACCTCCTGCTCTTCTACCCCCCCCCGCTCATGTGTTCCACAGATGTACCTTCTTTCTCCTCTGTCCTAACACTCAACCCCCCTGCTCATCTGTCCTGCCTCCATACCCCCTGCTCTCAATGTAAGCTGTTATAGCGTGCTATACCGCTCTGCGATCCTGCGGGTCTCCTCTTCCTCCATGCTCTCTGCTACCAGGGCGATCGCTGGGAGAACGTCTCCTGATCAACCCCGCCCGCCGGCGGTGCTCGCCCCACCACTCCCAAGCAGCCCAGCTCGCAAGCCCTCATTTTCCACTCGCAAAATGAGAGGAGGCGAGTGAAAAATTTGAGGGCTGTCCTAGAGAATAAATGTTTCGGGAAGCGCTCTCCCAAGGGGGTTAGCTTGTGGGCGTGCTCCCCTGATACAATCGGCGGCTATAGCCGCCGACTGTATAACTCGGCCCCGCCTCCCCGGCGCGCCGCATCATTGGATTTGATTGACAGCAGCGGGAGCCAATGGCTGCGCTGCTATCAATCATCCAATGAATGAGCCGAGAAGAGCGGAGAAGCCAGCGCCTTCACGATGTGAGACTTTTGAGGGCTCAGGTACGTAAACAGGGGGGGGGGGGGCTGGGGAATCCGCTAATCGTCGGATGTTTTTTCTATGCATTAAAGGGGTGTTTCAGCGAAAAAAAAAAAAAAATTTTTAAAAGTCAGCAGCTAAAAAAAAAAAAATAAATAAATAAAAAAAGGTAGCTGCTAGACATGTGCAATTCGTTTCGTTTTTTTTCGTTCATTCGTTTTCGTACGAATGAACGAACGATTCGCTAAAAATTTTAACGAATCGAACGAATCCGAAAATAACGAAAATCCGAAAAAAACAAAAAAAACAACGAATATACGAATGAAGAAAATCCGAAAAACAAAAACAGAAACAACGAAAATGAAAATGAACGAAAAAATTCGTACATTCGTAACTTTTTCTTTTTTGTTGAATTGGTAATTTTCCGTGTCTCTTACAATGGCGCTGCTTAACGTGCTTCGGATGGATTGAACGAAAAAATTCGTAAATTATTTTTTAGATTCGTAATTTTTTGAGTCTCTTAAAATGTAATAATAGCATACACATTACATAAAATTATGAATTATGCTCCGATTACGAATGTTACGAATAAGTACGAAAGCGTCCGAATTTCGAATAAACGAAAATTAAACTAACGGAAATACGAATCAACGAAAAAATAACTCTTACGAAAATACGAATCGTTACGAATACGAACACCGATGACTTACGAATTTACGAATCGTTACGAATCAACGGAAACGAAAAAAAAAACGAAAATAAACAAAATTTTTTTGTTGTGCACATGTCTAGTAGCTGCTGACTTTTAATAAGTACACTTACCATCCCAGGGCGCCCGCGATGTCGGTCGTGGAGGCCGAGATGTCCCTCGGCGCTCCGGTCCCAGCGCCGCCATCCTCAGTAAGGTAAACAGGCAGCGAAGACTACGGCTTCACTGCCCGTTTCCTACTGCACATGCGCGAGTCGTCGCGCGGCGCTTTGTGAATGGGGAACGCGATGTGTTGTGGGGAACGCGATGTGTTGTGGGGACACACAGTTCCCATAACACACCGCGCCCCATTCACTAGAAGACGACGCTAGGAGCAGAAGACAGAACAGCTCCGAGGAACAGGAAGAGGCAGATTAGGACGATCTGCCTAGCAACAGCCATTTCTGGTAAGTAAAAAAAAACAAAAAAAAAAAAATTATTTTTTTATTTTATTTTTTTCCCCATTTTAAAGTGGTTGTAAAGGGAAAAAAATTACTTTTACCTACAGGCAAGCCTATAATGAGGCTTACCTGTAGGTAAAATAAATATCTCCTAAACCTGTACGGTTTAGGAGATATTCCCCGTGCAATGCGCGGCTGACTGCAGCGGCGCACGCGCACGGGGGATTCTCGGCTGAAAGGCCGGCAGAATCCGAACCCTGCCGGGAAGAAGTCCCCCGTGCGCATGCGCGGGAGTGACGACATCGCGGCTCCAGCCACTCACAGCGCTGGAGTCGCGATACCCGGAAGACACGCCGAGGCAACATGTCAGCGACCTCGGCGTGGACCAGGTGAGTTACCGACGCCTCGTTCTAAGGTAAGTATTTCATAATGAGCTAGTATGCGGTGCATACTAGCTCATTATGCCTTTTGCCTTACAGGTGTACTAAAAGAAAAAAAATATTTCAGCGGGTTTACTACCGCTTTAAATTTTTATTAACATTTTTATCAAGTTTTTTTTTTTCAGGGTGGCCCTCCACTTTAAGGTGAAAAAAACTTGTACATTTACAACCCCTTTAAAAAAAAAAAGTAAAAAATAATCTATTCCATAATTTGTAGACGCTATTAAATCTTTTGTGCAAACCAATCAATAAACGCTTATTGGGATTTTCTTTACCAAAAATATGTAGTAATAATTGACCTCAATTGATGAAGAAATTTGTTTTTTTTTTTTTACTTTTTTTATTGGATAGCAAAAAAAAAAAAAAAAATATATATATATATATATATATATATATATATATATATATATATATATATATATATATATATATATATATATATATATATATATTTTTTTTTTGCGTTATAAACAAAAAAAGACAAAAAACGCAGAGGTGATCAAATACCACCAACAGAAAGCTCTATTTGTGGGGGGAAAATGACGTACATTTTATTTGTGTACAGCGTCGCACGACCGCGCAATTGTCAATTAAAGCAACGCAGTGCCGTATCGCAAAAAAAAAATAACCTGGTCATTCAGGGGAAAGGGGGAGGGGGGTGTAAACCTTCCGGAGCTGAAGTGGTTAAAGTCATTCCTGCACTACTTTGGTCCCGACTTTCATGCGACACGAGGGGCCGTAATGTAAAAAAAAAAAAAAAAAAACGCTCAGAAGAGGCGCCTGAATGATAAACATTGCGTGCGATTTTTGTAGAGCTCGGAGTCACACTTGTTCCAAAAAAAAAAAAAAATCACATCAAGTCGCAATTGGAAAAAACGTTTAAAAAATTTTTTTAAAAAAGACACAATTTTGAAGTGACAGAAGGGTGAATGGAGTCGGGGTGGGGGGGGGGGGAGGGTAGTCGGGGAGCACAATATTTATTATTATTATTATACACCTGAGCATGCGCAGCACAAATAAAGTATTAAAAAAAACAAAAAAAAAACAACAACATTTATGGAGGGGGGAGGGGCAGAAGATGACATTTGGGGTTCAGGTCTCTATAGGTGGGGGAGGGGCGGCCCCTTCAGAGATATGGGAAGCTTCACAAACAAAATCACCAGGAGGCTTCTCACACAGGGGAGGGGAGCACACAGGTTTGGGGGGGGTGGGGGCTCCATACACACAGGTTTGTGGGGGGTGTATAGTCACCTTCAGTCCGGTCCCCGGTCCTCCTCCGCTCACATCCCCTCCGCCGTCACCTCACACAGACTCCGCGCCCAATCCATTCAGCAGCACGTGACGTCATCACAGCGCGACACGTACGGGCTCCGCCCCCTGGCAACGCGGCGTGGATACCGCGCCTAGGAAGGACGTCAACGCGACAGGTCTGCCGATAAAGGTCCTCAAAATGTTTTGTTCTGTCAATAGTGCGTCCGGTGTTCTGCCGAGATGGTTCCCCCTCGGCGGATAAGGACCCCCTATGAACTGCGCAGGCGCAGCGCTTGCGCAGTACGAAGGACTAGGGATCTTCTGAAAAAGCTAAACACCTGGGAGTGAAGTGTATACCGCGCAGGCGCAGTCGATGGTATTGGAAATTTTTTTGTTGTAAAAAAAGCCATTCATTTCTTTAAAAATAGCGTGCAAACACGTGTATTTTTTTTTTTTTTAAAGGAAACCTTAAGTTCTCAGCTTACATGATATATTTATATATATTTATTAATAAAAAATTTGGGCATTGGTTACAGTATTAATAATTACAAATCTGGCGCTTGGTTATAGACCCCGTCCCTTACTTAGACGCACCTTGCAGAGTAGTGCGAGCATCGAGAGCGTGCGGCATCGCCTCGTACACCGACATGTTAAATGCGCCTGTGCGGTGTACACTTCACTCGTAGCTGTTTAGCTTCGGCAATTTAGAGAAAAGATGCCTAGTCCTTCGTACTGCGCAAGCGCTGCGCCTGCGCAGTAGAGGGGGGTCCTTATCCGGCGGGGGAACTTTCTCGGCAGGACACCGTCCCTGCCCTTACCATTCCTCCCTGCCCTTACCATTCCTCCTTGCCCTTACCATTCCTCCCTGCCCTTACCATTCCTCCCTGTCCTTCCCATTCCTCCCTGCCCTTACCACTCTTCCCTGTCCTTCCTATTCCTCCCTGCCCTTACCATTCCTCCCTTTCCTTCCCATTCCTCCCTGCCCTTACCACTCTTCCCTGTCCTTCCCATTCCTCCCTGCTATTCCCATTCCTCCCAGTCCTTCCCATTCCTCCCTGCCCTTCCCATTCCTCCCAGTCTATACCACACCTCCCTGCCCTTACCATTCCTACCATTCCTCCCTGCCCTTCCCATTCCTCCCTGCCCTTCTCATTCCTCCCTGCCCTTCTCATTCCTCCCAGTCCTTACCACACCTCCCTGCCCTTACCATTCCTCCCTGCCCTTCCCATTCCTCCCTGTCCTTCCCATTCCTCCCAGTCCTTCCCATTCCTCCCTGTCCTTCCCATTCCTCCCAGTCCTTCCCATTCCTCCCTGTCCTTCCCATTCCTCCCTGCCCTTTCCATTCCTCCCAGTCCTTCCCATTCCTCCCTGTCCTTTCCATTCCTCCCTGTCCTTTCCATTCCTCCCTGTCCTTCCCATTCCTCCCTGCCCTTACCACACCTCCCTGCCCTTACCACTCTTCTCTACCACCTTCACTCTTCTCTGTCCTTCCCATTCCTCCCTGCCACCTCCACACCTCCCTGCCCTTACCACACTTCCCTGTCCTTACTACTCTTCCCCTTACCACTATTCCCTGAACCTACCACTCTTTTCTGCACTTACTCTCCTCCCTGCCCTTCCCCGCTCTTCTCTGTTATTATCACTCCTCCCTGTCCTTACAAGTGTCCCCCTGCCCTCATCATTTTTCAACACCCCCCCCACCTCATTTCAACAGCCCCCCCCCCCCCCCCCCCCCCCCCCACACACACCTGGAACTTCTGTCATCACTGCACTTGCCACCATCCCTCCCTTCCCACCCCCAACCGTGCCCATCTGGAAGGGGCACACATGTTGTAGCAGCTCATATAAAATACTTTCCATTTTTTCTCCCTGTCAGTCTGTATCAGCTGACTGCCAGGGTTGCCAACCTCCAGTAAATTTACTGACAGTTTGTAAAAATCAGTGATTTTTTTTTTTACAACTGCCAGTAAATATAAGGAGCTGATCATTTTATGCTGTGTTGACTTTTTAAGTGTAAATCAAGTACTTTGTTATAGGTATTGTCAGTGTTTTCATATCATGTTTATACTGTTCAAATATTCACTGTGTTAGTTTTCAATAGGAGTTCTGTAATTTCTCAGGTTGTCAGTAAAAAATGCTGCAGGAGGTTTGCAACCCTGCTTACTGCTTCTTCGTTGCTCTGGTGATTGTAAAGAATCGTTTTTTATTTAAAAAAAAAAAATAACAAACATATCATATTTACCTCCACTGTGCAGCTCGTTTTGCACAGAGTGGCCCCGAACATCCTCTTCTGGGGGGCTCTGGTGGATCCTCCCCACATCTGATAACCCCCTAGGATAAGCGCTCTCCCGAGGGGGTTACCTTGCGGGCGTGCTCCCGAGTCCAGCATTTGCGTCTATAGACACGAATGCCGACTCGCCCCTGCGTCATTGGATTTGATTGACGGCAGTGGGAACCAATGGCTGTGCTGCTATCAATCTATCCAATCAAGAGCCGGGACAACGGGCAGAGAGGGAGAGCGCGTCCCCGCCAAGGAGATGAAGGGGCTCAGGTAAGTAAAACGGGGGGAGGGGGCTGGTGACTGCCCGGTGATTTTTCACCTTAATGCATAGAAAGGGAAGTTGTTTTGGAATGAGCTATACAACAAACTCAACAAACTCATACAAGTGTGATGGTCAGGTCTCCAATGGAGGTTTACTTTGTTCAGCCACTATAGTGTTTTAAAGCTAGGAAGATCACGCTAATATTTACTATGTCAGCATTTTATGTTGCTTTGTCACCTTTCTGCTTATTGGACTAAATTTATGTCCACTGAACATGTATAAAGTCAAAAAAAAAAAAAAAAGACGACGTTGTTTTTATTAACATTAAAGGCACGTGTAAATTCCTCTATCTACTGCGATGCGGGAGCGGAGTAATAGCCCCCAGTAGAACCTTCAGATCCGGAAGGTTTTACCCCATTCTTGACCAATTTTTGCGATACGGCACTGCGCTACTGTTGGGGAGCACAACTCGCTAAGACCATTATGGACTATTCCATAGGAGCTGTTTCTTAAGGACCTGCTGGAAAACCTAACCTGTTAAGACAGTTATGAACTGTTCCATAGGAGCCGTGTCTGAAGAAGGGTGGTATGCACCTTTTAGGTGCAAAGCGGCATATGTTGGAAGGCAAAATAATATCATATTTCTGGAGTTTCTTTCTGGTTGATACAACCAGGCCTTTGCTTTCCTGGGGACGGTCTGGAATGTCCTTGAACAGCTCTTGGCCCCTCCAACATATGCCGCTCTGTTGCTATAACGCAAACTTGAAAGGGACCATAGCTGACAAGGTGATTGATGAATGTCCTGCTACAGAAGATCAAAAGATCAAAGGCATTGAAGGTTGACCAGGATACATAGACATTAACAATGCTGCCCCTAAAGGCCACTACAGCAGGACGGACAGTAATATATATATATATTGAGGAGGACTGCCCCATAAATACTGATTCGTCAAAAGTCTAGATGGGATGGCAATGGGGTTGGGTCTGAATGGTGTATGATTGACGTATAAAAGACTGAACAAGTTAACCGGTTCCCGACCGGCTCCTGTACATTTACATCAGCAGAATGGCACGGCTGGGCAAAGTAACGTAACATTACTTTGAATTCCCCGCCGCGCACGCCTGCGCGCTCCGCGACCATGCCCGCGGACTCAAATCCTGCAGGGATACCCGGGATTGTGTCACCGAGCTCAAGAACGGGGAGATGCCGATGTAAACAGCATCTCCCCGTTCTGCCTAATGACAGCACACTGATCGTCTGCTCCGTCATCGGGAGCAGCGATCAGTGTGGTGTCACACACTGCCACGCCCCCAGACAGTTAGAAACACGCCCCTAGGAACACTTAACCCTTCCCCGCCCCATAGTGGTTAACCCCTTCACTGCTAGTGACATTTTTACAGTAATCAATTCAATTTTATAGCATCGAGCGCTGTATTAATGCCAATGGTCCCAAAAATGTGTCAAATTGTCCGATATGTCCGCCATAATGTCGCAGTCACAATAAAAATTGCTGATCGCCGACATTACTAGTAAAAAAAAAATTATTAATAAAAATGCCATAAAACTATCCCCTATTTTTTAGACGCTATAACTTTTGCGCAAACCAATCAATAATCGCTTATTGCGATTTTTTTTTTTTTTACCAAAAATATGTAGAAGAATACATATCGGCCTAAACTGAGAAAGAAATTCGTTTTTTATATATTTTTGGGGGATATTTATTAAAGCAAAAAGTAAAAAATGATGCGTTTTTTTTTTTCAAAATTGTCGCTCTTTTTTTGTTTATAGCGCAAAAAATAAAAACCGCAGAGGTGATCAAATACCACAAAAAGAAATCTCTAATTGTGGGGGAAAAAAAGGACGCCAATTTAAAGTTTGGGTGCAATGCCGCACAGCCGCGCAATTGTCAGTTACGCAGTGCCGTATCGCAAAAAGTGCTCTGGTCAGGGAGGGGGTAAATCCTTCCGGGGCTGAAGTGGTTAAATGAGTTTTAACATGCTTTTTCTTCAGCAATGGAGTGTTGCGTGGAGCGTGCATACAGGCCATGGCGGGTGAGTGCATTACTTATTGTTGTACCTGCTAATTCCAGGTCTTTCTGAAGCTCTTCACAAGTGGTCCTTGGCTCTTGGACAACTCTTCTGATAATTCTTTTCACTCCTCTGCCAGAAATCTTGAGAGGAGCACCTGGTCGTGGCCGGTTTATGGTAAAATTATTGATGGTTCTTGCCACTTCCGGATTATGGCCCCAACAGTACTCACTAGAACATATAGAAATCCTTCTGTAACCAATGCCATCAGTATGTTTTGCAACAATAAGGTTTTGAGAGAGCTCTTTGCTTTAACCCATCATGAGATGTTTCATGTGTGACACCTCGGTAATGAGACACCTTTTAATAGGCCATCAGTTGAGACTGAACCAGCTGACTGACAAGGGACAGGATTGCAGTCGAATTACTGATAGATTTCAGCCGGTGTCTTGGCTTTCCATTCCTTTTTGCACCTCCTTTTCTTCATATGTTCAATACTTTTTCCCTGTGTCCTTCCATTTTATTACACAGAACTTCATTTCTGAACGTATTTGTTTTTGGTGTCTTTGTATGTATGAATTGGATGGGTTGTTACCGACCATGTGGGGAAAATTTCATGTCAATATCAGCTTTACCAATAGATTTACCTAGAAAAATGGTGACGTGTTCAATACTTATTTTACCCACTGGATATCAGAGTTTCTGTTTCCACCTGGAACATTTTCAGGCATCCAAAAACACTTCTCAGTGCTCCAAGGAAGAATCCAAGCTGAGCTTTGTAATTATGTTGGTGCTTCTTTCTGCCACTGAGTGGATGTTGTAGGTTCTCTGTGCAGCTCTAAACACTCAGTACCCTTAGACCCCTTTCACACTGACAGCGCACGGGCGGCAGCGCTTTACCGTCATTTTAGAGGCGCTTTTCAGCCGCTGGCGGGGCACTTTTAACCCCCGCTAGCGGCCAAATAAAGGGTTAAAAAGCGCTGCTGCCGAGGCACTTCAGCGGCGATTCCCACTGATTTCAATGGTCCTATAGCCCCTTAACCTCCTGCCGACCGCCCACTGTCAAAAGACGGCGGAGCGGTGCGGCTCTTGTGGCGGGTCGCGGTCATATGACGGCGCTACCATTCTGGCCACTAGGGGGCGCGCGCGTGCCCGCCGCGTCGATGGGGACCCGATGCGCGCGCCCGGCGGCCGTGATGTCCGCCAGGCACCCGCGATTGCCCAGTAACTGAGCAGGACGTGGATCTGTGTATGTAAACACACAGATCCACGTCCTGTCACTGAAGAGGAGACCGATGGTGTGTCCCTTGTACATAGGGACACCGATCGGTCCCCTCCCCCAGTCAGTCCCCTCCCCCCACAGTTAGAATCACTAATATAGGGAACATATTAACCCCTGCAGCGCCCCCTAGTGTTAACCCCTTCCCTGCCAGTCACATTTATACAGTAATCAATGCATTTTTATAGCACTGATCGCTGTATAAATGTGAATGGTCCCAAAAATGTGTCAAAAGTGTCCGATATGTCTGCCGCTAAGTCGCAGTCACGATAAAAAATCGCAGATCGCCGCCATTACTAGTAAAAAAAAAAAAAAAATTATAAAAATGTCATAAATCTATCCCCTATTTTGTAGACGCTATAACTTTTGCGCAAACCAATCAATATACGCTTATTGCGATTTTTTTTTACCAAAAATATGTAGAAGAATACGTATCGGCCTAAACTGAGGAAAAAATTTGTTAAAAAAAAATAAAAAAGAAATTGGATATTTATTATAATAAAAAGTAAAAAATATTATGTTTTTTCAAACTTGTCCCTCTTCTTTTGTTTATAGCGCAAGAAATAAAAACCGCAGAGGTGATCAAATACCACCAAAATAAAGCTCTATCTGTGGGAAAAAAATGATAAAAATGTTATTTGGGTACAGCGTTGCATGACCGCGCAATTGTCATTCAAAATGCACAGCGCTGAAAGCTCAAAAATGGCTTGGTCAGGAAGGAGGTGTTCGTGCCTGGTAGGCAAGTGGTTAATCACCCCCCATTCGCGATATAGCCAAAAGACGGCTGCAGCGCGGACCTAATTTGCCAGGGGGGGGGGCGTCCATAGACGTCCTCCCGTGCTCGAGCGGCCTACGCTCCCCCTGCAGGACGCATGCGGTGCGCTCTGTGATCAGCTGTCAGCCAATGACAGCTGATCATGTGATGTAAACAGAGCCAGTAATCGGCTATTTTTTCTCCTTACGCTAGTAGCATGAGGAGAAAAAAGAAAAAGGCGATCACCAGCGGCTGTGAGAGGGACATGAGTCCCGATCGCAGAGAGTGCCACCTCCCAGTGCCCACCAGCGCCACCTACCAGTGCCCACAGTACCACCCATCAGTGCCCACAGTGCCACCTATAAATATCACCAGTCAGTGCCTCATCACCAGTACTGCCTATTAATACCACCTACCAGTGCCCATCAGTGCCTATCAGTGCAGCCCATCAGTGGCCATCAGTGCAGCCTCATCAGCGAATATCAATGAAGGAGAAAAATTACCCGTTTGCAAAGTTTTATAACAAACTATGAAACATGTTTTGTTTTTTTTGTCTTTTTTTGTTTGTTTAGCAAAAAATAAAAACCCCAGTGGTGATTACATACCACCAAAAGAAATCTCCATTTGTGTGAAAAAAATGATAACAATTTTATTTGAGTATAGTGTAGCATGACCGCGCAATTGTCATTCAAAGTGTGACAGCGCTGAAAGCTAAAAATTGGTCTGGGCAGGAAGGGGGTTTACGTGTCCGGTAAGCAATTGGTTAAAGAAGCTGCTTGCAGGACTTTTTTTGACGTCCCGCCAGCGCAGCGCCATAGTGTGAAACACTCGGGCTTTCACACTGGGATTGAAGATGAATCCCGCTAAAGTGCCTGAAAAACATCTCCAGTGTGAAAGGGGTCTAAGATGGGACCTCAGTACTCGTCATCTGTGAGCAATAGGTGTCAGGTGTTTAAAAATAAATATTCCCGTCTAGTTTGTGTTCGAGGAGCAAGAACCATTTTTTTTTTGGTGTTGCTCACCCCCGCCATCCTCGTTTCTTGCTTAACCAATTCAGCCCCGGACCAATTTACAGCCAAAGGACCAGGCCCCTTTTTGCGATTCGGCACTGCGTCACTTTAACTGACAATTGCGCGGTCGTGCGACGTGGCTCCCAAACAAAATTGGCGTCCTTTTTTTTCCACAAATGGAGCTTTCTTTTGGTGATATTTGATCGCCCCTGCGGTTTTTATTTTTTGCGCTATAAACAAAAATAGAGCGACAATTTTGAATTTTTTTTTATATTTTTTACTTTTTGCTATAATAAAAATCCCCAAAAAATATATAAAAAAACGTTTTTTTCCTCAGTTTAGGCCGATACGTATTCTTCTACATATTTTTGGTAAAAAAAAATTGCAATTATAGATTATTGATTGGTTTGCGCAAAAGTTATAGCGTTTACAAAATAGGGGATAGTTTTATAGCATTTTTATTAATATTTTTTTTTTTTTTACTAGTAATGGCGGCGATCAGCGATTTTTATTGTGACTGCGACATTATGGCGGACACATCGAACATTTTTGGGACCATTGTCATTTATACAGCAATCAATGTTATTTAAATGCATTGATTCCTGTATAAATGACACTGGCAGTGAAAGAGTTAACCACTAGGGGGAGGGGAGGGGTTATGGTGTGTGACGTGTGTTTTTTACAGTATGGGGCGTGGCTGATGTCTGACATCATTGATCGGCTTTCCGATGACCGGGAACAGCAGATCAATGACAGGCAGTGTAGGAAGCGCGGGGAGAGGTTTGTTTACACAGACCTCTCCCCGTTCTTCAGCTCTGTGACCCGATCGCGAGACACCAGCGGCGATCGGGTCCGCTGGTCCTGTGGCCGTGGTCACGGAGCTCCCGACCGGGTCACGAGCACACTGCCGGCGGCGCGCACGCGACCCACAGCCAGGCAATTAAAGGGGACGTACCTGTATGTGCTTTTACCCAGCGGTGCCATTCTGCCGACGTATATGTGCAGGAGGCGGTCGGGAAGCGGTTAACCCACTTCATTCCCAGGCTCTTTTACCCCCTTCCTGCCCCAGACCAATTTTCAGCTTTCAGCGCTGTCGCACTAGGAATGACAATTGCACGGTAATGTAACATTGTACACATATGACATTTTAATCATTTATTTCACACAAATAGAGCTTTTTTTTGTGGTATTTAATCACCTCTGGGGCTTTTATTTTTTGCTAAATAAACAAAGAATTTGGAAAAACAAAAACACAATTTTCTTTTGTTTCGGTTATAAAATTTTGCAAATAAAGAATCTTCCTTCATAAATTTAGGTCAAAATGTATTCTGTTACATTTCTTTGGTGAAAATAAGCCAAATCAGTGTATATTATTTAGTCTGCAGGAAAGTTATAGAGTCCACAATCTATGGGATATACAGTATCTCACAAAGTAAGTACACCCCATCAGTCACATTTTTGTAAATCTTTTCTTCTATCTTTTCATGTGACAACACTGAAGAAATGACACTTGTCTACAATGTAAAGTAGTGAGTGTACAGCTTGTATAACAGTGTAAATTTGCTGTCCCCTAAAAAAACATAACACACAGCCATTAATGTCTAAACCGCTGGCAACAAAAGTGGGTACACCCCTAAGTGAAAATGTCCAAAAATTGGGCCCAATTAGCCATTTTCCCTCCCCCGGTGTCATGTGACTCGTTAGTGCTACAAGGTCTCATGTGTGAATGGAGAGCAGGTGTGTTCAATTTGGCGTTATCGCTCTCACTCTCTCATACTGGTCACTGGAAGTTCAACATGGCACCTCATGGCAAAGAACTCTCTGAGGACCTGAAAAAAAGAATTGTTGCTCTACATAAAGATGGCCTAGGCTATAAGAATATTGCCAAGACCCTGAAACTGAGCTGCAGCACGGTGGCCAAGACCATACAGCGGTATAACAGGACAGGTTCACCTCAGAACAGGCCTCACCATGGTCCACCAAAGAAGCTGAGGTCACGTGCTCAGCGTCATATCCAGAGGTTGTCTTTGGGAAATAGATGTATGAGTGCTGCCAGCATTGCTGCAGAGGTTGTAGGGGTGGGGGGGGGGTCAGCCTGTCAGTGCTCAGACCATACGCCGCACACTGCATCAAATTGGTCTGCATGGCTGTCATCCCAGAAGGAAGCCTCACAGTTTTCTGAAGACAAGAAGACTAAGGACATGGATTACTGGAACCACGTCCTGTGGTCTGATGAGACCAAGATAAACTTATTTGGTGTCAGATGGTGACAAGCGTGTGTGGGGGCAACCAGGTGAGGAGGACAAAGACAAGTGTGTCTTGTCTACAGTCAAGCATGGTGGGGGGAGTGTCATGGTGGTGGGAGTGTCATGGTGGTGGAGTGTCATGGTCTGGGGCTGCATGAGTGCTGCCGGCACTGGGGAGCTACAGATCATTGAGGGAACCATGAATGCCAACATGTACTGTGACATACTGAAGCAGAGCATGATCCCCTCCTTTCAGAGACTGGGCCGCAGGGCAGTATTCCAACATGATAACGTCCCCAAACACACCTCCAAGACGACGACTGCCTTGCTAAAGAAGCTGAGGGTAAAGGTGATGGACTGGCCAAGCATGTCTCCAGACCTAAACCCTATTGATCATCTGTGGGACATCCTCAAACGGAAGGTAGAGGAGCGCAAGGTCTCCAACATCCACCAGCTCCGTGATGTCGTCATGGAGGAGGGGAAGAGGACTCCAGTGCCAACCTGTGAAGATCTGGTGAACTCCATGCCCAAGAGGGTTAAGGCAGTGCTGGAAAATAATGGTGGCCACACAAAATATTGACACTTTGGGCCCAATTTGGAGATTTTCACTTAGGGGTGTACTGACTTTTGTTGCCAGCGGTTTAGACATTAATGGCTGTGTGTTGAGTTATTTTGAGGGGACGGCAAATTTACACTGTTATACAAGCTGTACACTCACTACTTTACATTGTAGACAAGTGTCATTTCTTCAGTGTTGTCACATGAAAAGAGAGAAGAAATGATTTACAAAAATGCGAGGGGTGTACTCACTATTGTGAGATACTGTGTATCAGAAAATTGATCAATCCTGATGCACTGATGGCTGATCTCATTTCTTGAGGCTGGAAAACACCAGGACAGTACAAATACCCCCCAAATTGCCCCCTTTGGAGTGACACCTGGCGGCTAAAACCGTTAGTATAGCGGTTGTACAATCAGACTGTATAGTTTATGGCTCCAGCTATACACGTCCGTTCTTTGAATATATTCTACTCATTTTTAAATATTTATTCTTATTAGATTTATATTTTAATCAGATATTATTTTAATGATTATGATCACTACTATTTTAATATTTTTTTTTTTTTTTACCCATTTGAAAAATAGTATGTTTTATCATCCACATTCTCATATTTGTCTGAGGTTTTTATACGATTATCTATTAAATGTTACCTGAAATTAATCGTTATATACTATACTATTGGTTATTTCGTGTTAAATATGACCCCAAGGAGGGGATATTGTATAGATATTGGATTAGTATGGAGTTTTCATGTTTTTGCTAGCCCTCGTGAAGGGGCCCTTTTGGACCCCCGAAACACATTGGCCACTTCTTGGATCGTCCCCTTGACTTTTATTGGAATAAAGTTGTATCCGGGCATCTTAGCAGTGGTGTGGGGCTTCAATTTCCATTTTTGGTACATTACACCACAAGCCAAGAAGACCACGGAGATCCTCTGGGGTGAACGACGCTGCCTGCCAAGGATCCAGATTATTTAGATCAACATCAATACTTAAAGCGGGATTCCGCCGAAATATATATTTTTTTCCCTTTCAGTGTAAAATATAGACATACATAACATGTAACTCACCTGCTGCAGTTCTTCTCCCCGCCAATCGCCGATTCCGTCCGTTTGGATAACTTTGAAAATAGCTTGATGGACGATTCCATATTGCTTGTGGGCATTAGAAACCCACAAGCATTCACTTCCGGGATGCGGTGAATGCTGCGCTCCCAGCATTCACCGCTCGATCCCGCGCATGCTCAGTTCGCTCAGCGTGCAGCGCCGTAAAATTTCTGGTTGCCATCACAATGGCGCGGCGTCGCCGGAAGTTCCCGCCCCGTTGGGATGGCAACCGGCGTCTTCCGGCCGAAATCTCTAGAGATTTCGTGCTGACGGCGTCCCCGTGGCTTCATGGGAAGAATGCAAAACATTTCCCAGGGGTCTTTGCGGAGCCGGGGGACAGCCGAAACCACGCCTACTCCCACGGGAGGACAGACCGGAAGTCATTCTAAGAATGACTACAGCAAGGTAAGTAATGCTTTTTTAATTTTTTTAATGCTTATTTGGGGATCTGTATTCAGAACAGTTTTAAAAAAGATGAATGTGTAATTTGTGAGTACCAAACCGTTTTAAGGATAGCAATACCAGTGAGATAACCATACGAGTAAAGCACTATTTTTCCACTTTCCTCAACTGCCCAAAACCAAGATGGCGGCATTGATAAACTGGAACCCTGAGAGGAGTCAGCTGCGTAGAAGACAGCACAGAGCTGCATGGATTGGTAAGTATCTGTTTTGTAAAAGTACCTGTAGCTGCTGAATTAGAATGTGATAATTCTCGGGTGAAGTTCCTCCTTGATGCCGACATAACACATATATGCGGCCCCACTTTTTTTCCATGGGGTCGCATATATGCACAGCATGCTCCCAGCACAGGGACCGTAGTCTCACGAGAGCCCCGTACTAAGGATTTGGACTCGGAACTCCCGATTGCAGGTCGCCTGATCGCTATGGTAGCCTCTGATTGGCTACCAAACTGATCAGTCACTGTGAAGCCCGCTCCTATGTTTCTCTCGGTGAATGGAGGAGAGAGATACATTGTATCTCTCCGTCCTTGCAGAGAGGAAAAAAAAAAAAAGTGTACAATTTTTTTTTTTTTTTTTATAAAAAATAAAGAAAAAACACCTAGATCGAATCAGGGTTACCCTGTTTCCCCGAAAATAAGACCTAGCGTGATTGTCGGTGATGGCTGCAATATAAGCCCTACCCCCCCCCCCAAATAAGCCCTACCCCGTTTCCCTGAAAATAATCCCTACCCTGAAAATAAGACCTACAAGGACTTTAACTAGGGCTTATTTGGGGGGTAGGGCTTATATTGCAGCCATCACCGACAATCACGCTAGGTCTTATTTTCAGGGAAACAGGGTAGTAGTTAGGTCAAAGGTCAAGATCAGGGTCAGTATATTGTGGACAGGATTTTTTTCATCAGTGTGTTTTAGGTAGGACAAAAAAAAAATCATGTGCAGTATTGTTTCTGGGCTGTACTACATGTACAAACAACAAATAACATACACATATGTGGTGTCGCTTCGATCGTCAGAAGCAGGAGAATTTATTTTGGGTTGTTCCTCTGATTGGCTACCACAGTGATCAGTCACTGTGAAGCCCGCCCCTATGTTTCTCTCTGTGAATGGAGGAGAGAGATACATTGTATCTCTCTGTCCTTGCAGAGAGAAAAAAAAAAAAAGTGTGTACAAAAAAATTATATAAAATAAAGAAAAAACACCTTGATCGAACCAGGGTTAGTAGTTGGGTCAAAGGTCAAGATCAGGGTCAAAGGTCAGGGTCAGTATATTGTGGGCAGGATTTTTATTTTATTTTAATTAGTATCAGTGTGTTTTAGGTAGGAAAAAAAAAATCTAAATGCGCAGTATTGTTTCTGGGCTGTACTACGTGTACAAACAACAAATAACACACACATATGTGGTATCGCTGTGATCGCCAGAAGCAGGAGAATTTATTTTGGGTTGTTCCTCTGATTGGCTACCACAGTGGTCAGCCACTGTGAAACCCGCCCTTGTGTTTCTCTCTGGGAATGGAGGAGAGAGATTCATTGTATCGCTCTGTCTTTGCAGAGAGAAAAAAAAGTGTGTACAAAAAAATAATAAAAAATAAAGAAAAAACACCTAGATCGAACAAGGGTTAGTAGTTGGGTCAAAGGTCAGGGTCAGGATATTGTGGACAGGATTTTTTTCAACAGTGTGTTTTAGGTCTAAATGCACAGTATTGTTTCTGGGCTGTACTACGTGTACAAACAACAAATAACACACACATATGTGGTATCACTGCGATCGTCAGAAGCAGGAGAATTTATTTTGGGTTGTTCCTCTGATTGGCTACCACAGTGATCAGCTACAGTGGTGTTTCTCTCTGTGAATGGAGGAGAGAGATACATTGTATCTCTCTGTCCTTGCAGAGAGAAAAAAAAAGTGTGTACAAAAAAATAATAAAAAATAAAGAAAAAACACCTTGATCGAACAAGGGTTAGTAGTTGGGTCAAAGGTCAAGATCAGGGTCAGTATATTGTGGGCAGGATTTTTTATTAATTAGTATCAGTGTGTTTTAGGTAGGAAAAAAAAATATCAAAATGTGCAGTATTGTTTCTGGGCTGTACTACGTGTACAAACAACAAATAACATACACATATGTGGTATCGCTGCGATCGCCAGAAGCAGGAGAATTTATTTTGGGTTGTTTCTCTGATTGGCTACCACAGTGATCAGTCTCTGTGAAGCCCATCCCTGTGTTTCTCTCTGTGAATGGAGGAGATAGATACATTTTTTTCTCTCTGCAAGCACAGAGAGATACAATGTATGTACAAAAAAAATAAACAAATTATAAAAAATAAAGAAAAAACACCTAAATCGAACCAGGGTTAGTAGTTGGGTCAAAGGTCAAGATCAGGGTCAATGGTCAGGGTCAGCAGGTAATTAGTATCAGCGTGTTTTTATTGTTTCTGGGCTGTACTACGTGTACAAACAACAAATAACACACACATATGTGGTGTCGCTGCGATCGTCAGAAGCAGGAGAATTTATTCTGGGTTGTTCTTTGGTGGTAGGTTATGGTAGTAACAAGAAATATACAGCTAAATTTAAAAAAAAAAAATATTTTTTTTTCTTACTACTTTGGGACAATTTTATTTTAATAATAATAAAAAATAAATCAGGAGATATCCATTACCATTTACCACCAAATAGAAGCCCAACTTGTCCTGAAAAAAACACGGTATAATCCACCTGGATGCATAGTAGTTTTGATGATATGTATGATGTTACAATAGGGATAAAACTTTTTTTGCGGAAGGGAGTTTAACAAGACACGTGGCCACTCATTAAAATTAGAAGAAAAGAGGTTTAACCTTAAACTATGTTGAGGGTTCTTTACTGTAAGAGCGGCAAGGATGTGGAATTCCCTTCCACAGGCGGTGGTCTCAGCGGGGGGCATCGATAGTCTCAAGAAACTATTAGATAAGCACCTGAACGACCGCAACATACAGGGATATACAATGTAATACTGACATATACCGTATATACTCGAGTATAAGCCGAGTTTTTCAGCACATTTTTTTGTGCTGAAAATGCCCCCCTCGGCTTATACTGGAGTCGAGCACTTTTCTGCAGCAGAAAATGACATTTTCCGACCCGACTTTGGGGCCCTGTATCTCGGGGCCACTTGGTGCTAGGAACCCCAAATTTGGTATAGTGGAACTAGCACTACAACATATCCAAAGCTGGGGTTCCTAGCACCAAGTGGCCCCGAGATACGGGGCCCCAAAGTCGGGTCGGAAAATGTCATTCTCTGCTGCAGAAAAATGCTTGACATTTTCCGACCCGACTTTGGGGCCCCGTATCTCGGGGCCACTTGGTGCTAGGAACCCCATCTTTGGATATGTTGTAGTGCTAGTTCCACTATACAAAATTTGGGGTTCCTAGCACCAAGTGGCCCCGAGATACAGGCCCCCAAAGTGGGGTCGGAAAATGTAATGTTCTGCTGCAGAAAAGTGCTCGACTCGAGTATAAGCCGAGGGGGGGGCATTTTCAGCACCAAAAAATGTGCTGAAAAACTCGGCTTATACTCGAGTATATACGGTATATGTCAGTATTACATTGTATATCCCTGTATGTTGCGGTCGTTCAGGTGCTTATCTAATAGTTTCTTGAAACTATCGATGCTCCCCACTGAGACCACCGCCTGTGGAAAGGGAATTCCACATCCTTGCCGCTCTTACAGTAAAGATCTCTCTACGTAGTTTAAGGTATTCAAGCCCAGTGGAACTAGCACTACAACATATCCAAAGATGGGGTTCCTAGCACCAAGTGCCCCCCCCGAGATCCGGGGCCCCAAAGTTGGTCAACTGTGTCCATCTGCAGCAATGTCATTTCGGGACCCTTTGGCTGCAGCTAGGGGGCATCTAGGAACCCTTAACTACCAAGTTTGAAGTTTGGGGGACCTATGGCTGCAAATGGGCTCAGTGAGGCATGCAAATGGGCACAGTGAGGCATGCAAATGGGCACAGTGAGGCATGCAAATGGGCACAGTGAGGCTGCAAATGGGCACAGTGAGGAATGCAAATGGGCACAGTGAGGAATGCAAATGGGAACAGTGAGGCTGCAAATGGGCACAGTGAGGCATGCAAATGGGCACAGTGAGGCATGCAAATGGGCACAGTGAGGAATGCAAATGGGCACAGTGAGGCATGCAAATGGGCACAGTGAGGCATGCAAATGGGCACAGTGAGGCATGCAAATGGGCACAGTGAGGCTGCAAATGGGCACAGTAAGGCTGCAAATGGGCACAGTAAGGCTGCAAATGGGCATTGTTGACCTTCTTTTCCACTTACAGTAGCTGCGCACTTCTCACCCTAGGCTTATACTCGAGTCAATAAGTTTTCCCAGTTTTTTGTGGTAAAATTAGGTGCCTCGGCTTATATTCGGGTCGGCTTATACTCGAGTATATACGGTAATCACACACATAGGTTGGACCTGATGGACTTGTGTCTTTTTTACGACCTCACCTACTATGCAACTATGTAACTAACACATGTCAAAGTTGCAAAATTGTGCTTAGGCATGAAGATTTGTTTTAACCCTTTAGGCGCGAAGGGGTTAAAATGTTTCTTCTCTCATTTTTTGTTTGACAGACATTGTGAACAGGCTGTGTTGGTGGTAACCCTGAGTTAAAAGATTTATTAGCGAGAGGTAATCAGGAAACACTTTATAGTACAAAAAAAATAAAAGAAACCAAAATGTAGCTGCAAATTTTTCTTAAAACCCACCGCTGGACTCCCGTATAACACATTCTTGTGACCAGTCCGTTTAATTATTATTATTTTTTTTTTTTACCTCAAACCAGCTACAAAATTTCCAACATCATACATGTGCCCACTCCTGCAATTTCCTTAAAGTGCCACCGTACCCGTAATCCTTTATTTATTTTTTTCTCCATCAGTCTATATGACACCTCGCCAATAAAGCACTGGAAATGTTGCCCCGTTATAGCAGCTATTTGTAATTAGCCCGCTGGACTTCTTATTTTGTGCAATCCTGTTCGTCGCAAACCGTGGACCCCATACTACGAGACAAAGCCAACAAGACAAAGCGTAGAGTAGAGTCCAGAACTTGCAGCAATCTGCTAGACATGTGCGATGCCAGTCCGAGGCAGGAGAGAGCGGCCATTCTATGATGGGGTTGGTTATCTTCTGAAGTGCTTCCCATCACACTTATAATAGGGATGTGGCCCTCTCATCTGCTCTTCATGACCAAAAAACGTGGGAGTGTTGTGCATCGACCCCTTTCCATTTCTCGAGTTTGCTATTAAAACCTCTCTGTAAAAGACACCATGAACCCCCCCATCGCTCAAGCATGGTGGTGGAGGGGGGTGAAGGCTGGTTTGTCTGTAAGCTGCTGCACACAACAACAAAAAAACTCAGATTCGTTCTCCTTAGATGTCCGGTCAAAAAAGGAGGCAGCAGCGACGGTTCGGTTCTTGGTGGCCTATGGTGAAAGTAGGACAGTGCTCATATTGAGAAGTATCTCAGTCTCCACCCTGGTCACTCTTTTCTAGGGGTGTCTTTGTGTGGGGGGGAGGGGGCGGGGGGGAAACTGGGTGTAGGGGCAAGTGTAGGGCCTTCCCTTAGGAGCAGTTGGGTGTTTGGGATGAATGGAGACACAGACATCTCTGCCCCTACACAGGGACCCCTGCATAATGGGGTCCGGCCAGAGGCTTGGGGGGGTCTGTACAATATGATACAGGCAGGGAGAGTGCAACAAAAATTCAGGTAGGAAGTTTGGGTTCCAAGCGGAGAGAAGCTTCATAAAGACCCTCTTCGTCCAGCACTCCTGAAGAGTCCAAGAGATACTGCGTGACCTGCAAGAGACAAAAGCAAATTTCAAAATTGAGATGTGTGTTGACACCCACAGCCTTCCTTTTGGGTATTTTTCGGGCAGAGGGTCTCATCTGTGCTCCCGTTGTCATGGGCGCCCGCAGAACTTTTTTCAGGGGGGCATAATTTTAAGGTCGCCCATGCTCTGACCCTTTTCGACAATGTCATTATCATGGTCAGAAACTGCAGACATGGCAGACAAGGCGCGTCGAGGTGACTACGCATGAAAACTTAAATTGCGATACACGTTAAATATCGCCGCACACGCCAGAGTGAGCACAATATTTCGAGCACCAGACTTCCTCCGTAACACTAAACTGATGACCTATATATATATATAATATAATATAAATATAGGGTACTAAAGCTTATTGCCATTTCACAGGAGTATGCAAATTTAAGGTTTGACACGTTGGGTATCTATTTACTTGGTGCAACCTCATCTTTTATAGTTTACTAAAAAATTTACTTAAAAATGTGGTAATTTATTATGTCTGTGTGCCCTAAACTTAACTTTACTGTATTTTTTTACTGAAATTTTGCATTTCCTAGACCTTTGCGGTAATATCGCGTGACATAAAAAAAATTGGAACTACCACTATTTTATTCTCTAGTGCAGTGGTCATCAACCCTGTCCTCAGGGCCCACTAACAGGCCAGGTTTTATGTATTACCTTGGGGGGAGATGCAGATTAGAATACTGCAATCACTGAGCAGCAAAATTATATCACCTGTGATGGATTTCAGTTATCTTGCAAACATGGCCTGTTGGTGGGCCTTGATGACAGGGGTGATGACCACTGGTATAGGGCTCTTTCACACTGACCGTATGTCCGTTTTTCATCCTTCCGTTTTTGGATGAAAAACGGACATACATGTATCCCTATGGGATAGCGGGTGTCAGCGGATGAGCATCCGCTGACACCCGCTCTCGTCCGTGCCCGCTATGCTCCGTTTCTGCAGACGGAGGAAAACCCTATTTTTTCATCCGTCTGCAGAGCGGATCGGATGACGACGGACTCTATGGTCCGTCGTCACCCGATCTCCCATAGGGGAGAGCGGCGCTGTGACAGGTCCGTCCCTGCGCTGTGTGCAGAGACGGACCTGTCATCTTCCTGCTCAGCGGAGATCGCTCCGGAGATCCCCGCTGAGCAAGCGGCTATCCACGGGGCGGATCTGCACTGATCCGCCCCGTGTGAAAGAGCCCATAGGGTGTCTGCATTCACAAAATGTATAATGTTTTGGGGTTTTATGTCATCTTCGGGGCTAAAATTATTTAAGCATGTGTGCAAAAAAAAATAAACAGTGAAAAGGCTAAAGTAAAAAAAGTTTTCTTTTAACCACTTCCCGACCGCTGCATGTAAATATACGTTGGCAAAATGGCACGACTAGGCAAAAGCACGTATATATACGTCCCCTTTAATTGCCTAGCCGTGGGGTGGCACGCTCGCGACCCGGTCGGGAGCTCCGTGACCACGGCTGCGGGACCAGCGGACCTGATCGCCGCCGGTGTCCCGCGATCGGGTCACAGAGCTGAAGAACGGGGAGAGGTCTGTGTAAACAAACCTCTCCCCGCGCTTCCTACTCTGCCTGTCACTGATCGGCTGTTCCCTGTCATCGGGAAAGCCGATCAGTGACGTCAGACGCCAGCCCCGCCCCCTAATGTAAAAAAAAAAAAACACACGTCACACACCATAACCCCTCCCCCTAGTGGTTAACTCTTTCACTGCCAGTGTCATTTATACAGGAATCAATGCATTTAAATAGCACTGATCTCTGTATAAATGACAATGGTCCCAAAAATGTGTCAAAAATTTCCGATGTGTCCGCCATAATGTCGCAGTCACAATAAAAATCGCTGATCGCTGCCATTACTAGTAAAAATAAAAATATAAATAAAAATGCTATAAAACTATCCCCTATTTTGTAAACGCTATAACTTTTGCGCAAACCAATCAATAGTTGCTAATTGCGATTTTTAACAAAAATATGTAGAAGAATACGTATCGGCCTAAACTAAAAAAAAATGTTATATATTTTTTGGGGATATTTATTCTAGCAAAAAGCAAAAAATATTGCATTTTTTTTTTAAATTGTCGCTCTATTTTTGTTTATAGCGCAAAAAATAAAAACCGCAGGGGCGATCAAATACCACCAAAAGAAAGCTCTATTTGTGGGAAAAAAAGGACGCCAATTTTGTTTGGAAGCCACGCCGCACGACCGCGCAATTGTCAGTTAAAGCGACACAGTGCCGAATCGCAAAAAGGGGCCTGGTCCTTTGGCTGCCAATTGGTCCGGGGCTGAAGTGGTTTTAAAGTAGAAAAAAAAAAAGGGTAAACTTACCTGCTCTGTGCAATGGTATTGCACAGAGCAGTCTTTCACCTCCTCTTCTGGGGTCCCCTGCTGGCGCTCTCCGCCCCCCCCCCCCCATAGCAAGCCATACTTATAGTACTGAAATCAAATGGTGTCTTACCTTGGGCTGGTGCTCTATCTTGTAGGCAGTCTGCTGAAACTGCCGAATCTCTCGAATTATATGTGAAATCTAAAAAGTAAAAAAGAAAAGGTAAACAGAGTAATAGTATTAGGATACGGTCTGTGCATAAATACTGAAAGATTTTTGGGGCACTTTTATTGGCTATATTATGTGCATCCAGGTGAATTACACCGCATTTTCTTTAAGGACAAATTGGGCTTTCTTTTGGTGGTAAATGGTAATGGATATCTCTTGATTTTTTTTTATTATCAAAGGAAAACTGTCCCAAAATAGTAAATAAAAAAATATATTTTTTCTTATAATTTAGCTGTATATTTCTTACTACTACCATAACCTACCACCAAAGAACCTAAATGTAATTCTCCTGCTCCTGACGATCGCAGCGATACCACGTATGTGTATGTTAGTTGTTTGTGCCTGTAGTACAGCCCAGAAACATTAGTGCCCATTTTGCTTTTTATCCTACCTAAAAACACACTGATGCTATAAAAAAAAAAAAAAAAAAAATCCTGACCTTTGACCTAAACACAAACCATGGCACTGACCTAGATCAAACCTTGATCTAAGTATTTTTTTTCCATGCCCCTGGACGACGTCAATGTATGACGAAACGCGTAGGGAGGAGCGTTGTGCTGACGTCACCGTTACTCTTGAGTCCCGGAAGAGCGTTTTTTTTCTTGTATGTGTGCCAGTCTATGCATATGATTTAAGGCGTTTTACTTGCATCTTTACTGTAAGTGAAACTTTTAGATTTATGTACAATAAAATTTGGTGATTTTACACTATGTGGAGCCTTTTATGTTTTGGGGAACTCCTATGACAATCGTGTCAGGCAGATTGATGTGTTGAAGATCCTTTGAAGCTATAAAGGCCTTGGCTGGGTATGGAGGCACAAGTGCTTGTGACCTTTTGTAATGAGAGGTCCATAAAAATTTGGTAAGCGAGCCTTTCAGCCTGTGGTGGTGGTGTTGACACGAAGGATCACACTTCACGGTGGTGGATGGTGGTGATACTCATTAGGAATATTAGAACACATCACTTGTGGACTTTCTATGTTCAATTATTTAGCGCAACTTTATAAAGCTATATGGGATTGGTGCTAATATTTAGACATGTGCACTGACAAAAAATGAGTTAGTTTTCGTTTCATTTGTTTTTTTCGGGAATTCGGAAATCTGAAAATTCGGAAAAAACGAAAATTCTGATTTTTGGATTTGCGAATTTCAAACTTTCGGAAATTCAAAAATTGGAAAATCCAAAAAAATAGAAAGAAAATCGGTAAAATTCGAAATAATAACTAACAATAAATTATAGGTATTGGAATTTCCTTTTCAAATTTGGCTGAAGTTACAAATTATCTGAAATAACGAATGTATCTGAACAAATGGAATGGAACAAATTAATAATAAATAATAAAAATAAAAAAGGTTTTATTATTATTATTTATTATTATTAATAGATAACATTTAGTAAATCTCTTTGCCTTCCAAATCAGGCAAAGAGTACTAAATGAAATGTGTGTTTTTTTTTTTTTTTTTTTTCACTTACCTTGTAATCGATGACTTCCTGTCTTCTGTCTCTTCGGGGTGGGCGGGGTCTGTGCGGGGATCCTTGTCACGCCGCACTGTCTCCTGGATCTGGTGTCATTGATCCCAGGAGTCTGTGCGGGCATCTTCCGAAATCTCGCGAGATTTCGGCCACATCTTCCGAAATCTCGCGAGATTTCGGACACATCTTCAAAAATCTCGCGAGATGTCGGCAGATGTGCCGACATCTCGCGAGATTTCGGAGAACGTGAGCTGCACTTTGCCGTTACTGCGCACGCGCGAGCTCGGCGCAGTAACGGCGGTGCATGCTGGGCCATCTAAAGTGCATGTGGGGTTTCACATGCCCACAGGCAAGATGGCCCCCAGCAAAAAAAAAAGAATATAAAGAATTTTATCGGAGGAAAACCGTCTGCGATCGAGATGGAAGATGGAACAGGTGAGTCCCCCAATTTAGCTATATGGCCTTGGCATATTCCCCCCAAAAAAAAAGCAGTGCAGAACCGCTTTAACACAAAAAAAAAAAAAACTACTGTTGCCTATTTTTTTTTTTAGGTGTTTGTATATCTCACCATTCTCATCTTTGAAAAGTTGACCAGTCCATCCTCTGTGTAGTTGGGGGTACCTTCTTCTATGCATGCCAGGTCGGTCAGGTACATGCCCAGATAAGGAACACAGGGAGGGTCACAGCTGGAGACATAAAAGAACACAAAAAGTTAGGAAGTAGGAACAAGGAGGAGACCGTGGCAGACATATTAAAACCTCCAGCTCATTGTTTCCCCAAAGGTGTATCTCCTAGGTGTGGTAGAACACCTGGTCTCTACTACTGCTGAAAGGACATTGCTTGGTCTACTGCTCTTCTATGCACGGAAAGTGGACATTTTGAAATCCGTTTTTGTTACAAATTCGTTCATTTGGAAATAACCGAATTAACAAAAACCCATTTAACCACTTTCAGACCGCACCATTTTGCTGGCTTAAGACCAGACCACTTTTTGCGATTTGGCTCTGCATCGCTTTAACTGACAATTGCGCGGTCGTGCGACGTGGCTCCCGAACAAAATTGACGTCCTTTTTTCCCCACAAATAGAGCTTTCTTTTGGTGGTATTTGATCGCCCTTGTGGTTTTTATTTTTTGCGCTATAAACAAAAAAAGAGCGACAATTTTGAAAAAAAAAAACGCATTTTTTTTACTTTTTGCTATAATAAATATCTCCCAAAAATATATATAAAAAATTTTTTTTCCTCAGTTTAGGCCGATACGTATTCTTCTACATATTTTTGGGGAAAAAAAAAATCGCAATAAGCGATTATTGATTGGTTTGCGCAAAAGTTATAGCGTTTACAAAATAGGGGATAGTTTTATAGCATTTTTATTAATATTTTTTTTTTTACTAGTAATGGCGACGATCAGCGATTTTTATTGTGACTGCGACATTATGGAGGACACATCGGACATTTCTGACACATTTTTGGGACCATTGTCATTTATACAGCGATTAGTGCTATTTAAATGCACTGATTCCTGTGTAAATGACACTGGCAGATAAGGGGGTTAACCACTAGGTGGCAGTGTAGGGGTTAAGTGTTCCTAGAGGCGTGTTACTAACTGTGGGGGGGGGGGCGTGGCTGTGAGCTAGTGAACCAATCATAGGGAGCAGAGATCCTTGCTGGGGGAAATGCGGCAATGTCGGATCGAATATCCATGTCTGGTGGTCCTGCCCCAAACTCTCCCCTTTATGGCAAAATGTCCAAACCCTCTTCACCAACCTTACTGGCAACTCTACAAATATCACACCCCAACTGGCTCTTCTAGGCCTGGGGTTGGAGGCTTGGGACATTCAATACCATACCACTCTCACCCACATCCTAATCGCAGCTAGACTTTCGATATCAAGAAACTGCAACAAAGACTCTTTACCCTCTCCTCAACTTTTTCTTCAAACCCTCCATCAACACCTACAATTGGGGCTCATGTTTGCCAAGGCAAACCTAAACCTACCTAAATTCCAAAAGGACTGGGCTCCCTGGCGTGCAGTCTCTTCCCATCTCTTGCATTATATGTCTGCAGTTTCTGACCATCTCCTGTATCATGTATCATGTCCGCAGTCTCTTCCCATCTCTTGTATTATATGTCTGCAGTTTCTGACCATCTCCTGTATCATGTCCGCAGTCTCTGCCCATCTCTTGTATTATATGTCCGCAGTCTCTGCCCATCTCTTGTATCATGTATCATGTCCGCAGTCTCTTCCCATCTCTTGTATTATATGTCTGCAGTTTCTGACCATCTCCTGTGTCATGTATCATGTCCGCAGTCTCTGCCCATCTCTTGTATCATGTATCATGTCCGCAGTCTCTGCCCATCTCTTATATCAAGTATCATGTTCGCAGTCTCTGCCCATCTCTTGTATCATGTATCATGTCCGCAGTCTCTGCCCATCTCTTGTATCATGTTCGCAGTCTCTGCCCATCTCTTGTATCATGCATCATGTCCGCAGTCTCTGCCCAGCTCTTGTATCATGTATCATGTGCGCAGTCTCTGCCCATCTCTTGTATCATGTATCATGTCCGCAGTCTCTGCCCATCTCTTGTATCATGTATCATGTCCGCAGTCTCTGCCCATCTCTTGTATCATGTATCATGTTCGCAGTCTCTGCCCATCTCTTGTATCATGCATCATGTCCGCAGTCTCTGCCCAGCTCTTGTATCATGTATCATGTGCGCAGTCTCTGCCCATCTCTTGTATCATGTATCATGTCCGCAGTCTCTGCCCATCTCTTGTATTATATGTCCGCAGTCTCTGCCCATCTCTTGTATCATGTATCATGTCCGCAGTCTCTTCCCATCTCTTGTATTATATGTCTGCAGTTTCTGACCATCTCCTGTATCATGTCCGCAGTCTCTGCCCATCTCTTGTATTATATGTCCGCAGTCTCTGCCCATCTCTTGTATCATGTATCATGTCCGCAGTCTCTTCCCATCTCTTGTATTATATGTCTGCAGTTTCTGACCATCTCCTGTGTCATGTATCATGTCCGCAGTCTCTGCCCATCTCTTGTATCATGTATCATGTCCGCAGTCTCTGCCCATCTCTTGTATCATGTATCATGTCTGCAGTCTCTGCCCATCTCTTGTATCATGTATCATGTTCGCAGTCTCTGCCCATCTCTTGTATCATGCATCATGTCCGCAGTCTCTGCCCAGCTCTTGTATCATGTATCATGTGCGCAGTCTCTGCCCATCTCTTGTATCATGTATCATGTCCGCAGTCTCTGCCCATCTCTTGTATCATGTATCATGTCCACAGTCTCTGCCCATCTCTTGTATCATGTATCATGTTCGCAGTCTCTGCCCATCTCTTGTATCATGTATCATGTCCGCAGTCTCTGCCCATCTCTTGTATCATGTATCATGTTCGCAGTCTCTGCCCATCTCTTGTATCATGTATCATGTCCGCAGT
This sequence comes from Lithobates sylvaticus, assembly GCA_028564925.1. NCBI lineage: Eukaryota > Metazoa > Chordata > Amphibia > Anura > Ranidae > Lithobates > Lithobates sylvaticus. The sequence goes on from CM053029.1 coordinate 608,369,913, forward strand.
CTCTGCCCATCTCTTGTATCATGTATCATGTTCGCAGTCTCTGCCCATCTCTTGTATCATGTCCGCAGTCTCTGCCCAGCTCTTGTATCATGTATCATGTGCGCAGTCTCTGCCCATCTCTTGTATCATGTATCATGTCCGCAGTCTCTGCCCATCTCTTGTATCATGTATCATGTCCGCAGTCTCTGCCCATCTCTTGTATCATGTATCATGTCCGCAGTCTCTGCCCATCTCTTGTATCATGTATCATGTCCGCAGTCTCTGCCCATCTCTTGTAACCCAACCTAAATTACAAAAGGACTGGGCTCCCTGGCTCAAGTACAATCATCTGGATATTACCTCCTTATTCTACTAACTTCATACCATCTTATTAACACGGATTACTCTTCCCACTCCACATTCCTACACTTTCCTACACTTGTCTTATATATCATCCTCACCTCTACCAATGTGACCCACTTTCATCTCTTATTACCTCCTCCCCATCTGGAACAGACTTACAATTGGCTACACATAGATCTATGGAACTCTTATCCAATACAGTTTCTTGGACTACATGTTATCATTGTTCCCTTTAGTATGTAACACAATGATGCAGCTCTACAACTATACTGTATGTATACAGTAAAACCTTGGATTGCGAGCATGATTAGTTCTGGAAACATGCTTTGTAATCCAAAGCACTTGTATATCAAAGCGAATTTCCTCATAAGAAATAATGGAAACTCAAATGATTCGTTCCACAGCCATTTAGGTAGGCAGGCATCCGGGGTAAAGCTGTCCACATAGACCGTTCTCCTCACCACTGTCAGTCTGCAATCGTGACCGGGAAGACTACCCTGCAGTTGAACGATCTGAAAGTGAGGCTTGAACCGCTTGTTCAGTGCAGTGTGGAAGGGATGATGTTGATGGCGGTGCAGAGGATGATCTATGTGGACAGTTTTACCCCGGATGCCTGCATACTTAGATGTGCCCCGTTTTAACCACTTCAATACAGACTTATACACCTTCCTGCCCAGGACAATTTTGAGCTTTCTGCGCTGTCGCACTTTGAATGACAATTGCGCGGTCATACAACACTGTACCCAAACTACATTTTTATAATTTTGTTCCCACAAATAGAGCTTTCTTTTGGTGGTATTTTATCACCTCTGGGGTTTTTATTTTTTGCTAAACAAATAAAAAAAAGACCGAAAATTTTGAAAAAAAAATAAAAGTTTGGGTTTTGTTTCTGTTATAAAATTTTGTAAATAAGTACGTTTTCGCTTTCACTGATGGGCACTGATGGGCACTGATAAGGTGGCACCAATGAGTGGGCACTGACGGCCACCAAAGATGGGCACTGGTAGGCAGCACTGATGGGTGGCACTAATATGCAGCACTGATGGGCATTGGCAGGCGGCACTGGTGGGCACTCATGGGTGGCACTGGTGGGTATTGATGGGCACTGATAGGCGACACTCAAAGGATGAAAAGATGGGTACTTATGGGTGGCACTGATAAGCGGCACTGCTGGGCACTGATAGGCGGCACTGCTGGGCATTGATACGTGGCACTGATGGGTACTGATACACAGCACTGATATGAGGCACTGATGGGCATTCCTGGTGGCACTGGCAGTGGTAGGCATTGTCAGTGGGCAGTGATTGGCAGCTGCCTGGGCACAGATGTGCATTTCCCTGGGGGTCTAGGGGGGGGGGGGGCATACCTGGTGGTCCAGTGTGGTGGCGTCCCTGGTGGTCCTGGGCGGCATTATGGTGGTCCTGGGCGGGATCCGAGGGGGGAGGGGGGCTGTGCTGATAAACAATCAGAACAGACCCCCCCTGTCAGGAGAGCCGCCGATCGGCTCTCCTCTACTCGTGTCTATCTGACGCGAGTGAGGAAAAGCCAATCACCGGCTCTTCCTATTTACACCGTGATCAGCCGCGATTGGACACAGCTGATCACATGGTAAAGAGTCTCCGTCAGGGACTCTTTACCTAGATCGGTGTTACAGGATGTCAGACTGACACACCGCAACAGTGATCGCCGCGATGCGGGGCGCAGCGGCTTAATATCCTGAGAATGTCATATGACGCCCAGTCAGGATATTGAATCCACTTTGCCGCCGTCATTCTGCTATATGGCGGGTGGCAAGTGGTTAACCACTTCACATCCAGGCCAATTCTGACATTTCTCTCCTACATGTAAAATTCACAATTTTTTTGCTCGAAAATTACATAGAACCCCCAAACATTATATATGTTTTTTTAGCAAAGACCCTAGAGAATACAATGGCGGTCGTTGCAACTTTTTATCTCGCACGGTATTTGCGCAGCAATTTTTCGAACAAGTTTTTTCAGAAAAAAAAAAACAATTTCATGCTTAAAAAAAAAAAAAAAACAGTAAAGTTAGCCCAATTTTTTTTGCATAATGTGAAAGATGTAGATACGCCGAGTAAATAGATACCCAACATGTCACGCTTCAAAATTGCACGCGCTCGTGGAATGGCGCCAAACTTTGGTATTTAAAGATCCCCATAGGCTACGCTTTAAATTTTTTTACTGGTTACATGTTTGGAGTTACAGAGGAGGTCTAGGGCTAGAATTATTGCTCTCGCTCTAACGTTCGCGGCGATACCTCACATGTGTGGTTTGAACGCCGTTTTCATATGTGGGCGGGGCTTACGTATGCGTTCACTTCTGCGTACGAGCTCACGGGGACAGGGGCGCTTTAAAAAAAAAATTAAAATTTATTATTGTTAATTTTACTTTTATTTTTTTAGTTTGACACTTTAAAAAAATAAATAAAAAATATTTGATTACTTTTATTTCTATTACAAGGAATGTAAACATCCCTTGTAATAGGAATATTACCTGATCGGACCTATTTACAGTGAGATATGGGGGGTCAATAAGACCCCACATCTCACCTCTAGGCTGGGAAGCCTAAAATAAAAAAACGGTCAGCGCTTCCCAGCCGAGGCGGCGCCGTTATTTGAATGCAGAGGCCGGGCGTGACGTCATAACACCGCGCCCGACCATCTGGTCCGCCGGAAATCTCTATGGTCATCATCAGGGGGCCGGCGGATCCTGTGTCCGACTCACCGATGGAAGCGGTGAGTCGGTAGAAGCATCGGAGGGCACGTCCCCTCCCGCCGCCCGTAAGAACGATCAAGTGGCGGAACAGCCGCTATGATCGTTCTTATGGTGCAGGGAATCGCCGGCTGAAAACGGCAATATCTGAATGATGTCTGTAGCTACAGGCATCATTCAGATATACCCCGGGGAAGTCAAGGCCGTCATATGATGGCCTACGGATGGGAAGTGGTTAATCATCAACCATGTGAGTTGCTAAATGTTGTACCTTCATTAAATGTAACCATAGTGCTACACTTAGAGGCGCCTCTCTTCTCTTTTATACTCAGTTGTGACGTGACGCTACTTGTATATCAAGTCAAAATTTATTGAAAAAATGTTGCTTGTCTTGCAAAACGCTCTCAAACCAAGGTTTTACTGTACTATGAAGTTCTTCAATAGAATAGCTCCAAGTTAAAAAAATAAAAATTGATCAGTCAATACAGAGACACACATTTGCATACAATCACACCATGTATACAATCACACCATGTATACAATCACACCATGTATACAATCACACCATGTATACAATCACACCATGTATTGCCATTGATGCTGAAAACTTACTTCTTCAAGGCCTCTCTCAAGTTTTTAAACCTCCCCTCTGAAGACACCAACTTCTGTAGCCGGTCAATTAAGGCCTTCGTCTGAGAAGAAGTAAAGCGTTATTACAAAGCTAAATAGGGAAAATATTTAAAAAAAAGTGTAAGCTGGCAACATAGAGAAGTGAAGCAAAGTGAGGCGTCTATGGTTGGACCGCTGGGGTCAGGGGGGTCAGTCATTGGTTGCTAGGACGTTGTTGGCTGCCCTGTCATTGGCATCTTAGCAACCACTGATGCTGTGCTACTGGGACATCACATGTCAGTGCACGTTTAAGGAGAAGTATGGACAAAGCATTTTTTTGGGCAAGAGTTCTCTTGTGGGTCACAGGAGTGCACTTCATTTTGATCTCTTGTGACCCAGAATCAGCTGACAGCGGGCTACAGTCTGGTGTCAGCTGATGGTTGAGAGTGATAGTTGTTCCCGGGAGCCGCACATCAAGTCAAAGCCTACCATGTGATAGTGAATGGCAGTCTCAGCCTGGACCCCCTCCTCATGAGAAAGCTCCGGTGGGCGGAGTGAAATGCGTTGGGGGTGTGGCCTAGCGGGGGTCCAGGCTGAGCTTGCCATTCACTATCACACAGCAGGCTTAGACTTGATGTGCGGCTCCTGGGACACCTATCACTATCATTGCCTGGAGCAAAGATGAGCTCCCTTCCCGGCAAGCACTCACAGCGGTGGGCACAGGACTTCATACAGCCTGAGCGGCTCACACACATATCTTGGTTCGCTGCTGTCAGCATGTCGCAAAACCGCTCCACGCTCTGGAAGGATCCTGACAATATTGTCCGGATACACCCAGCTGCCGGATTGACAGCCGAGTCCGGTTCTCATTGTGCAGCTGACAGCTGAAGCCAACTACGCTCGCCTTCTCTCCAGCCTGGAACTCCAATGAGTGCAGAAGGAGCAGAGCAGAGAGCGGTAAATGAAAGTCACCGCTCTCTGCTCAGAGCTGACCTACCAAGAACTGAGCGATCAGGGGTCATGCGATTGCTCAGTTCTCGGTCTTAGAACCAGTGTGGGACAGATGCTGCAGCTGGGAAGCAAATGTGTGTTTGTTTTCTCAAGTATCCCAAACTTCTCCTTTATGTCCCAGTAGCACAGCATCACTGGTTGCTAAGATGCCATCAGCTGTGTAGCCAACAACGTCATAGCAACTAGTGACCGATCCCCGCCCCTTTCAGCTGCCAACAGGAAGATTTCTGTCATTACTAAAATATAGCCCATATCTGGGTAATGACTTTAGAAAGTATCCCCCTGCCTCTTTGTTTACATTCAGTAGTGGGCCAAGGAATCTTCCGGCCGGTAGCTGAATGGCGCTGGGATGAGTCACCTGTTGCTAAGAAGCCAGCGACTACTAGCGTCTCAGCAACCACAAGCCTTGTGCAGGAAACTACCATGAATATCCAAGTATGATCACTGCCATATTTGGGTGATGTTAGCCAGCATCCCTGGCCTATTGTTTACTTTTAGCGGTCAGCCGGGAAATCTCCAGATAGGGGTCATTGGTTGCTACGATGCTGGCGGCCTCCAGATTCATAGCAAGCATGAGCCCTATGCAGGAGGCTGTCACATTCTTGACTGAATTGAACTCCCCTTAAAATGCCCAGTCTTCAAGTCCCCTGCAGACACTAATCTGTGTTTATTCATCGCACTGTTATAGTAGTCAGTTCTAGCAGTCTCATGTAATATGTGCCTAGTCTAAGACTGTCTCTTGAAGCATGTCCCCAGTCTCCTCCAACTCCTAAAGCATGTCCAGAGTCTCTGCCCATCTCTTGTATCATGTCTGCAGTCTCTGCCCATCTCTTGTATCATTCCCGCAGTCTCTGCTCATCTCTTGTATCATTTCGTCAGTCATTGAACAGCTCTTGCATCATGTCTGCAGTCTCTGCCCATCTCTTGCATCGTGTCTGCAGTCTCTGCCCATCTCTTGCATCGTGTCTGCAGTCTCTGCCCATCTCTTGCATCGTGTCTGCAGTCTCTGCCCATCTCTTGCATCGTGTCTGCAGTCTCTGCCCATCTCTTGCATTGTGTCTGCAGTCTCTGCCCATCTCTTGCATCGTGTCTGCAGTCTCTGCCCATCGCTTGCATCGTGTCTGCAGTCTCTGCCCATCGCTTGCATCGTGTCTGCAGTCTCTGCCCATCGCTTGCATCGTGTCTGCAGTCTCTGCCCATCGCTTGCATCGTGTCTGCAGTCTCTGCCCATCTCTTGCATCGTGTCTGCAGTCTCTGCCCATCTCTTGCATCGTGTCTGCAGTCTCTGCCCATCTCTTGCATCGTGTCTGCAGTCTCTGCCCATCTCTTGCATCGTGTCTGCAGTCTCTGCCCATCTCTTGCATCGTGTCTGCAGTCTCTGCCCATCTCTTGCATCGTGTCTGCAGTCTCTGCCCATCTCTTGCATCGTGTCTGCAGTCTCTGCCCATCTCTTGCATCGTGTCTGCAGTCTCTGCCCATCTCTTGCATCGTGTCTGCAGTCTCTGGCCATCTCTTGCATCGTGTCTGCAGTCTCTGGCCATCTCTTGCATCGTGTCTGCAGTCTCTGCCCATCTCTTGCATCGTGTCTGCAGTCTCTGCCCATCTCTTGCATCGTGTCTGCAGTCTCTGCCCATCTCTTGCATCGTGTCTGCAGTCTCTGCCCATCTCTTGCATCGTGTCTGCAGTCTCCGCCCATCTCTTGCATCGTGTCTGCAGTCTCTGCCCATCTCTTGCATCGTGTCTGCAGTCTCTGCCCATCTCTTGCATCATGTTTGCAGTCTCTGACCAGCTCTTGTATCATTCCCCGCAGTCTCTGACCATCTCTTGTATCATTCCCGCAGTCTCTGCCCATCTCTTGTATCATTTCCTCAGTCATTGAACAGCTCTTGCATCATGTCTGCAGTCTCTGACCATCTCTTGCGTCATGTCTGCAGTCTCTGACCATCTCTTGTATCGTGTCTGCAGTCTCTGCCCATCTCTTGCATCATGTCTGCAGTCTCTGCCCATCTCTTGTGTCATGTCCGCAGTCTCTGCCCATCTCTTGTGTCATGTCCGCAGTCTCTGCCCATCTTTTCCGTCATGTCTGCAGTCTCTGACCATCTCTTGCGTCATGTCTGCAGTCTCTGACCATCGCTTGTATCGTGTCTGCAGTCTCTGCCCATCTCTTGCATCATGTCTGCAGTCTCTGTCCATCTCTTGTATCATGTCTGCAGTCTCTGACCATCTCTTCTATTATGTCTGCAGTCTCTGATCAGCTCTTCTATCACATCTGCAGTCTCTGACCATCTCTTGTATCATGTCCGCAGTCTCTGTCCATCTCTTGTATCGTGTCTGCAGTCTCTGCCCATCTCTTGCATCGTGTCTGCAGTCTCTGCCCATCTCTTGCATCGTGTTTGCAGTCTCTGCCCATCTCTTGCATCGTGTCTGCAGTCTCTGCCCATCGCTTGCATCGTGTCTGCAGTCTCTGCCCATCGCTTGCATCGTGTCTGCAGTCTCTGCCCATCGCTTGCATCGTGTCTGCAGTCTCTGCCCATCGCTTGCATCGTGTCTGCAGTCTCTGCCCATCGCTTGCATCGTGTCTGCAGTCTCTGCCCATCTCTTGCATCGTGTCTGCAGTCTCTGCCCATCTCTTGCATCGTGTCTGCAGTCTCTGCCCATCTCTTGCATCGTGTCTGCAGTCTCTGCCCATCTCTTGCATCAAGTCTGCAGTCTCTGCCCATCTCTTGCATCATGTCTGAAGTCTCTGCCCATCTCTTGTGTCATGTCTGCAGTCTCTGCCCATCTCTTGCGTCATGTCTGATGTTTTTGCCCATCTCTTGCATCGTGTCTGCAGTCTCTGCCCATCTCTTGCATCGTGTCTGCAGTCTCTGCCCATCTCTTGCATCGTGTTTGCAGTCTCTGCCCATCTCTTGCATCGTGTTTGCAGTCTCTGCCCATCTCTTGCATCGTGTCTGCAGTCTCTGCCCATTGCTTGCATCGTGTCTGCAGTCTCTGCCCATCTCTTGCATCGTGTCTGCAGTCTCTGCCCATCTCTTGCATCGTGTCTGCGGTCTCTGCCCATCTCTTGCATCGTGTCTGAAGTCTCTGCCCATCTCTTGCATCGTGTCTGAAGTCTCTGCCCATCTCTTGCGTCATGTCTGAAGTCTCTGCCCATCTCTTGCGTCATGTCTGAAGTCTCTGCCCATCTCTTGCGTCATGTCTGCAGTCTCTGCCCATCTCTTGCATCATGTCTGCAGTCTCTGACCATCTCTTATATTATGTCTGCAGTCTCTGACCAGCTCTTCTATCACATCTGCAGTCTCTGACCATCTCTTGTATCATGTCTGCAGTCTCTGCCCATCTCTTGCATCGTGTCTGCAGTCTCTGACCATCTCTTGCATTGTGTTTGCAGTCTCTGCCCATCTCTTGCATTGTGTCTGCAGTCTCTGCCCATCGCTTGCATCGTGTCTGCAGTCTCTGCCCATCTCTTGCATCGTCTCTGCCCATCTCTTACATCGTCTCTGCAGTCTCTGCCCATCTCCTGCATCGTGTCTGCAGTCTCTGCCCATCTCCTGCATCGTGTCTGCAGTCTCTGCCCATCTCCTGCATCGTGTCTGCAGTCTCTGCCCATCTCTTGCGTCATGTCTGCAGTCTCTGCCCATCTCTTGCATCATGTCTGAAGTATCTGCCCATCTCTTGCGTCATGTCTGCAGTCTCTGCCCATCTCTTGTATCATGTCTGCAGTCTCTGACCATCTCTTGTATCATGTCTGCAGTCTCTGACCATCTCTTGCATCATGTCTGCAGTCTCTGACCATCTCTTGTGTCATGTCTGCAGTCTCTGACCAGCTCTTCTATCACATCTGCAGTCTCTGACCATCTCTTGTATCATGTCCGCAGTCTCTGACCATCTCTTGTATCATTGCCCTCAGACTGACTATATCATGTGGTGTGCCTGCGGTCTCTGACATTGAATATTTACTGAAACTTATGTGCGGCTCTTTGGAGATGTTGAGGCCCCCGATATCATAAAAGTTGATAAACATGGATGTAGACTCTCTCATGGACTCTCTGATATACTAACTACCATAGCAATTAATTTGAAAAAATAAATAAAAATCTGCAACCGGAGAGTGACGATGTAACACGGACCCCGGCATACAAAGAGGAAATAAAGACAAATAAAGTATCGCATGTTCCCCAGGGTTTAGGTTCTTCATACCTGTTTGGACACTTTAATCCACGTCCTCTTGAGGCGAAATATTGCACTGCGATTAAGTGATGATGTAATCTCCAGAACGGCGTTATAATTGTGTAGACAGCGACAAATATCAGCCACTGCCACCCACTTCTCAATGGTACACGCACGCACCGCCGGATCTTCATTCCGCAGGATCTCCGTGGCAATCAGGTTACTCATCTGATGCAGAGAAATACGGAGATATCAATACACAGCGCAGCACCGACTTGTATAAAGTGATTGCACTCTGTATAAAGTCTTTATATAGGCGCCAGGTAAAACATTAGGAAAATGAGGATTTTTGACTTACCGGCTTGTCAGGAGAGCTGCGGCTGCTGCTGCTCCTTTGCGGCAAGTATCCGCTTTCCTCTGCCCACTTGGCGCGTCTCCTGCTCTGATTGGCCAGTGATGGCGCATCTTCGCAAGCAAGCATACTAGTTGCTAGGTAGCGGTTGGCCCTTCCTCCTCTGCCAATCATTGGTCGCACCACTGTGGCGCTCAATTTGAACATCACAAGCCCAAAGCTCTGGGCTTGTGATGGCACCTAATACCTAATACCTAGCTCCCTACCTGCCATGCCTTTGCCTGCCTCATTGCTGAACTCAGCTTTGCACCCGGACTACACTTTTGGATTACTCACTACTTGCCCTGACTTCATAACGATCTACTGGTTTACACATCCCCGCTGCCTGTCCTGACCTCAGAACTGTCTACTTGATTACACATGCCCGCTGCCTGTCCTGACCTCAGAACTGTCTACTGGGTTACACATCCCCGCTGCCTGTCCTGACCTCAGAACTGTCTGTCCTGACCTCAGAACTGTCTACTGGATTACACATGCCCGCTGCCTGTCCTGACCTCAGAACTGTCTACTGGATTACACATCCCCGTCTACTGCCTGTCCTGACCTCAGAACTGTCTACTGGGTTACACATGCCCGCTGCCTGTCCTGACCTCAGTCCTGACCTCAGAACTGTCTACTGGGTTACACATGCCTGCTGCCTGTCCTGACCTCAGAACTGTCTACTGGATTACACATGCCCGCTGCCTGTCCTGACCTCAGAACTATCTACTGAATTACACATGCCCACTGTCTGTCCTGACCTCAGAACTGTCTACCGGATTACACTTGCCTGTGTCCTGTACTGTCTACTGGATTACAGTTGCCTGTGTCCTGTACTGTGCAATTAGGTACATTACCATATTTTGTACAAGATATATTATGACCATTCAGCTGGTAAATAAAGGGGAGTAACAGCCAGGGTTCAGTATATACTAACTCTTTAGATACACTCAAATTACATTTCCATAAAAAAAAAAAGAAAAAAAGACAAGAATGGCAACATACATCCCACCAAAATCACGGAGAACTACCATTGTAGCAGCTCATCTCCAAAGAGTCCTGTGGAAGAGCCTTAAAGTGGTTGTAAACCTCAAATATAAAATATGAACAAAGCACATCCCTCTATAGTATGTACTTGTCTCAATCCAGAGCATTAAATGTAATTTCTGTCTGCCTCCTCCTTCCTCTGCTCTCTGCACGAGTCCCTTCTAAAAAAAAATCCTGACACCAAGAGAAAAATAGGTGACAGGGGAAGGAGCACCAGCACACAGCCTGCGATTGACAGCCTTAGCTAAGTTCCTGTGTGCTGAGTGAAGAGGGGTTTGTCCCGTTCCCTGTATTCAGCTCTCACTAAGCAGAGTGCAACTTTAGCTCCCCGCCCCCTTGCTTTCTGAAAGCTCAGACAAACTGTAAAAAATGCTGGACTTTGAATGGCTGTATAGAGGAGAAGACTGCAGATAAACAGTTTCAACTTATGTAGGAGGATTTGTTTCATTTCTGTGTATCACCCGAGGCCACACACTTCACTCGGTATATGGAAAAGTTTACAACCACTTTAAAGCAAACCTGTCACCATCAAGAACTGAACTCGTACAATGATGTTGATTTTGCTCCACCAATGACTTACATGGTTGAAGTGTTTGCTTGTGCTCATTATATACGGAGTTCTCTCGTTTTTGTCAGTTTTCATCCACCCCTGACCAAAAAACTCCCTGTAGAAAAAAAAATAAAAGATGGAGGTCTAGTCACCTTTTTCAGGTATTCAGACAAATGTCACCCTCCCACACAAATAGACTTTCTTGCCCCCCCCCCACCCCTTACCTTAGGTGGTCTTCTTGTGCAGTAATAACACGCCCAGTGGATCCAGTGCTGTCCTCCTCTCTAATCCCAGTGTACCAGTACAGCTCCTGGACCACACCACCTCCACCTTGTTTGCATCACAGGAAACCAACTGTCTGTTTCAGCCTCTTCAGACAATTCCCTTCCCCAATGATGATCGTATCTCATATATCAAACACTGAATCCGGCCCACCAGGCCTGGTCATGTGGCCCTCGCACCCAGTTTTGCAGCCGGAATGTGGTGGAACTCCTGGGTTTGTAAAACACTCCTGAACCCTGTATGTAGCGCACCCCTGAGCCCTGCACATGTAGCGCACCCCAGAGCCCTGCACATGTAGCGCACCCCTGAGCCCTGCACATGTAGCGCACCCCTGAGCCCTGCACGTGGCGCACCCCTGAGCCCCGCACGTAGCGCACCTCTGAACTCTGTACGTGGCGCACTCCTGAACCCTGCACCCTGTATGTGCTCATTCCTGAACAGTGATGGCACTAACGCCGTTAAAGTAAACGGCATTACATAACGCCGTTACTTTAGAGGGTAACGACTAATCTAACTGATTACTCTTCCCCTCGCGGTAACGCCGTTCCCATTACTGGGGCGGCGTTACCGCAATTACCCGCCGCGATCGCGGAGCCGTCCGCGGCCTCGGCCTTAGGAAAGGCCGCGGCTTCAGCCTAGCTCCGGAGCGGCGGCCATCTTGGTGTGCACCCGATGGCCGCAGCTCCGGCCTAGCGCCGGAGCGGCGGCCATCTTGGTGCACCCGTTTGCACAGAAAAAGTGTACCAGGCCAGCCAGTGCCACTTGGGACCGCCCCTCTCCACCTCCCACACATCTATGGAGTGCACCGATGCCTGACCCCTGTGGCTGCAGCCTGCAGGAGAATGGTATGTGACACTGTGCTGTGATGTTCTGGAGGCATTGATATAATGGGGGATTGAACAAGAAGTTTGCTGGGACTGGGAGTAAGGTGGGATAGAGCACATGTGTGCTGGATTGGGGGGGGGGGATTGGAGGCATAGGTATAATAGAATGGGGAGAGGGAGGGCAGAATTGGAGGGATAGGTATAATGGATTGGGGGGGGGGGGGGGGAAGTGTTAATTGGAGGCATAGGTCTGAATCTCTGAATCCCCCCCCCCCCCCAATCCATTATACCTATTCCTCAAATTCCACCCTCCCTCCCCCCATTATATCATACCTATGCCACCAATCCCCCCCCCCCCCTCCCCCCAGTCTATCATACCTATGCCACCAATTCCGCCCCCCCTCCATCTATTCAATCATACCTTTGCCTCCAATTCCGCTCCCCTCCCCCCATTCTATCATAGCTATGCCTCCAATTCCCCCTCCCCCATTCTATCATAGCTATGCATCCAATTCCGCCCCCCCCCCCCCCCCCCAATCTATCATACCATATGATAGATTGGAGGCATAGCTATGATAGATTGGGGGGGGGGGGGTTGAATTGGAGGCATTGGTATAATAGAATGGGGGGGGGGGGGCGGAATTGAAAGCATAGATGTGCTGGTGAGGGGAGGTTGGAAGACAAGGTGTGCTGGGGGGTCGTTAAAAGCACAAAGCCCAGTTTGCTGGGGAGCATTGGAGGCAGAGACATACTGGGAAGGGGAATTAAAGGTAGAGGTGTGCTAGGGGGAGAAGGGATTGGAGACCAGTGATGGCACTAACGCCGTTAAAGTAAACGGCATTACCGCAATTACCCGCCGCGATCGCGGAGCCGTCCGCGGCCTTAGGAAAGGCCGCGGCTTCGGCCTAGCTCCGGAGCGGCGGCCATCTTGGTGCACCCGTCGGCCGTTTACAATGTGATTGCTCCGTCAAATGACGTCGAATCACTTGTAAACAAACCGGCGTCAAGATGGCGCCGGTTCCTCTCTCCCCTCTGTGTACAGATCTGTACAGTGGAGGGGAGAAATCGGATGCCAGCACATACCCTGCCAATACTCTGCAATACCAGCCAATACCCTGACAACACCCTGCAATACCCAGGTAATACTCTGCAATACTCTGCCAATACCCTGCCAATACTCTGCCAATACTCTGCAACACCCTGCCAATACTCTGCAACACCCTGCCATACCCAGCCATACTCTGCAATACCCCGTAATACCCAGCCATACTCTGCAATACTCGGTAATACCCAGCCATACTCTGCAATACTCGGTAATACCCAGCCATACTCTGTAATACTCTGCAATACTCGGTAATACCCAGCCATACTCTGCAATACTCGGTAATACCCAGCCATACTCTGCAATACTCGGTAATACCCAGCCATACTCTGCAATACTCGGTAATACCCAGCCAATACTCTGCAATACTCGGTAATACCCTGCCAATACTCTGCGATACCCAGCCAATACTCTGCAACACCCTGCCAATACTCTGCAACACCCTGCCAATACTCTGCAACACCCTGCCAATACTCTGCAACACCCTGCCAATACTCTGCAACACCCTGCCAATACTCTGCAACACCCTGCCAATACAACACCCTGCCAATACTCTGCAACACCCTGCCAATACTCTGCAACACCCTGCCAATACTCTGCAACACCCTGCCAATACTCTGCAACACCCTGCCAATACTCTGCAACACCCTGCCAATACTCTGCAACACCCTGCCAATACTCTGCCATACCCAGCCATACTCTGCAATACTTGGTAATACCCAGCCATACTCTGCAATACACGGTAATACCCAGCCATACTCGGCGATACCCAGCCGTACCCAGCCAATATTACAGTTGAGGAGATGACGTGGATATTACAGTGGGTGAGATTATGGATATTACAGTGGGGGCTTTATGGTGGTGGAATTTTTACAGGTTTTTGCAAATTCAATTATTATTTGCTGATCCGAAAAATGATCCGATCCGTGACTCTGATCCAAGCAACGATCCGATCCGTGAGTTTGGGGGGGACAGATGTACAGAGGGGGAACAGATATATGTGTGTGGGGGGGACAGACGTGTAGTGGGGTACAGAGGGGAAACAGATATATGTGTTGGGGGGAACAGACGTGCAGGGGGGTGCAGAGGGGAAATAGACGTGCAGGGGGGAACGCGCCCCTTGCTTACAGTAATACTAGACCCGCCCCTAAGAATATAAAAAAAAAAAAAATCACAGTTACTTTTCTGAGTAACTAATTACTTTTCCAATGTAGTAACTGAGCTACTAACTCAATTACTTTTTTGGGAGAAGTAATTTGTAATGTAACTAATTACTTTTTTAAAGTAAGATGACCAACACTGCTCCTGAACCCTGCACCCTGTATGTGCTCACTCCTGAACCCTGCACCCTGTATGTGCTCACTCCTGAACCCTGTACGTAGCGCACCCCTGAACTCTGTACGTAGCGCACCCCTGAACTCTGTACGTAGCGCACCCCTGAACTCTGTACGTAGCGCACCCCTGAAACCTGTACGTAGCGCACCCCTGAAACCTGTACGTAGCGCACCCCTGAAACCTGTACGTAGCGCACCCCTGAGCCCTGCGCGTAGCGCATCCCTGCACTCTGTACGTGGCGCACTCCTGAACCCTGCACCCTGTATGTGCGCACTCCTGAACCCTGTACGTAGTGCACTCCTGAACCATGTACGTAGCGCACCCCTGAAACCTGCACGTAGCGCACCCCTGAGCCCTGCACGTAGCGCACCCCTGGACTCTGTACGTAGCGCACCCCTGAACTCTGTACGTAGCGCACCCCTGGACTCTGTACGTAGCGCACCCCTGGACTCTGTACGTAGCGCACCCCTGGACTCTGTACGTAGCGCACCCCTGGACACTGTACGTAGCGCACCCCTGGACTCTGTACGTAGCGCACCCCTGGACTCTGTACGTAGCGCACCCCTGGACTCTGTACGTAGCGCACCCCTGGACTCTGTACGTAGCGCACCCCTGGACTCTGTACGTAGCGCACCCCTGGACTCTGTACGTAGCGCACCCCTGGACTCTGTACGTAGCGCACCCCTGGACTCTGTACGTAGCGCACCCCTGGACTCTGTACGTAGCGCACCCCTGAACTCTGTATGTGGCGCATCCCTGAACCCTGTACGTGGCGCATCCCTGAACTCTGCACTCTGTACGTAGCGCACCCCAGATACAACTGGCCCTTTGAGGGCAACCTTACTGCTGATGCAGCCCTGAATGAAATTGAGTTTGACACCCCTGGTCTACAAACAGAGGATTGTAAGGCCTACTATCATAGCAACATCATTTATCCCAAGAGTCATTACCATCCTCTATTCATAGAACAATACACTACCAGATCTCTGTCTGCACATGCGCAAAATCAGTTTACTTCCCCCATTCATAGAACGCCTCCTGGGATATAGGACGTCCGCATCCCACCAGGCGAGTGAAATGCCATCCTCGCCTAACTGATTATAGCGGCCGGGTTCAGAGCCAAACAAAAAGGTTACATTTATTTTCTAATTCACTACAGTGTTCTCCATAACTGTTACACTGTATCTCTTTAAAAAAAAAAAACCTATGTATTTCCTTTGCTCCTCAGCACCATCTAGTGGCCATAATGTGGTATTCTACCACAGTCCATAAAAAAATAGCCTAAAGAACATTTGTTTTTGCCCAATGGGCACAGAACGAATGTACTGTACATGCAGATTCATTGGGCGAATGGCTTTGCAATTTTTTTTGCTCCCCTGATCTACCGATCAGGGGAGCAGACAGCAATAAAAAACTTCACTGGGGTTCTAACCCAACAACATTCAAAACTGTGCAGGTCAGCACAGGCCACATCGGAAGAGACTTACTCATAGGGAATCTGCTTGAAGATCAGATGGTCCAATAATGTCAGCTGTTCTGCACTTTCCAGAGCCGAGAGAGAATCAAAGGGATCCACCGGAGTCCCCAAAACCTGCACAAAGCACAATCATAAGACGATGTTCCAGTCTATACCCCCAGAGTCAAAGTCTCTCATTCACTCATCTAATAAATAAGCGTAACGAACAAAACAACAACAAAACTGAAATTCTTATTGCAGGGGATGCACTAACATACAGGTAAAATTTTAGGCACCCTCTGCAATAGGAATTTCAGTTTAGTAATTACTCCTTGGGGAGTGTTTCACCAAAAGGGATGCAGACCCTGCAGCTTTATTTCACAGGATGCACCAGGTGATTATAATGAATCAGACCCTCCCATTCAGATTCTGTCTGCCAAAGAAATGTATGTAGGCTTTAGAACCACTTTAACAATTAATATTTAAACAATTTTTATTTAAATTCATTTTTTTCCCCCAAAAATTAAAAAAAATATATATATTTTTACAAGGCAAATCCCCAAAATAACAAAAACCTGGTTTGTCATTAAAAACAAAAGGCATATTCCTTATCTTTTATAATCATAATAAAAAAAAAGTAATTGCCAAATAAACAGGCCCATAGCATAAAAAAGAACCTATCACCAAAAAAATCACATTGGGGACATTTTGTCACCATTTCACAGGCACACACAATTTTAAAAATTAGCATGTTGGGTATCTATTTTCTCAGTGCAGCCCCAATCTTTTATAATATTACCAAAAAAAAAATGTTTTATTAATTTATTGTGTTTGCGTGCCCTTAACTTTTAATTTAATTTTAATTTTGCATACCACTATTTTATTCTCTTATAGGGTTTACTTTCAGAAAATATACAATGCTTTGGGGGTTTTATGTAAAAAATAATAATAATAAAAAAAAAAAAAATATATATATATATAAAAATATAAAAAAATATTATAATAAAAAAAAAATATATAATAATAAAAAAAAAAAAATATATATATATATATAAAAAAATATTATAATAAAAAAAATATATAATAATAAAAAAAAAAATATATATATATATATATATATATATATATATATATATATATATATATATATATATATATATATATATTTTTTTTTTTTTACTTTCTGCTATAAAACACATCCAATAAAAAAATGTAAAAAATCGAATTTCTTCATAAATTTAGACCAATTTGTATTCTGTTATGTTTGTGGTGAAAAAAATCCCAATAAGCGTAGATTGATTGTTTTGCGCAAAATCGAGTCTACAAACTATGGGATATAGTTATGGACATTTTTTAAAATAGTTTTTACTAGTAATGGTGGCGATTAGCGATTTTAAGCAGGACTGCAACATTGTGGCGGAAAAATCTCACACTAAGCCCCCGTACACACGGTCGGAAATTCCGACCACAAAATCCGTCGGGTTTTTTTTCCGACGGATTTTGTCCGACACTGGTGTTGCATACACACGGTTGGACAAAGTTGTCGGAAAATCCGATCATTCTGAACGTGGTGACGTTTGTTGCCTACGACGGAACTACGTAGAGGCTATTAGCCAATAGCTTTGGTCTCGTAATTTGATCTGAGCATGCGTGGCACTTTGTCCGTCGGAATTCTCTACACACGATCGGAAAAAAAAGTCCGATCGGATTTTGTTGTCGGAAAATTTGAGAGCAGGATCTCAAATTTTTTCCGTCAGACGGAAAAAGTCCGATGGAGCCCACACACAGGCGGATTTTCCGACAACATGGTCTGATCGGACATTTTCCGTGTGTATGGGGCATAAGTGACACTTTTTGTGGACCAGTGACACCAATACAGTGATCAGTGATAAAAAATAAAACGCACTGTCACTGTATTATTGACACAGGCAGGGAAGGGGTTAACATCAGGGGCGATCAAAGGGTTAACTGAGTTCCCTGGAAGTGCTTTCTTACTGTGTGGGGGGATGTGCTTAACTGAAGACAGACAGCGATTCGTGTTCCTGCTTAGCAGAAACACAGGATCTCTGTCTTTCTTTATAGCAGAACGGCGATCTGCCTTGTTTACATAGGCAGACCGCCGTTCTGCCGCCTCTCTGAACGATCGCCGAGTTTCCGGAGGACATCGGGTCCGCTGGGCGTGCTGATTGGCTCCCACTGACTGTGCCCAATCACAGCGGGAGCGGGGCTCCTGCAGCGCCCCCCAGAGCCGAAGGAGAGAATTACATACAGGTACAAGATTTTGCGCTTTAGTGCCGCCCTATATGTACGTGGGGCGGTCCTTAAGCGGGTAACCACTGCTCTGGTTCATAGGGGGGTGTACAGGTGAGAGCTGAAATGGTTACATTTGAGGTCCTCCATGCCGCTTATTTATTTACAGGCCCCGTTTTATACTCTTTTCACTTCCAAAATATCCTTTTTAATGAAAAGATGTCCAAAGTACTACTATATGCGCGATACGCCGGATCTACACTGCGCATGCGCCGCTGACGTCAGCGGCTGCATGCAGGGTGAATATCTCCTAAACCAGAGATATGCAATTAGCATACCTCCAGCTGTTGCAGAACTACAAGTCCCATGAGGCATAGCAAGACTCTGACAGCCACAACCATGACACCCAGAGGTAGAGGCATGATGGGACTTGTAGTTTTGCAACAGCTGGAGGTCCGCTAATTGCAGATCCCTGATCTAAACTTGTAGGTTTATGAGATATTCATTTTACCTCCAGGTAAGCCTCATTATAGGCCTCATTATAGGCTAGACATGTGCAATTCGTTTCGTTTTTTTTTCGTTTTTTTTTTTTCATTATATTCGTTCATTCGTTATCGTACGAATGAACAAACGATTCGCAAAAAATTTTAACGAATCCGAAAACAACGAAAATCCGAAAAAAAAAAAAACAAAATTAGAAACAACGAATCTACGAAAGAAGAAAATCCGAAAAACGAAAACAGGAACAACGAAAATCAAAATGAACGAAAAAATTCGTACATTCGTAATTTTTTTTTTTTTTTGTTGAATTGGTAATTTTCCGTGTCTCTTACAATGGCGCTGCTTAACGTGCTTCCAATGGATTGAACGAAAAAAATTCGTAACTTTTTTTTTTTTTTTTTTGCGATTCGTAATTTTCCGTGTCTCTTACAATGGCGCTGCTTAACGTGCCTCGAATGGATTGAATAAAAAAATTTGTACATTCGTGACTTTTTTTTTTTTTTTTTTGCGATTCGTAATTTTCCGTGTCTCTTACAATGGCGCTGCTTAACGTGCTTCGAATGGATTGAACGAAAAAATTCGTACATTCGTAACTTTTTTTTTTTTTTTGCGATTCGTAATTTTCCGTGTCCCTTACAATGGTGCGGCTTAACGTGCTTCGAATGGATTGAACGAAAAAATTCGTACATTCGTAACTTTTTTTTTTTTTTGTTGAATTGGTAATTTTCCGTGTCCCTTACAATGGCGCTGCTTAGCGTGCTTCGAATGGATTGAACGAAAAAATTCGTACATTCGTAACTTTTTTTTTGCGATTCGTAATTTTCCGTGTCTCTTACAATGGCGCTGCTTAACGTGCCTCGAATGGATTGAACGAAAAAATTCGTACATTCGTGACTTTTTTTTTCGATTCGGAATTTTCTGCGTCTCTTACAATGTTATAATAGCATACACATTACATAAAATTATGAATTATGCTCCGATTACGAATCTACGAATGTACGAATAAATACGAATGCGTCCGAATTTCGAATAAACGAAAAAATAGCTCTTACGAAAATACGAATCGTTACGAATACGAACACCGACGACTTACGAATTTACGAATCGTTACGAATCAACGGAAACAAAAGAAACAAAACGAAAATAAACACATTTTTCTGTTGTGCTCATGTCTATTATAGGCCTCATAGGCCTGTAGGTAAAAATGGCAAAAAGGGGTATACAACCTTTTTAAGGGGTTTAGGAGGCCAGGAGGTAGGACGGGGTTTAGGATCATGTGACCGCTCCGATTGGCTGTCACATGATCAAAAAATGCTCCTGATCTCAAGCAGCGATCGTGAGCTTTCCGTTAGCCGCCGGTAACTGTCTCCGGGAATGCGCAGGCTCTCTGCACAGCTGTATGAATGCAAATATGTGGCTGTTCAGCGCCAAGGCCCACCCGCCAAGAGGCTGCATATTTGCGTACTGCGGGCGCATAGGGATCAGGAAGCCCAGCATAGGCAACAATTGTCATCTCCATCCTAAAGTTCTTCTCTGTGGCCATGCCCGACGCATTTTTGACTTTTCATGAGACATGGGAATGCTGACACTGCTCAGCTCTGGTCTCTGAGGTTTTTTTTATGAGACCATATATGTATCTTGGTAAAAAAAAAAAAAACATGTAAAGTCCAAGTCAGAGGACATGTTACCTATATGGGAGAACGGGAATGACTTACTGGCGTCACTTACCATATGCTCAATCTCTTCCAGGGTGACCTGGCTGTCCCCGGGGTCCTCCTGTGTCAATGTGCTAAAGATAGAAAGTATCAATAATGAGTCTATTTATTCCCATTCATTGTGTGACATCATACAGTGCAACATTACTGTACTGTATGAAGGCGCCGCACTACTGACAGCCCAGTCTGTGATAATAGTGGGAAGGGGCCTCCTAAGAGAAGCTGACGCATTTTGCCCTGTGAACCGCATAAGAGGGGCGTGGCTTAGGAGGAACGGAGGCTGAGGCTGGGAGGTCAGTAGTGCGGGGCCTTAATACTGAATTGTATTATGTTTCCCGGGAGAACAGTGGCGCTTGCAGTTATCTGTACGGGTCACAGCGATTACTGTACTGTATACATCATTCTGAATATGAAGCACAGGCAGGGCTGGTGCTACCACTAGGCAAACTAGGTAGCCGCCTAGGGCGCACTGCCACCTAGGGCGCCCGGCCACTGGTGTTCCTACTCTCTTCTCTCTGCAGCAAGCAACTAAGTCTCAGCATCAGCAGGCAGCCGCCGCTGAGTTCGCACATAGTGTCAGAGGCGCAGGGGCGGTGAAGGACTGTGTCTCGACTCCCGAATGAATGGAGGTAAGCAAACATTCATTAATGGGCGCTGAAAGGCTGCAATTGATGGGCACTGGTGAGGCTGCATTTGATGGGCGCTGGTGAGGCTGCATTTGATGGGCGCTGGTGAGGCTGCATTTGATGGGCGCTGGTGAGGCTGCATTTGATGGGCGCTGGTGAGGCTGCATTTGATGGGCGCTGGTGAGGCTGCATTTGATGGGCGCTGGTGAGGCTGCATTTGATGGGCGCTGGTAAGGCTGCATTTGATGGGCGCTGGTGAGGCTGCATTTGATGGGCGCTGGTGAGGTTGCATTTGATGGGCGCTCGTGAGGCTGCATTTGATGGGCGCTCGTGAGGCTGCATTTGATGGGCGCTGGTGAGGCTGCATTTGATGGGCGCTGGTGAGGTTGCATTTGATGGGCGCTGGTGAGGTTGCATTTGATGGGCGCTGGTGAGGCTGCATTTGATGGGCGCTGGTGAGGTTGCATTTGATGGGCCCTGGTGAGGTTGCATTTGATGGGCGCTGGTGAGGCTGCATTTGATGGGCGCTGGTGAGGCTGCATTTGATGGGCGCTGGTGAGGCTGCATTTGATGGGCGCTGGTGAGGTTGCATTTGATGGGCGCTGGTGAGGTTGCATTTGATGGGCGCTGGTGAGGCTGCATTTGATGGGCGCTGGTGAGGTTGCATTTGATGGGCCCTGGTGAGGTTGCATTTGATGGGCGCTGGTGAGGCTGCATTTGATGGGCGCTGGTGAGGCTGCATTTGATGGGCGCTGGTGAGGCTGCATTTGATGGGCGCTGGTGAGGTTGCATTTGATGGGCGCTGGTGAGGTTGCATTTGATGGGCGCTGGTGAGGCTACATTTGATGGGCGCTGGTGAGGCTGCATTTGATGGGCGCTGGTGAGGCTGCATTTGATGGGCGCTGGTGAGGTTGCATTTGATGGGCGCTGGTGAGGTTGCATTTGATGGGCGCTGGTGAGGCTACATTTGATGGGCGCTGGTGAGGCTGCATTTGATGGGCGCTGGTGAGGCTGCAATTGATGGGCGCTGGTGAGGCTGCAATTGATGGGCGCTGGTGAGGCTGCATTTGATGGGCGCTGGTGAGGCTGCATTTGACGGGCGCTGGTGAGGCTGCAATTGATGGGCGCTGGTGAGGCTGCATTTGATGGGCGCTGGTGAGGCTGCATTTGATGGGCGCTGGTGAGGCTGCATTAGATGGGCGCTGGTGAGGTTGCATTTGATGGGCGCTGGTGAGGTTGCATTTGATGGGCGCTGGTGAGGCTACATTTGATGGGCGCTGGTGAGGCTGCATTTGATGGGCGCTGGTGAGGCTGCAATTGATGGGCGCTGGTGAGGCTGCAATTGATGGGCGCTGGTGAGGCTGCATTTGATGGGCGCTGGTGAGGCTGCATTTGACGGGCGCTGGTGAGGCTGCAATTGATGGGCGCTGGTGAGGCTGCATTTGATGGGCGCTGGTGAGGCTGCATTTGATGGGCGCTGGTGAGGCTGCATTAGATGGGCGCTGGTGAGGTTGCATTTGATGGGCGCTGGTGAGGTTGCATTTGATGGGCGCTGGTGAGGCTACATTTGATGGGCGCTGGTGAGGCTGCAATTGATGGGCGCTGGTGAGGCTGCATTTGATGGGCGCTGGTGAGGCTGCAATTGATGGGCGCTGGTGAGGCTGCAATTGATGGGCGCTGGTGAGGCTGCAATTGATGGGCGCTGGTGAGGCTGCAATTGATGGGCGCTGGTGAGGCTACATTTGATGGGCGCTGGTGAGGCTGCATTTGATGGGCGCTGGTGAGGCTGCAATTGATGGGCGCTGGTGAGGCTACATTTGATGGGCGCTGGTGAGGCTGCATTTGATGGGCGCTGGTGAGGCTGCATTTGACGGGCGCTGGTGAGGCTGCAATTGATGGGCGCTGGTGAGGCTACATTTGATGGGCGCTGGTGAGGCTGCATTTGATGGGCGCTGGTGAGGCTGCATTTGATGGGCGCTGGTGAGGCTGCATTAGATGGGCGCTGGTGAGGCTGCATTTGATGGGCGCTGGTGAGGCTGCAATTGATGGGCGCTGGTGAGGCTGCACAATTGATGGGCGCTGGTGAGGCTGCATTTGATGGGCGCTGGTGAGGCTGTATTTGATGGGCTCTAGTGAGGCTGCATTTGATGGGCGCTGGTGAGGCTGCAATTGATGGGCGCTGGTGAGGCTGCAATTGATGGGCGCTGGTGAGGCTGCAATTGATGGGCGCTGGTGAGGCTGCAATTGATGGGCGCTGGTGAGGCTGCATTTGATGGGCGCTGGTGAGGCTGCAATTGATGGGCGCTGAAAGGCTGCTTTTGATGGGCTCTAGTGAGGCTGCATTTGATGGGCGCTGGTGAGGCTGCAATTGATGGGCGCTGGTGAGGCTGCATTTGATGGGCGCTGGTGAGGCTGCATTCGATGGGGCCTTCATTAAAAAGGTGGGGTATACATGGGCAGGGCAAAGGGGGTGGAGTCTGGGGTGGAGCCTGGGGGGGGGGGCAAAATGAGGTTTCGCCTAGGGTGTCAAAAAACCTTGCACCAGCCCTGAGCACAGGAGACGTAGAAGTTTAATCCAGCCATAACGTATCCAATGTGGGAGTCTCCCAACTCCATACCCAAGGCATTTTTTAATAAATTGGACCATATAGTAACCTCCATTATTTGGGCGGGCTCCACACCCAGAGTAGCTAAATCTACTCTTCACCTACAGCTTATGCGAGGCGGGCTGGCGCTACCATACATTCAGATATACTATCGGGCAGCAGTGTTGGCGGTTTGCTCAAGTGATGAACAACCCTGCGGTGGTATTGGAAGCTGCCCTTCTGGGCTCCTAATCGGAACTGAGTAACTTGGTATTTTTGGGGGACCCCGATCGAATGCCAATATTAGGATACCTATGAGTACATTTCTTCAAGTATGGAGGCAAGTGGGGGGTATATCTAAAAAACTACTAACCTCTGGTCCCCCTAAACCCCTCTCTGGGGAAACCCCAAGATTCCTCATTTTAGAAAACATACACGACCCGTTTATCTGGGCTAATTCTTTTCTGGACACACATGGATGTAAGGGGGGACTCTGTTGGACACACATGGATGTAAGGGGGGGACTCTGTTGGACACACATGGATGTAAGGGGGGACTCTGTTGGACACACATGGATGTAAGGGGGGGGGGACTCTGTTGGACACACATGGATGTAAGGGGGGACTCTGTTGGACACACATGGATGTAAGGGGGGACTCTGTTGGACACACATGGATGTAAGGGGGGGGGGGGACTCTGTTGGACACACATGGATGTAAGGGGGGGGGGGACTCTGTTGGACACACATGGATGTAAGGGGGGGGGACTCTGTTGGACACACATGGATGTAAGGGGGGACTCTGTTGGACACACATGGATGTAAGGGGGGACTCTGTTGGACACACATGGATGTAAGGGGGGGGACTCTGTTGGACACACATGGATGTAAGGGGGGACTCTGTTGGACACACATGGATGTAAGGGGGGACTTTGTTGGATACACATGGATGTAAGGGGGGGGGGACTCTGTTGGACACACATGGATGTAAGGGGGGGGGACTCTGTTGGACACACATGGATGTAAGGGGGGGGGGGGGGACTCTGTTGGACACACATGGATGTAAGGGGGGGACTCTGTTGGACACACATGGATGTAAGGGGGGGACTCTGTTGGACACACATGGATGTAAGGGGGGGACTCTGTTGGACACACATGGATGTAAGGGGGGGACTCTGTTGGACACACATGGATGTAGGGGGGGGGACTCTGTTGGACACACATGGATGTAAGGGGGGGGACTCTGTTGGACACAAATGGATGTAAGGGGGGGGACTCTGTTGGACACACATGGATGTAAGGGGGGGACTCTGTTGGACACACATGGATGTAAGGGGGGGACTCTGTTGGACACACATGGATGTAAGGGGGGGGACTCTGTTGGACACACATGGATGTAAGGGGGGGGGGGGACTCTGTTGGACACACATGGATGTAAGGGGGGGACTCTGTTGGACACACATGGATGTAAGGGGGGGGGACTCTGTTGGACACACATGGATGTAAGGGGGGGGGACTCTGTTGGACACACATGGATGTAAGGGGGGGGGGACTCTGTTGGACACACATGGATGTAAGGGGGGGACTCTGTTGGACACACATGGATGTAAGGGGGGACTCTGTTGGACACACATGGATGTAAGGGGGGAACTCTGTTGGACACACATGGATGTAAGGGGGGGGGACTCTGTTGGACACACATGGATGTAAGGGGGGGACTCTGTTGGACACACATGGATGTAAGGGGGGGGGACTCTGTTGGACACACATGGATGTAAGGGGGGGACTCTGTTGGACACACATGGATGTAAGGGGGGGGGACTCTGTTGGACACACATGGATGTAAGGGGGGGACTCTGTTGGACACACATGGATGTAAGGGGGGGGGACTCTGTTGGACACACATGGATGTAAGGGGGGGGGGACTCTGTTGGACACACATGGATGTAAGGGGGGGGACTCTGTTGGACACACATGGATGTAAGGGGGGGACTCTGTTGGACACACATGGATGTAAGGGGGGGGACTCTGTTGGACACACATAGATGTAAGGGGGGGGGCTCTGTTGGACACACATGGATGTAAGGGGGGGGGACTCTGTTGGACACACATGGATGTAAGGGGGGGGGGGGACTCTGTTGGACACACATGGATGTAAGGGGGGGACTCTGTTGGACACACATGGATGTAAGGGGGGACTCTGTTGGACACACATGGATGTAAGGGGGGACTCTTCTGGACACACATGGATGTAAAGGGGGGACTCTGTTGGACATACATGGATGTAAGGGGGGACTCTGTTGGACACACATGGATGTAAGGGGGGGGACTCTGTTGGACACACATGGATGTAAGGGGGGGACTCTGTTGGACACACATGGATGTAAGGGGGGGGACTCTGTTGGACACACATGGATGTAAGGGGGGGACTCTGTTGGACACACATGGATGTAAGGGGGGGGGGGGACTCTGTTGGACACACATGGATGTAAGGGGGGACTCTGTTGGACACACATGGATGTAAGGGGGGACTCTGTTGGACACACATGGATGTAAGGGGGGACTCTGTTGGACACACATGGATGTAAGGGGGGACTCTGTTGGACACACATGGATGTAAGGGGGGACTCTGTTGGACACACATGGATGTAAGGGGGGACTCTGTTGGACACACATGGATGTAAGGGGGGACTCTGTTGGACACACATGGATGTAAGGGGGGACTCTGTTGGACACACATGGATGTAAGGGGGGGACTCTGTTGGACACACATGGATGTAAGGGGGGACTCTGTTGGACACACATGGATGTAAGGGGGGACTCTGTTGGACACACATGGATGTAAGGGGGTGGGAAGCTCTGCTGGGGTCATATAGGTAAAGGGGGGCACTCTGGATGTAAGGGGGAGACGCGCTCTGTTGGACACACATTGATGTAAGGTGGGGGGGGGGGGGTTCTGTTGGACTTGCATGGATGTAAGGAGAAACTCTGCTGAGCTCAAATTGATATAAGGCGGCACTCTGGATGTAGGGGGGACTCTGATGGGCATGCGATAGCATCACCCCACCTCTCCACCTTGTCCAATCAGAGAACAATGCAAAGCATCCTCTGAATGGTTCTTAAGCAGAGTAGGCGACCTCCTGCGTCAATAATGGAGCAGGGCCGCAGCTAGGGATAAGACCCGGAAGCTAGTGGAGATCACTGCAGTAGCAGTGTAGTAGTGGTGTAGCAGCAGTGTGGTAAAGAGGTAGTAGTAGTGGTGTAGTAGTGGTGTGGTGGAGAGGTAGTAGTAGTGGTGTAGTAGAGAGGTAGTAGTAGTGTAGTAGTAGCGGTGTGGTGGAGAGGTAGTAGTAGTGTAGTAGTGGTGTAGTAGCGATGTGGTAGTTAGGTAGTAGTGGTGAAGTAGCGGTGTGGTAGAGAGGTAGTAGTGGTGAAGTAGCGAGGTAGTAGTAGCGGTGTGGTAGCGAGGTAGTAGTAGTGTAGTAGTGGTGAAGTAGCGGTGTGGTAGCGAGGTAGTAGTAGTGGTGAAGTAGCGGTGTGGTAGCGAGGTAGTAGTAGTGTAGTAGTGGTGTAGTAGCGGTGTGGTAGCGAGGTAGTAGTAGTGGTGTAGTAGCGGTGTGGTAGTGAGGTAGTAGTGGTGTAGTGGCGATGTGGTAGCGAGGTAGTAGTAGTGTAGTAGTGGTGAAGTAGCGGTGTGGTAGCGAGGTAGTAGTAGTGGTGTAGTAGCGAGGTAGTAGTGGTGAAGTAGCGGTGTGGTAGCGAGGTAGTAGTAGTGTAGTAGTGGTGTAGTAGCGGTGTGGTAGCGAGGTAGTAGTAGTGTAGTAGTGGTGTAGTAGCGGTGTGGTAGTGAGGTAGTAGTAGTGTAGTAGTGGTGTAGTAGCGGTGTGGTAGCGAGGTAGTAGTAGTGTAGTAGTGGTGTAGTAGCGGTGTGGTAGTGAGGTAGTAGTAGTGTAGTAGTGGTGAAGTAGCGGTGTGGTAGCGAGGTAGTAGTAGTGGTGTAGTAGCGAGGTAGTAGTGGTGAAGTAGCGGTGTGGTAGCGAGGTAGTAGTAGTGTAGTAGTGGTGTAGTAGCGGTGTGGTAGCGAGGTAGTAGTAGTGTAGTAGTGGTGTAGTAGCGGTGTGGTAGCGAGGTAGTAGTAGTGTAGTAGTGGTGTAGTAGCGGTGTGGTAGCGAGGTAGTAGTAGTGTAGTAGTGGTGAAGTAGCGGTGTGGTAGCGAGGTAGTAGTAGTGGTGTAGTAGCGAGGTAGTAGTGGTGAAGTAGCGGTGTGGTAGCGAGGTAGTAGTAGTGTAGTAGTGGTGTAGTAGCGGTGTGGTAGCGAGGTAGTAGTAGTGTAGTAGTGGTGTAGTAGCGGTGTGGTAGCGAGGTAGTAGTAGTGTAGTAGTGGTGTAGTAGCGGTGTGGTAGTGAGGTAGTAGTAGGGGTGTCTACTACAGTGATTTTCAGCTTCCAGCGGCATTAGCCAGGTATGGTATATACACAGTTGGTCTGAGCTGGAACAATGTAACCATTTATAAAATATCCATACCTGAAATTCTTTTTAAGAAGTAACCAGCGCTGTGAATAATGTCATACAGACAGTATAAGGCCTGTAGTAGTTCCATTACACATTATAGACTGTAGGTTTATATAGGGTGATCGGCATCGAGTGTTCATGTATATATTACCATCAGATTCCGTGTGAATGTCTCACCGGATAATGTTGGCGGCCGCCTTCCTCTCCTGGGCCAGCAGCTCCGGGTTGTGGATGACTTCCTCCAGGAAACAGATCACTTTACTCTTTAGCTGTAGATTTGTCTCAAAATCCTGGAAAACAAACAGAACATCGAACGTTTGCTTCACTTCAATCCGCACCTACATAACATTTTACTACTCCGACTGCAGTAATGTACCAATGTGTTCTGCATATACCTTTCTATACACTTACGTTTTAAAGCATAAAAGGAACATAAACAGCTTCTCCTGACAACTCTGTGGGGAGCATTTATAAAAAAAAAAAAAAATTCACACAGACATTCATCCAGTGAATCTTCATGCTCTGTGTGAATTGGAAATGATTGTTCTTAAGGCTGTTCTTGAATTTAAGGAAGAAAGGTAGAGATCCGGTGAAGGCTCTAAATCGGACTTTATAGGGAAGATGGACGAGTGTATAGTAAAATTGATACTGCATTTCCTGTGCTCCTCAGCTCCATCTAGTGGCTATTATCTGGTATTTTGCTACTGCCCGTAATAAAAGAACATTTGTTCAGAAGACAAAAATGTACAAAATTTACAAAAATGTAAATCGCACTCCTAAAGCCACAGCCGTATAACCACTTCAGCCCCGGACCAATTGGCAGCCAAAGGACCAGGCCCCTTTTTGCGATTCGGCACTGCGTCGCTTTAACTGACAATTGCGCGGTCGTGCGACGTGGCTCCCAAACAAAATTGACGTCCTTTATTTCCCACAAATAGAGCTTTCTTTTGGTGGTATTTGATCGCCCCTGCGGTTTTTATTTTTTGCGCTATAAACAAAAATAGAGCGACAATTTTGAAAAAAATGCATTATTTTTTATTTTTTGCTATAATAAATATCCCAAAAAATATATAAAAAAACATTTTTTTTCCTCAGTTTAGGCCGATACGTATTCTTCTACATATTTTTGGTAAAAAAAAATCGCAATAAGCGATTATTGATCGGTTTGCGCAGAAGTTATAGCGTTTACAAGATAGG
The DNA here is from genome assembly GCA_028564925.1 of Lithobates sylvaticus. NCBI lineage: Eukaryota > Metazoa > Chordata > Amphibia > Anura > Ranidae > Lithobates > Lithobates sylvaticus. Next base: position 608,399,148 of record CM053029.1, read on the forward strand.
GGATAGTTTTATAGCATTTTTATTAATAATTTTTTTTTTTTATTAGTAATGGCGGAGATCTGCGATTTTTTTTGTGACTGCGACATTATGGCGGACACATCGGACATTTTTGACACATTTTTGGGACCATTGTCATTTTTACAGCAATTAATGCATTTAAATGCATTGATTTCTGTATAAATGACACTGGCAGTGAAGGGGTTAACCACAAGGGGGCAGTGAAAGAGTTAAGTATGCCTAGGGGTGTGTTTTTTACTGTGGGGGGGCGTAGCTGTCAGCTAGTGAATGCTGATCTCTGCTCCAATCACAGGGAGCAGAGATCGGCGTCACTAGTTGCTAGGCAGAACGGGGTGATGCTGTTTATCTCGGCATCTCCCCGTTCAGCCGCTCCGTGAGATCATAGCGGGAGTCCCCGCGGCGATCGAGTCCGCGGGGACCGCGGCCGGACTCACGGGGGTGCCGACCAACGCGGGAGCGCGCCGCTCCCGGCGCGCTCCCGATGGCACGGACAGGCTAAAGGAGGGACGTATATATACGCCCTCCTGCCTGTCTGTGCCATTCTGTCGACGTATATCTGCGTGCGCTGGTCGGCAAGTGGTTAAACTTGAATTTAAGGAAGAAAGGCAGAAGAGCCGGTGAAGGCTGTAAATCGGACTTTATAGGCAAGATGGACGAGTGTATAGTAAAATTGATACTTTATTAACAATGAATCATATCAGACACGTCAAGTAGAAAAATAATTAAAAAACATACAATAAGCACATGATGGTCGTAAATATATGGTGTGAACAGAAGGTTGACACCAAATGGACAGCAGTGAGCCCCTTTGCGTCAACGCGTTTCGCTATTTTGCTTCATCAGGACACACTTGGGGATAGGTGAAAGGAACAGGTCTCACTATCTTGTCGGCATAAGAGGGTTGCTAGTAGTGATATAATCTGCCTCCCTACCTACACTGTGATTCTCTGGTGATCATCTGGGAGATCTCCATGTGGGGATACTCTTATGCCGACAAGATAGTGAGACCTGTTCCTTTCAACTATCCCCAAGTGTGTCCTGATGAAGCAAAATAGCGAAACGCGTTGACGCACAGGGGCTCACTGCTGTCCATTTGGTGTCAACCTTCTGTTCACACCATATATTTACGACCATCGTGTGTTTATTGTATGTTTTTTAATTCTTTTTCTACCTGACGTGTCTGATATGATTCATTGTTAATAAAGTATCAATTTTACTATACTCTCGTCCATCTTGCCTATAAAGTCCGATTTACAGCCTTCACCGGCTCTTCTACCTTTCTTCCTTAAATTCAAGTTTATACGGCTGTGGCTTTAGGAGTATTATTTAAATTTTTGTAAGGCTATGTTCTCTTCTGAACAAATGTTCTTTTATTATGGGCAGTAGCAAAATACCAGATAATGGCCACTAGATGGAGCTGAGGAGCACAGGAAATGCACGCATATTCGTAACAAGAGATACAATGTGACAATTATAGCCGGTTCCCGACCGGCGCACGGCGATGTACGTCGGCAGAATGGCACGGACAGGCATAAGGGCGTACAGGTACGTCCCTTTAAGGATGCCGCCGTGCCATCACGCGCGTGCGCGCCGGTCGGGACCCCCGTGAGTCTGGTCGCGGGTCCCGCGGACTCGATCGCCGCGGGGACACCCGCGATCGTCTCACGGGAAGGCTGAACGGGGAGATGCGGAAGTAAACAGCATCTCCCCGTTCTGCCTAGCAACTAGTGACACTGATCTCTGTTCCCTGTGATTGGAGCAGAGATCAGTGTTCACTAAAACACAGCCACGCCCCCCACAGTTAGTAACACGCCCCTAGAAACACTTAACCCCTACACTGCCACCCCCCTGGTTAACCCCTTCACTGCCAGTGTCATTTACACAGGAATCAGTGCATTTAAATAGCACTGATCGCTGTATAAATGACAGTGGTCCCGAAAATGTGTCAAAAATGTCCGATGTGTCCGCCATAATGTCGCAGTCACAATAAAAATCGATGATCGCCGCCATTACTAGTAAAAAAAAAAAAAATGATTAAAAAAAATGCTATAAAACTATCCCCTATTTTGTAAACGCTATAACCTTTGCGCAAACCAATCAATAATCGCTAATTTGCGATTATTTTAACCAAAAATATGTAGAAGAATACGTATCGGCCTAAACTGAGGAAAAAATATGTTTTTTTATATATTTTTGGGGGATATTTATTATAGCAAAAAGTAAAAAAATAATGCGTTTTTTTCAAAATTGTCGCTCTTTTTTTGTTTATAGGGCAACAAAAAAAAACCGCAGGGGCGATCAAATACCACCAAAAGAAAACTATTTATGGTAAAAAAAGGACGTCAATTTTGTTTGGGAGCCACGTCGCACGACCGCGCAATTGTCAGTTAAAGCGACGCAGTGCCGAATCGCAAAAAGTGGTCTGGTCTTAAGCCAGCAAAATGGACCGGTCTGAAAGTGGCTAGAGAACGCTAGAGGGAATGACCAAATAGATGTAAATAAAATTCCAGTGGAAGACACCTGTAAGAGAAGAGCTATAGAGTCGTGCCTCCTGTGACCTGCACCTCTATAACAGGGGCGTGCGGTGAGGTGAGTGGCTGGCGAGGCGGCACTGGTTAGTATCAGAGCCAGATACACACAGGTTACATACGCCGCGATCGTTAGAGCGAGAGCAATAATTCTAGCACTGGACCTCCTCTGTAACTCTAAACATGTAATCTGTAAAAAAAATGTAAAGCATCTCCTATGGAGATTTATAAGTACTGAAGTTTAGCGCCATTCCACAATTTTAAAGCGTGACATGTTAGGTATCTATTTACTCGGCGTAACATCATCTTTCACAGTATACAAAAAAAATAAAAAATAAAAAAAATCGGTTATCTTTAAAAAAATGCGTTTGAAAAATTGCTGCGCAAATATCGTGTAACATACAAAGTTGCAACAATAACCATTTTATTCCCTAGGGCAGTGATGGCGAACCTATGGCACGCAGAGCCATCTCTGTGGGCACACGAGAGGGTCCAGGACAGAGCTAGAGGTCTCTCTCTTCTCTCAGCCCCCCCCTCCCTCTCTTTTAGCCCCCCCTCTTTGTGTCCCCCTCTCTTTGTTCCCCCTCTCTCTCAGCTCACCCCTCTCTCAGCATCTCTCTCACACCCCTCTCTCTGTCCCTCTTCTCTCTCTCTGTCCCCCTTCTCTTTCTCTGCCCCCCCTCTCTCTCACCCCTCTCTCTCTGTCCCCCATCTCTCTCCCTGTCCGCCTCCCTCTTTCTGTTCCTCCTCTCTCTCAGCTCACCTCTCTCTCTCAGCATTTCTCTCACACCCCTCTCCCCCTCTCTGTTGCCCCTCTCTCTCAGCATCCCTCTCACACCCCTCTCTCTCTGTCCCCTCTCCCTCTCTCTCTGTCCTCTCTCTCAGCCCCCCTCCCACTCTCTCAGCCCCCTCCCTCTCTCTGTTCCCCCCTCTCTCTTAGCATATCTCTCATTCCTCTCTCTCTCAGCCCCCTCCCTCTCAGCATCTCTCTCACACCCCTCACTCTCACTGTCCTATCTCTCTCTCTCCTCCCTCTCTCTTTCCTCCCTCTTTCTCTCTCACTCACACAACCCCTCTCTTTTGCTCAGCCCCCCTCTCTCGCAAATTGCTGTGTTGGCACTTTGCAACACAAAACCAATGTATTTATTTCAGTTTGGGCACTCGGGCTCAAAAAGGTTTGCCATCACTGCCCTAGGGTGTCTGCTAAAACAATATATATAATGTTTGGGGATTTTGAGTAATTTTCTAGCAAAAAATGATTATTACTTTTAAAAGAGAAGTGTAAGAATTGGCCTGGGTGGCAAGGGGTTAATTACCATAAGTAATATACAAATAATTGTTTTTAAGGTAATTTACTCGGGGTTTTTTTTTTTTTTTGGGGAATATGCTAAGGGATAATAGGAAAATTAGGGGACTCACCTGTTCCATCTTCATTCGTGATCGCTGCCGGTTTTCTTTATCTTCTTCTTTTCTGCTGGGGGCCATCTTGCCTGTGGGCATGTGAAACCCCACAGGCACTTTAGATGGCCCAGCATGCACCGCCGTTACTGCGCCGAGCTCGCGCGTGCGCAGTAACGGCAAAGTGCAGCTCACGTTCTCCGAAATCTCACGCGATGTCGGCACATCTGCCGACATCTCGCGAGATTTCGGAAGATGTTCCCCGAAATCTCGCGAGATTTCGGAAGATGCCCGCACAGGCTCCTGGGATCAATGACACCAGATCCCAGGAGACAGTGCGTCGTGACGAGGATCCCCGCACAGACCCCGCCCACCCCCGCAGAGACTGAGGACCGGAAGTCATCGATTACAAGGTAAGTGAAAAAAAAATAACACATTTCATTTAGTACTCTTTGCCTGATTTGGAAGGCAAAGAGACTTACTAAATAAAATGTGTGCCGAACCGCTTTAAGCAGGCGGCTTAACGGACAAATTACTGAAGTCTGAAGTACTGCAGCATTTTTATTGGACAGCTGGGGCCAATGGTACTTTATCATTGGTCCAAGGCTCCAAGCTGTCCATTGAGCTCAGTTGGCCGCTCTGTATGTAGCTTCTGACAGCCCCATATCTCCAGAACCATAGGTCATAGGAGCCCAACATTTTTACCAGTGGCTGGGTAGGACTAAGACCCCTTTCACACTGGGGCGTATTTCAGACGTTTTTCAGGCGCTTTAGCGATAAAAAAAAGCGCCTGTAAAGCGCCTGAAAGAAGCCGCAACTGCAATCCCAATGTGAAAGCCCGAGTGCTTTCACACTGAGACCCCTTTCTCACTATGGCATTTTTCAGGCGCTTTAGCGTTAAAATAAGCACCTGTAAAGCGCCTGAAAAAGGCTGCAACTGCAATCCCAATGTGAAAGCCCCGAGTGCTTTCACACTGAGGCGCTGCGCTGGCAGGGCGTCAGAAAAAGTCCTGCAAGCAGCTTCTTTGCATCGCTTTTGGAGCGGTGAATACACGGCTCCTAAAGCGCCTCTTCCATTGAAATCAATGGGAAGCGCCTGAAAAACGCCTGAAAAACGCCTGAAAAGCGCTTGTAGCAGCAGCGCTTTGTGGGCGCTTTTAAACCTTTTTTGGCCACTAGCAGGGGGTTAAAAGCGCCCCACTAGCGCTCGAAAAGCGCTGGTAAAGCGCCGCTAGTTTAAGCGGCGCTTTACGAACGTTTTTCGGGCGCTGGCAGTGTGAAAGGGCTCTTAAAGCACTTGAGTTTTCACATTGGAATTGCAGATGAGGCTTCTTTCAAGCGTTTTACAGGCGCTTGTTTTAACGCTAAAGCGCCTGAAAAACGCCTGAAAAACGCCCCAGTGTGAAAGGGGCCTTAGGCTACCTAAATTTGAGGTCTCTGTGACCCTCGAAGCTCGCTTTTTTTTATTTTTTATGTTCATGGCCTCCCCTGACTGCACATCCCTGCTCTATAAGATACTTTGGCATTGGACACATCAGGAGTATTGGATGCCTGTGTCCCCTGCTGTGTGCTGTGGCTCCTTCTTCCAACTCCTACATTACTGCAGGTCTTGTAGTGATTTAGAGGTTGGAGAAGCGAACACTTTGCTCCTCCCATTCAGCCATGCCTTTGCACTTCCTGTTTGCCAGATTATTGTGCTCTCTCCAGCCAATATCTCGCTCGTGTCACTCCTGCTGCCATCCGTATATTCACTACCACTTGTTATGGACCTTTGGCTTGTTCCTCAACTACGCTTAATGCTTAATCCCAGACTGCGACCATTTGCTACTGACCTTTGGCTTGTTTACTGACTACGCTTCTGCTCGATCCCTAAATTTGCTATATAAATGTAAAAAAAATTCACTGGGTAGGTCGCAGGCATCCATAACTCCAGAGGTTTCCAATGCCAAAGGGTCCTATAGAGGCTGCAGACCTAGAAAGCAGTGAAGGGGAGGGAATGCCGACTGCCAGCGAGAGGACTATTATACCTCTTCTATCACAGGGACCTGCTATTGGAAATTTGTTAAACAGCTGATAGGGTCACTTTGAGGCTGGGTTCACACTAGTGCGTCCCAATTTTGTGAGGAAAAAATACACTTTAATGAATTTAAAAAGACATAGCACAATATATAACCCAATTTTTTCATAATATATGCAAGATGAGGTTACGCCGAGTAAATAGATACCCAACATGTCATGCTTTAAAAGTGCGCACTCACACAGTGTACACCAGTGGGTCTCAACCCTGTCCTCAGGTACCCCCAACAGGCCATGTTTCCTTTATCTTGCACATGTGGTTTAAATTAGAGTCAATGACTTGGACAGCTATTTTATCTAAGAGAAATTCCTAAAACATGGCCTGTTGGGGATACTTGAGGACTGAGATTGAGAACCCCCTGGTATACACCACTAAGAACACAACAGTGGATCAAATCATAGCAAAATATTGTATCAGGTTCAATGTATCACATGACATCATACAAAACGCCAAATGATTGCCAGTGCCGATTACCTGAGCGTGTTTGGACACCCAGTGTCTCAGGACATTCAGCACGCGGTTTGTGGCGGCTCTTCTGATTACAAATTCCTTGTCTCCGTTCCTCTGATCCGATGGAAACCCTGCAATATAAAAGGATTACGTGTTACATAATTGTTTATCATGGATATGAAAATGAAGACCGTACAGATTATATGGGGCAAATGATAGAAATACTTTATTGTTATGCATTTTGCGTTTCAAAATGGCGTAAATGACGTGTCCGAAGCTGATTGAATGCTGTGAAAACATCTTGCAACATTGTGAGTGTGATTTTAACATTATTTTAATAAAATTTGGATATACTGCACCATGAGAGGTTTTTTCCTTTTACCTCCCTCTCTGAGCGAAGTTCTGTTATGAGAATTTGAAGGTGCCGGAGCGCCGATACCGAGGATCCGGTCTGAGATGTTCCCTTAAGATATAAAGCAGTGGATAATGCAAGTGGACCACCAGATACCTAATGCCTACCTGTAATGGTGGTGAAAAGGTTCGGGTGAGTGAGCCGTGTGCTAATATGTCAGTGAAGAGGAGGCACTGATGATCACTGTCGGTGTGGAGTCTTTTGGATTCACTTTAAACTTTTTATGGAGGACATTATAATTATATTGATTGTTTTGAACACATTTCACTGGAGAATGTGCGCTTTATGTATATGATTATACATTTGTGGTAGTGAGAGTGCAGTTAATAATCATTCAGTGGTTTACAAGTATTGGGGGGGGGGGGGGGGCTGAGGGGAGAGCTGCACACTTAAGGATTTTTACCTTCATGCATGAAATGCAGCCTTTAGAACCACAACTGTTCTACTGGATTGCTTTTTCATCATCTTCAGAAAAGCCCCTTGGGGGTGAGGACCTGAGCCACCCCCCCTGTCCAGTCTACCCTTCCTTCCCTTCCCATTTTACTGCCTCCATTTTCCTCTTCTCTGAGCCCCTCCCCTGCCCAGTTTACCCTTCCCATTCCTATTTTACTGCCTCCACTTCCCTCTTCTCTGAGCCACTCCCCTGCCCAGTCTACTCTTCCTTCCCTTCCCATTCCCTTTTTACTGCCTCCATTTTCCTCTTCTCTGAGCCCCTCCCCTGCCCAGTTTACCCTTCCCATTCCTATTTTACTGCCTCCACTTCCCTCTTCTCTGAGCCACTCCCCTGCCCAGTCTACTCTTCCTTCCCTTCCCATTCCCTTTTTACTGCCTCCACTTTCCTCTTCTCTGAGCCCCTCCCCTGCCCAGTCTACCCTTCCCATTCCTATTTTACTGCCTCCACTTCCCTCTTCTCTGAGCCACTCCCCTGCCCAGTCTACTGAGTAGAATTATAGGGGTCTGATAATGTTGAGTTATATATCTATATATATATATATATTTATGGCCTGTTGGAGGTACCTATATATATATATATATATATATATATATATATATATATATATATATATATATATATATATATATATATATATATATATATATATATATATATATATATAAGAGAGAGAGAGAGAGAGAGAGAGAGAGAGAGAGAGAGAGATAGAGAGAGAGAGGGAGAGAGAGAGAGAGAGACTGTCACTTTAAGAATTTATATTATGCTTGATTTGTTTACTTTTCCTAGATGTTCTCTTTTTCCTTTGTTTCAATTCCTAGGAAATCGAAACTACTGGATATGTGATGACGCAGACTATTGATAAGAACCCAGAAAGCTGCTCAAAATAGGCTTTTATACCAAAACCAGTCTGAACTGACCAGATACTGTTGAATTCTATTTTTTTGCCAGTCACATGATGTAACCACCCATTTAACTGTTCCCTTGCTACTAAGAAGATATGAATGCTGATTGGACTAAACTATACGATCACACCTATAACACGCCTAGTGCTTATGCATATTCATAAAGTATATATTGTTAAACTTGATGTTTTTAAGTCAGAGACACTTTCTTTTTCGTTCGGCTTGGTAGTGCTGAATATCGGTGTGTGTTGTGTCTCTCCACTGCAGTGTATACAATAAAGCACCTATCTTATCTTAAGATCTGGATCTACTATCTCATCTGAATGTCTTGTTTGGAGACTCCCTAACCTGATTGAACCCTACCCTTCCTTCCCTTCCCATTCCCTTTTTACTGCCCCCACTTTCTTCTTCTCTGAGCCACTCCCTTTCCCAGTCTGCCCTTCCCGTTCCTGTTTTACTGCCCCCACTTCCCTCTTCTCTGAGTCCCACCCCTACCCAGCCTACCCTTCCCTCCCTTCCCATTCCAGTTTTACTGACCCCACTTTCCTCTTTATTGAGCCACTTTCCTGCCCAGTCTACTGTTCCCATTCCCTTTTTACTGCCTCCACTTCCTTCTTCTCTGAGCCACTCCCCTGCCCAGTCTACCCTTTCTTCCCTTCCCATTCCCTTTTTACTGACCCCACTTCCCTCTTCTCTGAGCCACTCTCCTGCCCAGTCTACCCTTCCTTCCCTTCCCATTTTACTGACCCCACTTTCCTCTTCTCTGAGCCACTCGCCTTCTTAGTCTACCCTTTCTTCCCATTCCCTTTTTACTGCCCCCACTTCCCTCTTCTCTGAGCCACTCCCCTGCCCAGTCTACCCTTCCTTCTCTTCTCATTCCCTTTTTACTGACCCCACTTCCCTCTTCTCTGAGCCACTCTCCTGCCCAGTCTACCCTTCCTTCCCTTCCCATTTTACTGCCCCCACTTCCCTCTTCTCTGAGCCACTCCCCTGCCCAGTCTACCCTTCCTTCTCATTCCCTTTTTACTGCCCCCGCTTCCCTCTTCTCTGAGTCACACCCCTACCCAGCCTACCCTTCCCTCCCTTCCCATCCCAGTTTTACTGACCCCACTTTCCTCTTTATTGAGCCACTCTCCTGCCCAGTCTACCGTTCCCATTCCCTTTTTGCTGCCTCTACTTCCTTCTTCTCTGAGCCACTCCCCTGCCCAGTCTACCCTTCCTTTCTTTTTTACTGACCCCACTTCCCTCTTCTCTGAGCCCTACCCTGTTTCCACCAAACCAAATCCAACCACAATAACCAAGCATCCCCACCTATATCCCCTCTTCTTATAGGTCCTTGACAGGTTCACCTATTCCCGTAAATTCTATACTCCGGTACTTTTACCATTACACACCTGAGACGTACACTAGCGACTTATGGATGCTCCGATTCTAGAACACCATGACCGTAAATGCGTGACATGACCAACTGGAAATTGTGACTCACTGCGCCTCCTGGAAATTTCTATTTGCTCCTACCTGCTGTTGCTAAAGACATCCGTCTGTACGTCTCCTTGGTGGGAGTACCCTCGTTAGCTCCGGCAGTTGCTATGGCAAAGGCGGAGGCTGCTGATAAGTTGCTGCGGCTACTGTCGTGCTCTCGGCAGGATGTCATCACAATGCCGTTATTATAGGAGAAGAGAGTAAAATCTGTAATAAAATTTGTAATGTAAGTAAGTGCAATATGTTCAATACCCACATCATGCATCTGCAGTTTAGGGGCCGATTCACAGCATAGAAACGCAGTCTGGATGCGTTCCGGATGTGTTTCTAGATACAGGGTTATAAAGACACAAAAGAAAGAGTCTCACTCTAAGTGCAGCATGTCTCAATAAAAGCAAATTTATTAAGACAAATGGCAACTCACATTGAGGGAATGTGAAACCGCTTGTCAGGGCCGCACGAGGGTCGGGGTGGCCACGGCTCATTATGATGTCAAGAGTCCTGGGGATCCAGTGCTCCACTAGGGTAAGGGACCGCCAGGGATCACTGTGTTTCTGGGAGCTAGGAAGCTTCCCGGAGTGGGTCTGACAAGCACTCAATAATGCATTTGCTTGTCCAATTGCATCTGCTTTGACTTACAGACTCAGTGATTACCCATTGTTTGCGCCATCTTTACTACAAATACAGAGTATGAATTTGCACACAGAGGACCTGGAAAACAGGCATGTAGCAAATAACAGTCTATGGCAGGCAGGGTTGCTGAAGGCAACCTAACAAAGAAACAAAAATCTTAAAGCTAAATTTCAGAAATTCAGCAAATTTGCAAAAAGTGCAGCCACAGTATGAGTTATGTCCAATTAGGTGCCTGTCACCTCTGGGACTTATCTCTATTACTGGAATGTGACAGGTACATTACACTCTGAAGATACACTCCAGCTGTGAGAGGAGAAAAGCACAAGGACCAGCAATGCCTGCCTCTTCCCTCTGTTGCCCATTCACAGAAGCCTTTATATGTTGTGAATGAGTTCACATAATACAAAGGCTTCTGTGAACGGGCAGAAGGAGGAGAGGGGCGGGCACAGCAGCTCCAGCAACTCTGCTTTTGAAGGAACAGAGTCCACAGTGAGCAGCATCGGAGCTCCGAAAGTTATCTTCCTGTAGAACAATAAACATGTCAGAGGTGAATAATAGAAAACAAATCTACAAGACCTAACTCACGGTATGCCTGCAGTTTTTACAAAGTGGCTAAATTCCTGGAATTCAACTTTAAGACTGAAGCAGGGTGAAGGCTGGAGTTCATGGGGTTGCCGGAGAAGGTTACAGGCCAGGGGGGGGGGGGGGGTGGCAGGGAATTACTAGAGCAGGGAGCAGTCTGGAGGAGATGGGGTCACAATGGGGCAGATTGTGGGCAGGGGAGCACATGATCACTGAAGCATGAGGCAGAATGGAATCTATGGTGTCACAGAAGATGGAAACAGGCTTGAAGGACCCAGATAACACTGGGGATCACACAGAAGCTGGGTACAGGCTGGGCAAACACTGGGAACACCATGGAGAAGACACTGGGAGGCATTAGGAAATACTTGGGAAGACTAGGGAACATTGGGAGTCCAACTCCTAGCATGTTAATGCATTGTTCCAAACCTGGAGCGAAAGGCCAGCTACCCCGCTCCAAGATTATTTTTTTTGTTTAATTCTAATTTTATTTTTATTTTTTTTTCACAATCCTTAGACAATAAAACACAACATAACTATACAAAATGCACTTTTTTTTACAGTGTTAGTTTAAAAAAAAATACGTTTTACTGCAAATAAAAACTGTGCATTTTATTCTGTAATTTGTCCAGGTTTAGAATGACACTAAATTTATTCCGGTACAAAGCATTGCGGAGTTAGTCACCTTATTTTTTTAATGGGACAAGAGTAAATTTATGTTAAATGGGTAAAAATATTAACGAACAAAACAAAATCAAAAACGTTTAAAGATAAATAGGTAATAAAATAGAAAAATAAAAAATAAATAGTTGAAGGGAAAAGGAGAATAAGGCGTTAATGAGGGCTGATTAGAATAAACAAATAAATTAAGGTTTGATAAGAGGTTAAATAGAGGAACATTTTATTAAAACTTTTTTTTACTTGTCAAGTACCTTTACAGTGGTAGTAAATGCTGAAAAATAATAAAAAATAAAAAGTTTGGTCCCCCTGCAAGGTAATGTCATAATGTGCTAGTATGGATCGCATACTAGCACATTATGAGAGACTTACCCTAAAATTAAGCCCTCCAGCGGCGTGCTGTCGCCGCTGGCAGGGCTTCCATCTTCCTTCCAGGTTCTCAGGCTCCGGCCGTTTGAATGGCCGAGCCGTAATGACCTAACTCATGTGAGCAAAAGTCACAGGTGTGGCTGCGCCTGCTGCTCACTGTTTAGGAGATATTCATTTTACCTACAGGTAAGCTTTATTATAAACTTACCTGGAGGTAAAAGTAGCAGATACGAGTTTACTACCACTTTAAAGCGGTAGTAAACTGCATAAGAAATGACAGACTTACCTGAAAACTATGCCCTCCGGTGGTGTGCTGTCACTGCTAACTACGCTTCCTTCTTCACCCGGTCTCCCTTTCAGATTTGCAGGCTTCGGCTCTCTGATTGGCCCAGCCCGCGATAACGTCTCTCCCATGTATGTGCATGGGAGTTGCTGTTTTTTATGGCACAGCTCTGAAGGAACGGCACGGGTATGCCATTCCTTCAGAGTGCATGCGCCAAGGACATCACCGGCTGCATCTAAAGTAAATATCTCCTAAACGGCGCACGTTTAGGAGATATTTGGTGTACCTATAGGTAAGCCTTATTATAGGCTTACCTATAGGTAAAAAATCATACATGGGAGTTCACTCCCACTTTAACATCATTTGCAGATCTAAGTTCATTCCTTTGATCTGCAATGAATGAACAGAAAGAAACAAAAGCAACAATATGTTACATTATATCTTTCTATATTCCCGTCTGTGCAAGTGTTATTTATCAACACTGAGTCAGACTGCTTTTTTACAAGCTGAAGCTGCAGAAACCTTCTCTGAGTAAACAGTGATCCCGGCTTTGATTAAAGTGGTTGTAAAGGTATTTTTTTATTTTTTTTAAACAACTTCTCTATACTTACCTGCTCTGTGCAATTCAATTGCACAGAGTGGCCCTGAACCTCCCCTTCTTGGAAGCCCCACCTGCGCTCCTCCTCTATGTCCAGTGCCCCTGTTTCGTCCCATATGGTGACCCATCACATTTGGCTACCCGCTGGACTGCGTTCTAACACTGTGGCGATCTGCGCTTTTGCAGAATTTTATGCCCAGAGGTGCGGGGGCGCTGGTGTATGCAGTACTGCATGTGGCCAAAGGTGTCGGGGCGCTGGTGTATGCAGTACTGCATGTGGTCAAAGGTGCGGGGGCGCTGGTGTATGCAGTACTGCATGTGGCCAAAGGTGTGGGGGTGCTGGTGTATGCAGTACTGCATGTAACCAGAGGTGCGGGGGGGGTGCTGGTGTATGCAGTACTGCATGTGGTCAAAGGTGCGGGGGCGCTGGTGTATGCAGTACTGCATGTGGCCAAAGGTGCGGGGGCGCTGGTGTATGCAGTACTGCATGTGGCCAAAGGTGCGGGGGCGCTGGTGTATGCAATACTGCATGTGGCCAGAGGTGCGGGGGCGCTGGTGTATGCAGTACTGCATGTGGCCAGAGGTGTGGGGGCGCTGGTGTATGCAGTACTGCATGTGGCCAAAGGTGCGGGGGCGCTGGTGTATGCAGTACTGCATGTGGCCAGAGGTGCGGGGGAGCTGGTGTATGCAGTACTGCATGTGGCCAAAGGTGCGGGGGCGCTGGTGTATGCAGTACTGCATGTGGCCAGAGGTGCGGGGGGCGCCAGAGACACTCGGAAACAGAGTGTCTCCAAGCGTCTCCGGCGCCCCCGCACCTCTGGCCAAATGCGGCACTGTACACCCCAGCGGCTTGAATCCTGCGAGACAACGCTCGCAATTCGAGTTAGGATTTAAGAAAAAAAAAAAACAACAGCTTGTATTGCGAAACGCTCGTAAACCGCATTACTCGCAATCCGAGGTTTCACTGTATTAGCCCCTTCCCACCGATCGCATGCCTATATGCGGCCTCGCAGAAGTAGGTATTTTTCCATGGGACCGCACATATGTGTATCCCTCTTTCTGTTGAGAGCGCCACACCGCGCACTCCCAACACAGAGACGGGGATCTCACCGAGAGTCCTGGGTCTCGTACAAACGATCGGGACCCGGGACTCCCGGTTCTGGGTCACCTGATCGCTGTGATAACCTCTGATTGGCTATCACAGTGATCAGTCAACTGTGAGCCCGCCCTTGCGTTTACTTCCTCTTCTGAATGGAGAGGAAGATACATTGCATCTTCCTCTCCGCAGCAGGAGATGAAGCTGTAAGAGCCCTTTCACAATGAAAGTGCCCGGGCGTCGGCAGTAAAGCCCGGGCACTGTACCGCCGTTTTAGCTGCGCTATTCGGCCGCTAGTGGCCAAAAAAAGTGTTAAAACCGCCGATGCAGCGGCGGTTTGCCGGCGGTACGGTGGAACTGCCCTTTGATTTCAATGGGCAAAGGGCGCTATAGGAGCGGTGTATTCACCGCTCTATAGCGATGCAAAGAAGCTGCTTGCGGGACTTTTTGTGACGCCCTGCCAGCGCAGCGCCCCCTTGTGAAAGCACTTGTGTATAAATAAATAAAGAAAAAATAAAGCAAAAAAATATCAAGCTGAAGGTTTTCCTGGGTAAGTGTTAGGGTCAAGGTTGGGGTCAAAAGATCACGGACGGCATATTTTGGGGAGAATTAAAAAAGCAAATTAAACTAGTATCAGTGTCAATGTGTTTTAGGCAGGATTTAAAAAAAAAAAAGGCAAAATGCGCACCATTGTGCCTGGGCTGTACTACGGGTACAAACAACAAACATACACGTATGTGGTATTGCTGCGATCGTCAGCAGAAGGAGAATTTATTTTCGGCTGTTTTTTGGTGGTAAATTATGGTAATAACAAGAAATATACAGCTACATAAAAAAACTGTTCTGAAAAAAACGCGGTATAATCCACCTGGATACACTACATAGTTGTGATCAGGGCCGGGACAAGGGGTGGGCAGGAGGGGGCGGCTGCCCCTGGCGCAATGGTATATTGCAGGGGTAGAGGGCACCCTGATCCTAACCCTAAGGGAAAGGAGGGCGCAGTTGGGCATCTTTGCCCTGGGCACTGGATGACCTTGTCCCGGCACTGGTTGTGATATGTCCGGTTTTACTGCAAAATTGTGTTTAGGCATTAACATTTGTTTTTCACTTTAGGCGGGAAAGGGTTAAAACAGACCTGACACCAGAAAGCCCACACATACTAATATATAGTCTGAAAGCTGGAACTTCCAGGTGCCTGCAAATACCTTTACCAAGGTCTAGGAGTAAGTGGTCTTCTTGTGCCCTAGGGACCCCTCAATCCCTAATTACGCAATTCTGAGAAATTCCTTTTCTTGGATCATCAAACATTTTGCACACTCACCTGTGCCATTGTCAGGAACCAAGGATGAGAACGTGCACACGCCATGACGCACACGTGGACACACGCCCCAAAGATCCTGATGCCTATTTAAACCTCATGCCTGCCTAATATCATTGCTGCAATTGGGCGACTGGGGGGTTGGGACTTTAAATGAAGCAGGCAGGTGTAAAACATTTAGATTTATTGTCTTTGGCGGCGCCGTTTCAACATCGCCCTCTTCACATCTAGCAGCCAGATGGAGGAACTTTCTGGCACTGTTTTTGGTTGGGGCGGTTCCGCCCTCTTGCAGTAGCCTATCCTTCCACAGTGCACGCCTACGTGACGTTGGTGGGTGTGGCAGACCAGCCCTTATAAGTCATTCTGGGGCAGACTGACTCACATGGTGGTTCCAACCTGTTTATCTGCACACTTTGTGGATCACTCAACATTGAAATGTTTTAGGTAAATTGACTCTATTTTTTATCACTTTTTCACTTTGGACTTTGCATTTTACTCAATTTTCCTTGGTTTTTCAACACTTTCTACTTTTCACCTTACTTTCCAATCATTCTAATACTTTACTTTCACCATACTTTGCTCTCACTAACTTAACCCACCTTCACACTCATTAGCATCTTATTATCCTATCCTTTACCAAGTTTAGGACACAACTATATATTGTACCACACAATGAGTTCCCAACCTATTTTATATCTTATGTTTTGTCCTTAGCACACATGGTTATTTTTGACCATCCCTTCCTTTGGAATTTTTCTTTCTTGGAAATCATCTCTGCTCAGCCCTGGTCTGCCTTCACCACCTCAGTTCCCTCCAGTGATACCCCTTATGGGGTTAATCTGACCCATGTTGGCTCATTGCTGTTACTGTACAAAGATTATGTAAGTATATTTTTTGAGAGTGGTTTCAGGGGGTTTATCCTAGACATCATTATCTATAATTACCTTATTCTAAACCTCCTTCCCGTGACAGGGTCAGACCTTACAGATATCGCTACTATATTACAGCATTCAGTTTTCCACGTGCATGCTCCTGAAGAGTGGATGAATCCACGAAATGCATAGAGCTATTATATGCCATGTCTTATGCCAACTACTGTTTTATTTATTTTTTTCAATGATCACTTGCAACTGTGATTTGTACTATTGTGGTCAATTGTCACTGCTGTATATTTATATATTGAATGGAAAACATTGCTTTCCTTGGTGTACTCATGACTACCCTCATGCAACTTACCATTGTTTGTTTGTTTTTCCCTTTTTTTAATAAATCTAAATGTTTTACACCTGCCTGCTTCATTTAAAGTCCCAACCCCCCAGTCGCCCAATTGCATTCATTAGATAGGGATGGAGGCAACCGACCTTACCAGGTCACAGCCTCATATAAAGTCCCAACTTTTTTCTCGTTAAAACGTTTTCTCGTTTTAACGTTCTTTTTCTAATATCATTGCTGGGTGGTTTACTCTTTTGACTTGTGTTCCTGAAAGCCTACTTGATCATGTTACTGACCCGGCTCCGTCTGACTGTTCCCATGGCCTTCATCATGTCCTGAACGGCCGCAACGCGTTGACCTTTTTCTTTTGATTTTCTAGTATTGTCCCTATTTATAGCACATTTTTTTATTATCTTGCAGACTATACCGAACTGCTTGAATCAAAAAAGGGCTGGCGACTCGGATGCTCTTGAATAAAAGTCCTTTATTTCGTTACATGGGTACACGGGTACAGGCTACGCTGACGCGTTTTGGCTAAGAAGCCTTCATCAAATATACTGAACTGCTGGCTTTCCTCTTAAGAACCACTATGTGTTGGATCTACAGCGACCGCCAGTCTGAGCACCAGTGTAACCGATTGGCTCCATGCACACTGAAGCTCATAAACTGCTGTTTATTGGAGTTTGGGCGTTTTTTTTAAAAGCCCATAAACTCCACTCTATGTTAGCCTATGTGTCCATGCACACATTGACGTTTTTTAGCTTTAATGAGCAGTGGAGTTTATGGGCTTTTTTCTGAACGCCAGAAATTTGCGTTCAAAGTGCCGTTTTTCACTGACAAAAAAAGCCAAACGTTGATAAACACTGATAAACGTTCATGAACGCGCGTTAATTAGCATTCAGTGTTCTATTTTTTCAATGCATTGTGGGAGTTTAGAATACATTGTGGGATTTTTGGAGTGTCCTCTGTGTATTTTTACTAAAACGCTGATAAACGCTAATGCTATAAAACGCTCATAAACGCTCATAAACGCTAGTACAAAACGCTGTTAAAAGCTTGTTTTTCAACCAGCGTTTTTCTGCCAGCAATCTGGCGTCCAGAAACTGCTTTTTTGAGCTCCAGTGTGCATGGAGCCTAAAGTGATTGTAAGGCTTCGTTTTTTTCTTTTATTTAAATAACAAACATGTCATACTTACCTCCACTGAGCAGTTCATTTTGCACAGAGTGGCCCGATCCTCGACTTCTAGGATCCCCCGGCGGAACTGGTAGCTACTCCTTGCATTGTATAACCCCTTAGAAGAAGCGGTCTCCCGAGGGGTTACCTTGCGGCCGCGCTCCCGAGTCCAGCATTTGCGTCCACAGACGCAGAATGGAGGACTCAGCCCCCGCCCCTCCGGCGCACGCGTCATTGGATTGGATTGACAGCAGCGGGAGCCAATGGCTGCACTGCTATCAATCTATCCAATCAAGAGCCGAGACAACGGGCAGAGGGGAAGAGCGTGTCTCCGATGTGTGCATCACAGGACTCAGGTGAGTAAGGTTGTAGCTCTGATCCTTTGCTCTGTGGTCTAAAGTGGACCTAAGGCTTTGTTCACCCCTTACATGTAGGGTAGCAGCCCATTTATTTCAATGGGCCACCCTAGAGACAAAATAAAGCGCATCTGCTAAATGGCAGCGCATTTCGGAAAAGCTCACAACTGCCGACGTGCAGTAGTGTGAGCCTAAATGCTTCCGCCCACAACATTCCACTGAAACTGCCCTACTAAAACCCAAAGACCTACTAACTGCTAAAACCAATGGCCGGTACTCCATACTCCCACTCTTGGACCTTTCTGTTGCCTTCGACAGCTTGGCCTCCGTGATTCTTCTTTTTCCTGGTTCTCCTCCTCCTACCTATCTCAGCGCACTTTCAGTGTCACTTTACAACTCCATCTCCTCCAATCCCCTTCCTCTTTCTGTTGGGGAACCCCAAGGCTCCGTCCTTGGGCCCCTCCTATTCTCTCTCTATACCTCTTCCCTGGGCCAGTTGATAACCTCCCATGGCTTCCAATACCACCTCTATGCCAACGACACCCAGATCCATCTCTCCACTCCTCAACTCACCCCCTCCATCTCCTCAACTCCCCCCCCTCCATCTCCTCAACTCACCCCCTCCATCTCCTCAACTCCCCCCCCCCCCTCCATCTCCTCAACTCACCCCCTCCATCTCCTCAACTCCCCCCCTCCATCTCCTCAACTCCCCCCCTCCATCTCCTCAACTCCCCCCCTCCTTCTCCTCAACTCCCCCCCTCCATCTCCTCAACTCACCCCCTCCATCTCCTCAACTCACCCCTCCATCTCCTCAACTCACCCCTCCATCTCCTCAACTCACCCCCTCCTTCTCCTCAACTCACCCCCTCCATCTCCTGACAGATCTCAAACTTACTGAATGACATATCGGTATGGATGTCACACCACTTCCCCAAACTCAATCGTTCTAAATCTGAGCTTGTAATATATCCTCCTCTCCAATCTCCTCCCCATGACTTTACTATTGAGATCAACAGCACAACCATTGGTCCCTCCACACATGGCAGGGTCCTGGGTGTCATCCGTGACTCTGACCTCTCCTTCAGCCCCACATCCAATCACTGGCTAAATCCTGCCACCTTCACCTCCAACATCTCCAGAATTCCACCCTTCCTGACTAAGGCCCCTTTCACACGGACGGACCGTCTATCCGTTTTTCTTCCATCCGTCGACGGACGACAATGCATTCCTATGGGCAGACGGATGAACATCCGTCACATCAGTTAACCTCCGCTTCCATTTTTATCCGTTTTTTTAAACGTACAAGGCTACGTCCAGATCCGTCAAAACGGATATAAACTGACGTTAACGGACATCGTCCGTCAACGTCCGATCCGTTAAGATCCGTTTTGTGTTTATCTGTGAACTCAACCTCTTAAAGGCACACATATAAACGGAACAAAACGGATGAAAAAACGGACGTAAACGTGTGCATTTACGGATGTAAGCGGACAAAAAACGGATGAAAACGGATGAGACAACGGATAAGAACTGATACGTTTTTGACGTGCCTTAAGGCCCCTTTCACACATGCGGACCGTTCGGCCGTTTTTTCATACGTCCGTTTACGGATGGAAACGGACATTAATGCTTGTCTATGGGATAGCGGACGTTAGCGGATGATCATCCGCTAACGTCCGTTAACATCCGTCTCCGTTAAGGTCAGTTTTTCTGAACGGAAGAAGACCCTATTTTGTCTTCCGTAAAAAAAAAAAAACGGAACGGACGAAAAAACGGATGTTAGCGGACGATCCGTTCACATCCGATCTGCTGACATCCGTTTTTCATCAAAAAAATTCCCATAATTCATGAAAAACAGTTTTTTTTTTTTTTTTTTAAAACGGACATAAACGGATAAAAAAACTGATGAAAAACGGACGTAATCGGATGAAAAACGGAAATGAAAATGGATGAAAAACGGAAATGAAAATGGATGAAAACTGATGATAAAAAAACGTGACTGAACTGAACTGATCTAATGTACGGTCCGCATGTGTGAAAGGGGCCTAACTGACTGCGTCCGTGTGAAAGGGGCCTAATGACACCACAAAGCAACTTATTCACTCCCTGATTATTTCCCGCCTTGACTACTGCAACTCTCTCCTTAACCACTTCCCGACCGCCTCCTGTAGATATACGTCAACAGAATGGCACGGGCAGGCAAAAGCACGTACCTGTACGTCCCCTTTAATTTGCCTGCCCGGGGGGCGCGCGCGCGCCGTCAGCGGCGCGCCCGCGACCCGGTCGGGAGCTCCGTGACCACGGGCCGCGGGACCAGCGGACCCGATCGCCGCTGGTATCCCGCGATCGGGTTACGGAGCTGAAGAACGGGGAGAGGTTTGTGTAAACAAACCTCTCCCCGCGCTTCCTACTCTGCCTGTCAGTGATCGGCGGTTCCCTGTCATCGGGAACATCCGATCAATGACGTCAGACATACAGCCACGCCCCCCTACTGTAAAAAAAAAACACAACACGTCACACTGACTCCTCCCCGCCCCCTAGTGGTTAAACCCTTCACTACAACTGTCATTTACATAGGAATCAGTGCTATTTAAATAGCACTGATTGCTGTATAAATGACAAATGTCCCAAAAATGTGTCAAAAATGTCCGATGTGTCCGCCAAAATGTCGCAGTCACAATAAAAATCGCTGATCGCCGCCATTACTAATAAAAAATAAAATATTAATAAAAATGCTATAAAACTATCCCCTATTTTGTAAACGCTATAACTTTTGCGCAAACTAATCAATAATCGCTAATTGCGTTTTTTTTTACCAAAAATATGTAGAAGAATACGTATCGGCCTAAACTGAGGAAAAAAAATGTTTTTTTTATATATTTTTTGGGGGATATTTATTATAGCAAAAAGTAAAAAATATTGCATTGTTTTCAAAATTGTCGCTCTATTTTTGTTTATAGCGCAAAAAATAAAAACCGCAGGGGCGATCAAATACCACCAAAAGAAAGCTCTTTTTTGTGGGGAAAAAAGGACGTCAATTTTGTTTGGGAGCCACGTCGCACGACCGCGCAATTGTTAGTTAAAGTGACGCAGTGCCGAATTGCAAAAAGGGGCCTGGTCCTTTGGCTGCCAATTGGTCCGGGGCAATGGCCGACCCTTACACAGGCTCCTCCCCCCTTCAGTCTATTATGGATGCTGCTGCTAGACTAATACACCTCACTAACCGATCCGTGACTGCCGCCCCTCTCTGCCAATCCCTTCACTGGCCTCCACTACTCACCCAGCTACATCACCAACCTCATCTGCAGATATCGCCCAAATCGTCCCTCCGCTCCTCCCAGGGCCTCCTGCTCTCTAGCTCCCTTGTTACCTCCTCCCATGCTCACCTTCAGGACTTCTCCAGAGCCTCTCCCATCCTCTGGAACTCCCTAACCCGGTATATCCAATCAGCCCCTACCCTGTCCACCTTTAGGGGATCCCAGAAAACGAATTTATTCAGGGAAGCCTATCCCACACCCACCTAAGAGCCACCCCCATGAGATCAGCCCCCCCCCCCCCCCACCCCACAGCTATTATCTCTTGTACCACCTTTCCCTCCCTTTAAATTGTAAGCCCCACAAGCAGAAGCATTCCTTCTGTATTGAACAGTATTGTAATTGTACTGTCCAGTGGTGGACATTGGGGGGGGGGGGGGGGGGGGGGGGGGGGGGGGGGGGGGGGGGGCTTCCCCTGCTTGGCAGCCTCCCATTCTCCTGTAACACACCTGGATGGACTCATACTCTACGACCCGAACCCACCCTATTTTTGAAGCCTATTAGAGCCTCTGGCTCTAATCGGGTGCTTAAAAAAGAAAAAGAAAACCCCACTGCTGTAATTCATGCGCTCAGTGCCCTGAAAGGAACCATTGAATAAAGGGGTGGCGAGGAGAGAGAGGCGCCCCTAGTGGATGAGCCACCAGTGGTACTGCCCCTCTATATTACTATATTGTAAAGCAGTGGTCTCCAAACTGCGGCCCTTTGCTTGTTTTTATCTGGCCCTTGGGGTTGTGTTCCATGCACTGATACCAACAACGGGGCATCATTTCCCCCATCCACCCCCCTCCCTCCACTGACACAAATGATGGGACACTATTCCTCCCACTGATACCAATGATGGGACACTATTCCTCCCACTGATACCAATGATGGGACACTATTCCTCCCACTGATGCCAATGATGGGGCACTATTCCTTCCACTGATACCAATGATGGGGAACTATTCCTCCCACTGACACCAATAATGGGGCACTATTCCTTCCACTGATACCAATGATGGGGAACTATTCCTCCCACTGACACCAATAATGGGGCACTATTCCTTCCACTGATACCAATGATGGGGAACTATTCCTCCCACTGACACCAATAATGGGGCACTATTCCTCCCACTGATACCAATGATGGGGCACTATTCCTCCCACTGATACCATGATGGGACACTATTCCTCCCACTGACACCAATGATGGGGCACTATTCCTCCCACTGACACCAATGATGGGGCACTATTCCTCCCACTGATACCAATGATGGGGCACTATTCCTCCCACTGATACCAATGATGGGGCACTATTCCTCCCAGTGATACCAATGATGGGGCACTATTCCTCGCACTGATACCAATGATGGGACACTATTCCTCCCACTGATACCAATGATGGGGCACTATTCCTCCCACTGATACCAATGATGGGGGAACTATTCCTCCCACTGACACCCAATAATGGGGCACTATTCCTCCCACTGATACAATGATGGGGCACTATTCCTCCACTGATACCAATGATGGGGCACTATTCCTCACACTGATACCAATGATGGGACACTATTCCTCCCACTGACACCAATGATGGGGCACTATTCCTCCCACTGATACCAATGATGGGACACTATTCCTCCCACTGACACAATGATGGGACACTATTCCTCCCACTGACACCAATGATGGGGCACTATTCCTCCCAGTGATACAATGATGGGGCACTATTCCTCCCAGTGATACCAATGATGGGGCACTATTCCTCCCACTGATACCAATGATGGGGCACTATTCCTCCCAGTGATACCAATGATGGGGCACTATTCCTCCCACTGATACCAATGATGGGATACTATTCCTCCCACTGATACCAATGATGGGGCACTATTCCTCCCCACTGATACCAATGATGGGGCACTATTCCTCCCACTGATACCAATGATGGGGAACTATTCCTCCCACTGACACCAATAATGGGGCACTATTCCTCCCACTGATACCAATGATGGGGCACTATTCCTCCAGTGACACCAATGATGGGACACTATTCCTCCCACTGACACCAATGATGGGACACTATTCCTCCCAGTGACACCATCAATGGTGCACTATTCCTCCAATTAACACCCACGAAGGGGCACAATTTCTCCTACTGATAGTAACGATGGGGCATTGTTTTTTTTCCCCACTGACTTTGTGACCTTTTCTACTCCCGATGGCCACAGTTCGGCCCCCCTAAAGTCTGAAGGACAGTAAACTGGCCTTTTGCCTAGAAAGTTTGGAGACCCCTGTTGTAAAGCGCTGCGCAAACTGTCGGCGTTCTACAAATCCTGTATAATAACATATTGGTGTGGATGTGGAATCTCTCAATATTCTGTCATTATTTATTAAAACAAAAATAATAACGATGCCAATGGCGGGTTATTCCGAGGTTTACATTACTTGTATTTAGTGCTGTGGAAATGAAAGATGAATTCCTCGATTAATCATAAATTTTTTTGATTGATCAAAATTCTTTTGATCGGTACTCACCTCTCCGCCGCCTTCCGGGAGTTCAGGGAGTTCCGTCGGTGACGTCACAGACATCGACGTCACCGGACTCCTCCCCCTTTCCCAAGTGCCTCCGTCTGCTAAGGAAGGGAAGGGGGGGAGGAGTCCAGTGACGTTGAAGTTCTGATTGAACGTAACGCGTACGGGGGAGGAGCTACGCATGACGTCACCCGCTGCTGCCTACGGAACTAACACGATTGTCGGCTTTTCATGCTGTGTTTTTATCATCTTTATGTGAGTAGTTTGTGTTTTGAACAAAAAAACGAAATCTTATACTTAAGCGGTGAGCACTTAGATCTTTTCTTTCTACCCATGACCTGCGTCCTTGCTGAGATCTAAGGGGACGTGAGAGAAGTTTATGGTCCGTGTTATACCCTTTTGATACCCGCTTGTATGACCACCTGTTTGCACAGGGGTCCATGCCATAAGGTGAGAGTGATTAGTTAGACCGGAGGGGGAGGGATTGTCACGCTACTGTGGGAAAAAAATGACTTACGTCAGTGCTACAGTTTGAATTTAAAATGTATTTGTGTGAACTGTGAAGTTAAGTCATGGATTGTGGAAACCAACTAGTGTCGGGTGATTGTATATAGTGTATACTAGACATGTGCACAATAGAAAAATGTGTTTATTTTTGTTTCGTTCGTTTCTGTTGATTCGTAAATTCGTAAGTCGTTGATGTTCGTATTCGTAACGATTCGTATTTTCGTAAGAGTTATTTTTTCGTTGATTCGTTTTTCCGTTAGTTTAATTTTCGTTTATTCGAAATTCGGACGCATTCGTATTTTCGTAGATTTAGTTACATTCGTACTTTCGTTAGATTGATTTATTCGTACTTTCGTAACATTGTTTTCGTAGATTCGTAAATTCATAATGTTATGTAATGTGTATGCTATTATTACATTGTAAGAGACACGGAAAATTACGAATCGAAAAAAAAAAAAGTTACGAATGTACAAATTTTTTCGTTCAATCCATTCGAAGCACGTTAAAGCAGCGCCATTGTAAGAGACACGGAAAATTACGAATCGAAAAAAAAAAAAAAAAGTTACGAATGTACGAATTTTTTCGTTCATTTTTATTTTTGTTGTTCCCGTTTTCCGGATTTTCTTCTTTCGTAGTTTCTTTGTTTCTAATTTTATTTCGTATTTTCGTTGTTTTACGTATTCGTTCGATTCGAACATTCGTTAAAATTTTTAGCGAATCGTTCGTTCATTCGTACGATAACGAATGAATGAATATAACGAATTTTAACGGAAATCGAAAAAAAAAAACGAAACGAATTGCACATGTCTAGTATGTAGACATGTGCACAACAAAAAAAATTTGTTTATTTTCGTTTCGTTTTTTTTTCGTTTCCGAAAAAAATTAGTTTTTTTTCGTTTCGTTTTTTTTCGTTTCCGTTGATTCGTAACTATTCGTACATTCGTAAGTCGTCGGTGTTCGGATTCGTAACGATTCGTACATTCGTAAGAGTTATTTTTTTGTTGATTCGTTTTTTTTTCGTTAGTTTAATTTTCGGACGCATTCGTATTTATTCGTACATTCGTAGATTCGTAATCGGAGCAGAATTCATAATTTTATGTAATGTGTATGCTGTTATTACTTTTTAATAAATTTACGAATCGAAAAAAAAGTTACGAATCGAAAAAAAAAAAAGTTACGATTCGAAAAAAAAGTTACGAATGTACGAATTTTTTTTGTTTAATAGACATTTACAAATCGAAAAAAAGTTATGAATCGAAAAAAAAAAAAAAAAAGTTACGAATCGAAAAAAAAGTTACGAATGTACGAATTTTTTTTGTTCAATAGACACGGAAAATTACAAATCGAAAAAAAAAAAAAAAGTTACGAATCGAAAAAAAAAGTTACGAATGTACGAATTTTTTTTGTTCAATCCATTCGAAGCACGTTTAGCAGCACCATTGTAAGGGACACGGAAAATTACCAATTCAACAAAAAAAAAAAGTTACGAATGTACGAATTTTTTTCGTTCGTTTTCGTTTTTCGGATTTTCTTCATTAGTACATTCGTTGTTTCTAATTAGTTTTTTTCGGATTTTCGTTGTTTTTCGGATTCGTTTGATTCGAATGATTCGTTAATCGGATTCGTACGATTCGAATGATTCGTTCATTCGTACAAAAACGAACGAACGAAAAAAAACGAAAAACGAAACGAATTGCACATGTCTAGTGTCGGGTGATTGTATATAGTGTATACCACATTTACCACTGACTAATGCAGAGCTGCAATGCAAGGAGATCAGCTAAAAGTAGTCGGATCTGTATGTGCGTTATAATTAATCCAAATTAGTCGATTAAAAAAAAAAAATTGATTAAATCGAACATGAAAATTTTAAATCAGTAACAGCCCTACTTGTATTATGTGCCAATCTTCAATAACACCAACAATATGACGGGTGGGTATACCATGAAGACTCAATGATGTTGGGGTGATTATGGAGGGCGAGGTGATTGCAAAGTGATGGCACTCAGTTGTGACCTGACTGATGTCACTGGTCCAAGCCGCTTTCTCCTGCCGGGAAGACGCCATCAGAATGACAACAAAGGCCGCCGAGTCTTTGGGTTCCACCGAGATCTTGAAGTCCAAGTGATCGGCGTCTTGTCTATCTGCATTGGGAGAGAACAGGGCGTGTTACCGGGTTCAGTATGAAGGAAACAAAGGTGCGGGGGCACAATAAGAATTTGTTTCTGGGGGGGGGGGGGGGGGGAAGCAGCAAATACAACAACGTTCGGACTTCAGGCTTCATATACTAACTGTCGTCATCCTCTTGATCTTCCAGTAAAGTGCAGTCCATCAAGGATACCACCCCATTCTGAAAGAGGAAGAAATAAATATGGTGCTTAAAAGAGGTCCATCTGCCCAAGCGGGGAGGCAGCGGAGGGTCATCAGATAGGAAACATGCAGACAGATAAATGCAATAGATAAACAGATCTGATAAATAAAGCCGAATTTCCTGCATGGATATTTTTGCAAAAAAGTATCTGATCCCCTGTTAATTTTGTATGGGGCATAATGGGTGCACGGGCGCGGCCCCCACCCCTAACACCGCCGCCTCCCCCCCTATCCATGGGAGTAGACAAACGCGTCCTCTCCCCTCTGAGACATGGAGCCGAGTGAGGGAAAGATGCCCCCCCCCCCCCCCCCGCTCGGCTCTATAACATTGAATGGTGGAAGCGACGTCAAACGTCACTTCCGCCCCATGGGCTTAACCACTTCAATACCGCCCACTGTCATGTGACGCCCACAAGGTGGATCTCCCATCCTGGGTGGGCGTCATATGACCTCCTCCCATTCCCGGGCCATCTAGGGGCCGTGATGTCCGCCGGGCACCCGCGATTGCCCGGGAACACAGCGGGACCGTGGATCTGTGTGTGTAATGATGGGGTGTAAACAGACAGCTCCACGTCCTGTCAGTGGCGAGGAGAGCGATGGTGTGTTCCCAGTACGAAGGAACACCGATCAGTCTCCTCCCTTTGTGAGTCCCCTCCCCCCCCCACAGTTAGAATCACTCCCAGGGAACATAATTAACCCCTGCAGCGCCACCTAGTGTTAACCCCTTCCCCGCCAGTCACATTTACACAGTAATCAATGCAATTTTATAGCAACGATCGCTGTGTAAATGTGAATGGTCCCAAAAATGTGTCAAAAGTGTCTGAAGTGTCCGCCGCAATGTCGCAGTCACGTAAAAAAAAAAAAAATCGCAGATCACCGCCATTACTAGTAAAAAAAAAAAAAATGCAATGAATCTATCCACTATTTTGTAGACGCTAGAACTTTTGCGCAAACCAATCAATATACGCTTATTGCGATTTTTTTTTTACCAAAAATATGTAGAAGAATACGTATCGGCCTAAACTGAGGGGAAAAATTGTTTTTTCGTTTTTTTTTTTTAAATGGGATATTTATTATAGCAAAAAAGTACAAAAATATTGTGTTTTTTCAAAATTGTCGCTCTCCTTTTGTTTATAGCGCAAAAAAATAAAAACCGCAGAGGTGATCAAATACCACCAAAAGAAAGCTCTATTTGTGGGAAAAAAAGGACGTCAATTTTGTTTGGGTGTAACGTCGCACGACCGCGCAATTGTCAGTTACAGCGACGCAGTGCCGAATCGCAAAAATAGCTCTGGTAAGGAAGGGGGTAAAATCCTCCAGGGCTGAAGTGGTTAAAGGGGACATTTTTATTTATTTTTGCATTTTAGTGTAAATATGAGATCGGAGTTCTTTTTGTCCCCAGATCTCACATTTAGGAGGTCCTGTCATGCTTTTTTTCTATTACAATGGAAGTTCACTGACGGCTCCCGCGCGCATGCGGGTATCATGACGGCGACGGAGGAGGTGAACGAGGACGGCTGCAGGGGCTTTGATCTCAGGTAAGTAATTCATAATGAGCTCGTATGCTATGTATACTAGCTCATTATGCCTTTGTCCTGCAGGGTGTTTTTTGTTTTCATTAGAGAGGGTTTCCTTCCTCTTTAAGGCTCTGTTTCCACTACTGCGAGTTGTTGTGCGACTTGACACATGTGAGATATCTAAGATACAGCGGTTTGTACAGGAACGTGTGCGTTGGGAGTATTTCATTGGTTGACACATGTGAGATATCTAGGATACAGCCGTTTGTACAGGAACGTGTGCGTTGGGAGTATTTCATTGGTTGACACATGTGAAGTCGCATGACGTAGTCAAAATCCATGTATTTCAATGGTCGCCGTTCTAATTGCCGCGACTCAAGTCGCAGCGACTCCAAAAAAAAAAAGTTTTTTGGCACTTTGTTCTGACTTCGGTGCGACTTGTTCTCCCAGGGTTCTCACTAGTCGCATGTCATTGTAAAAAAAAAAAATCGCATTTGCAAAGTCGCACTGTAAATCGCGCGACTTTGGGGGTCGCAATAGTGGAAGCCTAGCCTTAGTGGTTAAAGTAACGCAGTGCCCTATCGCAAAAAAAAAAGAAATGGCTTAGTCATGAAGTTGGGGGGGGGGGGGGGGGGGGTGGGGCGGGGGTGGGGGGGGGGGGGGGTGGGGGAGTGGTGGGGGGGGGGGGGGGGGGTGTGGGGGGGGGGGGGGGGGGGGGGGGGGGGGGGGGGGCGGGGGTGGGGGGGGGGGGCGGGGGGGGGGGGGGGGGGGGGGGGGGGGGGGGGCCGGGGGGGGGGGGGGGGGGTGGGGGGGGGGGGGGGGTGCGTGGGGGGGGGGGGGGGGGAGCGGGGGGGGGGGGGGGGGGGATGAAGTGGTTGAGAATCGGTTGATTATTTTTTTTGCGCTATTGTTTGTTAATTGGAAAAAATTGAGCGAGCGACATAAAAACCGTAAAGGGTAAATCTCTGGCCCTTCTGTTGGGACCCAGGTGGTGCATGATGGGTAGGTGGGCACTTACCTTGGTGAGGTGCAGTTTCCCTCCAGAGCTCCGTGTGCAGATCAGCAGGTGTTTGGAGAACAAGAAGCACTGGCGCTCTCCTTCCTTCTTCAGGGATAGGGACCCCAGTCGCCCTCGTGTTGCCCGGCTCTTCTCCGACATGGGCACTTGGATCAGGCAGCCTAGAGAAGTTATGAGATAAGGGAAGGTCACTGCCCACAGCCCGAATGCCAGTCTACGAGCTGACCGCCATGATTAAAAAAAAAAAAAAAAAAAAAAACCCACACCCTCCCAATGTAACCACAACGGCTGAAAACATTTAAAGCTAAAAATGTAAAAAAAACAACAATTCAAAAACAAACAATTGCCACCCGGGCATTGTAAATAGTTTGTTTCACTAAATGCCACACAGCGGAAAGTTTTTTAAGTCCTGAATGTAGAATGAAGCAAAAAAGCGCCACTCCTAATAGAAATAAGAGCGAGGACCGCCGCCAGCCATCGCGTGTTCAACGCGCCGGATCCAAAGTCAACCAATTCACACAGTTCATTGGTTGGGGAGTTCAGTCTGGGAGGTAAAATAGGTCAAGAGCTCCGAGCCGCCAAAGAAACAACCCAATACTTACCCGCTTGATTGAAGGGCATTTTCACACTGAGGTGCGGGGGGGGGGGGGGCGTTGGGTTTAAAGCGCCGCTAGTTTTAGCAGTGCTTTACCATCGTCTTAGAGGTGCTTTTTTTCAGCTGCTAGCGGGGTGCTTTTAACCCCCGCTAATGGCCGAATAAAGGGTTAAAATCTGCAGCGGCACATTGCAGGCGCTGCCGAGGCAATTTGCTGGCGCTGCCGAGGCACTTTGCAGGCACTGCCCATTGATTTCAATGGGCAGGGGCACTGTAGGAGCGCTGTATACACCCCTCCTACAGCGCCTCAAACATCCTGCTTGCGGGACTTTTTTTTAACGTCCCGCAAGCGCACCGCTCCAGTGTGAAAGCCCAAGTCTGTAATTGCTGCACTTCTCTCTTTTCCCGCTAGGTGGCTGGGTACTTTGTAACATTAGATATGTGAAGGGCAATTAAAGGTCAGATTATGGGTATATGGGGTATCCCAGACAGAACCTATATATTCGAGTGAGGTCAGGTGATCAGTGTTCTGTGCCACCTGGACGGCTGTCTGGGTGGACGTGTATCGTGTTGCCCCCGGGCTGCTAGGCCAGAGATTGGGCCTATCCCAGGCACCCACTATGCCATGCAACCCACTATCTACAGAAGGATGTCCGCTATCTCTGACTCTGGAGGTTCTCATCAGATCGAAGGAGGCCCGGGACCTTGCTACATGCGCATTTTAATTTTTTTTTTTTATCCTATCTAAAAAACAAACTGCCACCAATTAAAACTTTTTTTTTTAAATCTGCCAAAATAAAAAAAAAATTGTTTTTAACCGCTTCCCGACCGCTCACTGCATATATACGTCAGCAGAATGGCACAGGCAGGCAAAATCACGTACCTGTACGTGACCCTTTAAATGCCTGCCCGTGGGTCGCGCGCGCCGTTGGCGGCGCGCTCGCGACCCGGTCGGGAGCTCCGTGACCATGGCCGCGGGACCAGCGGACCCGATCGTCGCTGGTGTCCTGCGATCGGGTCACATAGCTGAAGAACGGGGAGAGGTCTGTGTAAACAAATCTCTCCCCGCGCTTCCTACTCTGCCTGTCATTGATTGGCTGTTCCCGGTCATCGGGAAAGCCGAACAATGACGTCAGACGTCAGCCCCCGCCCCCTAATGTCAAAAAACACACACGTCACAGACCATAACCCCTCCCCCTAGTGGTTAACTCTTTCACTACAACTGTCATTTATACAGGAATCAATGCATTTGTATAGCATTGATTGCTGTATAAATGACAATGGTCCCAAAAATGTGTCAAAAATGTCCGATGTGTCCGCCATAATGTCGCAGTCACAATAAAAATCGCTGATCGCCGCCATTATTAATAAAAAAAAAATTATTAATAAAAATGCTATAAAACTATCCCCTATTTTGTAAACGCTAAAACTTTTGCGCAAACCAATCAATAATCGCTAATTGCGATTTTTTTTACCAAAAACATTTAGAAGAATACGTATCGGCCTAAACTGAGGAAAAAATATGTTTTTTTATATATTTTTTTGGGGATATTTATTATAGCAAAAAGCGGAAAATATTGCATTTTTTTCAAAATTGTCGCTCTATTTTGTTTATAGCGCAAAAAAAAATAAAAACCGCAGGGGCGATCAAATACCACCAAAAGAAACGACCGCGCAATTGTCAGTTAAAGCGACGCAGTGCCGAATCGCAAAAAGGGGCCTGGTCCTTTGGCTGCCAATTGGTCCGGGGCTGAAGTGGTTAATTCTTTTATTAAAATAAAAAAAAAAATGTTTCAATCCTGCCCAAAAATGACATTTGATCCTTCCCTTGATCTCTGATTCTTACTGGACCTAAACACGAACGCTGGCACGGACCCAGATCAAACCTTGATCTTATTTTTTATTTTTTTTCTTATATTTTATTATTTATATATCGTACGGGGACCCGGGGATCCCAGTGACACCCAAGTCTCTGCGCTGGGAGCGCGCAGCACAAAGACAGATACACAAATATGCCCCCCCCCACAGAAAAGTACTATACTATTTATTGTTTATGTATAGTGAAGGGTAGCGCTACACTATATCTGTTTTTGTGTTATGGGAGAGCATGTGACTGATTCCTCTTCCTTCTTCGTGTTAGCACTGGTGATTGGTGACTGGTACCCAGTGCTGGGAGGGTCATCTAGTGCCTAGGGCGAACATGCTAAACTACCCCCCCCCCCCCCCCAGATGTGCATTGTGTGAGCAAAAATTCCCCCCCTCCAAAAAATAAATGAGCACTAGTCTGCAAGCATAAATCCCCTCTCCTCCCAGTACAAATCTGCCTCCCTGCTGAAGTCCCCGCCCCCCAGAACACATTTCCCCCCAACACAAATGCCACCCCCCCCAAAAAAAACCCTCCTAGCATAA
Source organism: Lithobates sylvaticus (assembly GCA_028564925.1). Lineage (NCBI taxonomy): Eukaryota > Metazoa > Chordata > Amphibia > Anura > Ranidae > Lithobates > Lithobates sylvaticus. The sequence goes on from CM053029.1 coordinate 608,431,409, forward strand.
ATTCTCTACCCCTATAATTTCCCCTCCAAGTGCACATCTTCTCCACCCACTCCAAACCCCCCCTAATCCCCAAATATCCCCTCCTAGCACAAATCCCCTCCCAATCATCCCTATTAGCACAAATCCCCCCCCCCCCCCCAAAATAAAAAAAACCTCCTAGCATAAATTCTCTTCCCCTATAATTTCCCCTCCAAGTGCACATTTTCTCCACCCACTCCAAATCCCCCCTAATCCCCAAATTTCCCCTCCTTGCACAAACCCCCTCCCAATCATCCCTCCTAGCACAATCACCCCCACCCCTCCACCAAATCACCTCTTCTAGAACCCCCCCCCCCCCTCTCAAGCCTCCCTCCTAGCACAAATCCCCTTCCCCCATCCCCCCTCCCAACACAGATCCCCCAAAATCACCACTTTTAACACACACACACACACACAAATTTCCCCTCCTAGAACAATTCTTACTGCTTGCCACCCCCTCCCCCCAACCCCCCCTTCCAACTCAAAACCCCCTCCCCTCCAATCTCCACATGCGCCCTCCCCCCTCCCATTATACCATAGTGCCCAGGGCAGCCTCCCCTCCTGCCCACCCCTTATCCCGACCCTGGCCCATCGCTGTCCCAAGGAGGTGGAGTCTTCAGCCACAACTCGGAGATTACACATGGCTTCTCTCCTCCTCCATCCCAGTAGCCAAATGGAGTGCTAGGGGAAGGTAAGTGTCCTCTCCATTAAGGTGAACTGGTTGCTTCATCCTGCATGAGTACGGGTTTGTTTTCCATTTGCACCAAGTTAAATTCTCATGTATCAGGATATACCCCATTCTTCTAAGGTCCCTGGTGCCCAACCTGTGGCCTTTATGATGTGTGGCCCTCGGACCTCAACAGTTTGTAGTGAGAACATTGATCAGGGTAATAGCAATGATCTCTACCACCCCCATGTAACATCTTCCCAGTTTTGTATCGTCTTCTGTAGCATAGTCCCAGCCAGCAACATATCTACCCCATACAAATTGTGCCCCTTCCTTGGTGCGGTGGGCTGGGAGTTCTTGCCTTGCCGCCTCTTTTAGCAATCTCCAAGCACAGCACTTTGGAAGCCATCTCTACAGCCGTCATTGGTAAATATGATTGTATATTGCTAATTAATGTGTCTACATTACATATATATTGTTGTTCAAATGTATGTTCTTTCACATTATATTTTCTTGTAGAGTTCTTGTACTCCTTTCCCCCTGAAGAAGACCTCTACTGCTAATGGTCGAAACGCGTCAGTATTTCTTAGTGTGATTATATATACCTATACCATACTATGTTTTTTATGTACATTGTACATGTATATTACTATGATGTATGTGCCATGGCTTCATCTACAGAGCTCATGTTTTAACACAATCTATATTGTAGGATATTTTTTCTACCTATATTTGAATTTTTGGCGGCAACTCAAAACCCCATGGGGAAACCCTTCCTATTTATATTCCATTTGGGAGTGCAGCAATCCTTATCTCACTACTAGTTTCGCTTTCTCTTTTTCCCCCCATACAAATTGTCGTTGGCAAAAAATTGGGGCGTCTCGCCTTCGGCAGGAGACTGTCCCCAGCCAACAATGCATCCTCTCCTCACTCTCTGACCCTCATTTCCTCTATTAGTTCTGCAGTCTCTGACAGTCCTCCCAAGCATTACATATACTGAACATTGTGTGGCCCTTTGGTGATGTCAGGGGCCACATTTGAGGCCCACTTTAGCTCATAAGTTGGACCTCCACTGGTCTAAGCAGTCTTGAAAATGTAACTGTTGCTTAAAAAAAAAGAAGAAAAAGACAGTACTGAACTGTGTCTCTGCATATGGGGAAAGCACTGGCTCATATCAAGATCTTAAAATATGGGCTCACTGAAATTACATTACATAATACTTTCCCTTTAAGAGTTGGAGGAGGAGCTTCGGAACCACCAGCCTATCAGTATATATACATACATGTACCTTGCCGTACGAAGGTTTGACTGGTATCCAGCAATATCTCACAGCCCTCCACAATCATCCTCTCAATGGCCAGATTCTTCCGGATATTTTCAGTTTCGCTGACTTCATCATGCATTATTCTAAAAGAAAAAATAAACATCGTCTTACTTTACGGTATGGAGGAGTTCAGTTGCTGCTCTTAACCACTTCAGCCCCCGGACCAATTGGCAGCCAAAGGACCAGGCCCCTTTTTTGCGATTCGGCACTGCGTCGCTTTAACTGACAATTGCGCGGTCGTGTGCGACGTGGCTCCCAAACAAAATTGGCGTCCTTTTTTTCCCACAAATAGAGCTTTCTTTTGGTGGTATTTGATCTCGCCCCTGCGGTTTTTATTTTTTGCGCTATAAACAAAAATAGAGCGACAATTTTGAAAAAAAAAAAATGCAATATTTTTTGCTTTTTGCTATAATAAATATATAAAAAAACATATTTTTTCCGCAGTTTAGGCCGATACGTATTCTTCTAGATATTTTTGGTAAAAAAAAAAAAAAAAAAAAAAATCGCAATTAGCGATTATTGATTGGTTTGCGCAATAAGTTATAGCGTTTACAAAATAGGGGATAGTTTTATAGCATTTTTATTAATATATTTTTTTTTTTTACTAGTAATGGCGGCGATCAGCGATTTTTATTGTGATCAATGCTATTTAAATGCATTGATTCCTGTATAAATGACAGTTGTAGTGAAAGAGTTAACCACTTAGGGGGAGGGGAGGGGTTATGGGCGGTGACGTGTTGTGTTTTTTTACATTAGGGGGCGGGGCTGACGTCTGACGTCATTGATCGGCTTTCCCGATGACAGGGAACAGCCAATCAATGACAGGCAGTGTAGGAAGCGCGGGGAGAGGTTTGTTTACACAGACCTCTCCCCGTTCTTCAGCTCAGTGACCCGATCGCGGGACACCAGCGGCGATCGGGTCCGCTGGTCCCGCGGCCGGGGTCACGGAGCTCCCGACAGGGTCGCGAGCGCGCCGCTGGCGCGACCCACGGGCAGGCTTTTAAAGGGCCACGTACAGGTACGTGATTTTGCCTGCCCGTGCCATTCTGCTGACGTATATATGCAGTGGGCGGTCGGGAAGCGGTTAAAGTGGTCCTAAAGGCTGAAGGTTTTTTTTACCTTCATGTATTTCATGCATGAAGGTTAAAAAAAACACCTGTGTGCGGCAGCCCCTCCCTAATACTTACCTGAGCCCCATCGCGATCCAGCAATGTGCACGAGAGCCTTTGCTCTCCAGGGACTCTGTCTCCTCATTGGCCAGTGAGCCAATGAGAAGAGGGGGGGGGGGCGGGGCCAAGTTGTAGCTCTGTGTTTGTATGGACACGCAGAGCAGCAGCTCGGGAGCGAGCCTGCTCAAATAGCCCCACAGGAAGTGGTTTGCTCTAGGAGGCACTAGGCAGGAGGGAGGGGCCAGAAGCAACGGCAGAGGGACCTGAGAAGAGGAGGCCCTGCTGTGAGATATTATATCAAGAATTGTAATTACGTGCCCCTGTTAAACGGGGGCATAAAAATTGGGCCTTAGGTGGTGGTGGTGGTGGCACAACACTGTAAAGCCTCACAGATACTTTTGTTGAGCGCAGGAGCAGGCCCCGCTGTGAAATATTAGATCCTGGGTGACAGAGGATGAGGAGGATGAGGAAGATGAGGAGGATGAGGAGGGCTTTGATATCCATTCCACCAACTCTTCTGCATGTTGTGGCTCAACTGCAGAAAAAAAGGACAAGCGTGCCCCACGGCCACGTGCTGAGGATGCACCGTGTCCACGTAGACACAGAGCCTGCTTGCCCTTTAGTGTCATGTGAGCGTCTGCCTCTCCTTGGTGGCCTTCTGGACATGCTGTAAATGTTGTTTAGCAAAACCACACTACACTGTATTGTGTACTGTGTACACCAGCAGAAAAGTAGTAGCAACTGCACTAGGGGTGCACGGAACTGTGCACACCAACAGAAGTGCAATAACAACTATGGGTGCACTGTATGTATTGTGTATTGTGTACACCACCAGAAAAGTAGTAGCAACTGCACTATGGGGGCACGGTACTGTGTACACCGCCTGAAGTATATTATAAAAAGTACACCAGGAACAGCCTGCAGTCAGATATAGCTAAACTGGATACAGTGGAGATTATATATATACATACATACATACATACACAAACAACACAAGACTATCTGTACATATATATTATACACTGCAGCTAACTGAATCACCTGCCTGCCTGAAGTATAATAGAAAAAGTACACCAGGAACAGCCTGCAGTCAGATATAGCTAAACTGGATACAGTGGAGATTATATATATACATACATACATACACAAACAACACAAGACTATCTGTATATATATATTATACACTGCAGCTAACTGAATCACCTGCCTGCCTGAAGTATAATAGAAAAAGTACACCAGGAACGGCCTGCAGTCAGATATAGCTAAACTGGATACAGTGGATAGATGTGTGTGTGTGTATATATATATATTATATATATATATATATTACACACACACACACACACACACACACACACACACACACACACACACACACACACACAACACACACACACACACTAGACCAGGGGTGCCCAACCAGTGGCCCGGGGGCCACATGTGGCCCACGGAGCCCTCTGATGTGGCCCTCGACCTCCTGCTCTAAGATGGCAGGTTGGCAACCCGCCATCCCAGAGCAGAAGTTTTGTGAACGAAGCCGCTGGTAGTGGAAGCAAGTGGTTGCAGAGCAGAGCCACATAAGCCAATGCTTCCTGTATAGCGCCCGCTCCCGTCACAGGCGGAGTGATACCAAATGCACTCCGCCTGGGACAGCAACAGCCAGCAAAACCAGAATGGAAGATGGTTATTAAAGGTAAGTTTACTACTAAATTCACAGTATATATGGATATATCTGTTTTGCAGTGGTTACTGCGCTGCTTTCAAAATGATCCGCAGGTGCAGAGCAGCTGCGGGTTACCTGCATTGAGCCATAGACTTCTGTTATTACTTGCGGGTTTGTTGCACCTTCAGAAAGTGCGCCACACCTGCAGGATATAATCGAAGTTTACGACAAAGTGCAGCTAACCCACAGAAAATCCACAGGTTCACTGCGCTGCACCCGCGGTTCGGGCAAATCGCAGCGCATCACTGTGAAAGCAGCCTTAGGTCCCTTTCACATGATTGGTCTGACCCAATCGGACTTACTATTCACCTCTATAGAGCAGCAGATGTAAACGGACTTGTGTCTATTTACACCCGCCTACCTAAAAAAAAGAAAGGGATCTGCCCCTTCCATCTGGGCGAATCGGATTGGATCAGAGGGCCCATAGAATAGAGTGGGCTGTGTCCGTGGACACGGACCTGTCATCCTCCCTCCCCGCTCATTGTGGGCCGCGACCAGTTACCAATTTGCTTAAGTGGCCCTCGCTCTTCAAAAGGTTGGGCACCCCTGCATTAGACTATCTGTATATATATATTAGATACACTGCAGCTAACTGAATAACCTGCCTGCCTGCTCAATCTAATTGACACTCTCTCTCCGTCCACGCCAACGACACGCTACACGGGGCCGACGTGCAGGCAGCCTTATATAGTGTGGGCGTGGACTTAGTCCCCCCTGAGCCATGATTGGCAAAAGGCACCCTGCCTTTGACCAATTATGGCTCTCTTAGCTGAGGGCGCTGGGATTGGCATGCAGGTCATGGTGCATGCTTTGGCCAATCATCATACAGCAATGCACTGCGCTCCCAAAGTGAATTATGGGCCGCTACGCAGCGCTCGAATTTGGCGCGAACGCCCCATAATGTTAGGTTTTCGACGAACAGGGGAGCAGCCAATGTTCAAGTCGAACTCATGTTCGACCCGAACAGAGAGCTCATCCCTAATCACCACAAATGTAAGGGAGCAATCTTCCCGCTGACCATCACACTAAATGTATCATGAGTTGTAGATATAGTCATTGTTAGCAGAGGGCTCCCTGAGACTGGAAAGTTATTTCAAGGGTTCCTCTGTGTTGAAAAGATTTGAGAAAGGCTGGTCTACACCATCCAGTGGCCAGCGCCATCCCTGGAACATGCATGTCTAATGGGTGTCCAGGGATGCGTTCCTTCACTTTTGCAACCAGCAGGCACCTGGATGTGATCACCCCCCCTGCTGGCTGTCATGAAGAACTGCAAATAATAAAAAAAAAAAAAAGTGGCAGCCACATCTACAGGGATGGAAAGGGGGACATGTACACATTTTCAAAGTAAGAAAAAAAATATTTCAACATTACGAATACAGAGTTGTGAGTCGGCTATTAATACTTAATGTAATGAATGTGACTTTAGTACTCCTTTAGGCTGTACCTGCAGAACAGCACGTTTCACCGCCCCAAAAATACAGTTATTGGTATTCTGTCACACCACCCTAACCACACCCTGTACCACCTGGGCGCACCCTTTGCCAACTGGCATTAGTGGCTGTCCTGGGACATAATGAAGGGTTGGCAAATATAAAAATAAAAAAAACAACGCACACACATTCTTATCTCACCTTGACAGCTCTTCCAGCTTGGATTTGGCATAATCTAGGCTGTTACGTTCAACGTGTTCATGAGGCGTGTGAGCGAGGAGCTCATGTAGAGTCAGGATATAACGAGGAATCTAAGAAAAGAAGACGAGAAGATTCATTGAAGCTCTTATAGGTGATAATGTGTCCAACAGGGGCATATGTACAGGGGGCCGCCATAGCGTGTGGATAGAGGAATCACTTTTTTTGCATTCAGTCCACAAATCGTATGTATTGGAAGAGTTTTATTTTTTAATTATTGTTCTGAGGTTTACACATGTCTGTGAGAGACTTTACTTATGTGGCTCAGCATTGTAAGCATATTTTATGGGTACAAGAAAGTTCGGGATTGGCTTGCAGAATAGGTGGCAACCCTACCTCCTACCCATGCGTTCCCCCTCCCCCCGTACGCCTGGGTAGGAGGTAGGGTTGCCACCTTTTCTGCAAGCCAATCCCGAACTTTCTTGTACTCATAAAATATGCTTACAATGCTGAGCCACATAAGTAAAGTCTCTCACAGACATGTGTAAACCTCAGAACAATAATTAAAAAATAAAACTCTTCCAATACATATGATTTGTGGACTGAATGCAAAAAAATGATTCCTCTTTCCACACAAATTAGGTGGATGGAGAAATTTCCTCCCTCCTTAGGGGGATGGGGGGGGGGCAGAGGACCTGGCCATTTCTGATTAGTGCTCTGTGTGACGAATCAACAGATCGTCCGACTCTGTGGAGGGGCAGAGATCCCGCTGACTGGGGGGGAGGGGGGGTAGTAGAGTGTTCCTCCTGCCTGGGACAGTTAGCCACAGTTCAGTGTGAATAAATGTGTTCGGGTTTGTCTGAAACCTGGACACTTGGTCAACAACCCGGACTGTCCGGGTGAATCCTACAATGGTGGCAACCCTAGTAGGAGGGCAGCGGCATGTAGAGGAACCGATCCCTCCATGAAGCCTCCGAATGCCCGCTTCTCCTCCTCTCCCTCCCACAGACATTCAAAAGCTGCAGGAGGGAAATGGCGGGGATCAGTTCCTCCGCATGCCGGTCCCACCGCCTACCTATCCTTGTCCTGCCGCCCCAGAGCTCATGTGTCCTTCCCGGCCCCCCCCCCCCCCCGGAATTTCCCCCTCCCACCAGCCGCTGCAGGGGATCTGTCAGGATGGAGAGCGGGCAAAGAGCCGGTAAATTTGTCATTTACCGGCCCCTTGTTTTATCGAATAGAGTCAGTGATTGGTATCGATCACTGACTTTTTTTTTTCTTTAACCAATTAAAGACCGGAAGATTTTCCCCCTTTATGATCAGGTAATGTTTTGCGATACAGCACTGTGTCGCTTTAACTGACAATTGCGCGGTCGTGTGACGCTGTACACAAATAAAATTGAGGTCCCTTTTTTCCCCACAAATAGAGCTTTCTTTTGGTGGTATTTGATCACCTCTGCGGTTTTTATTTTTTGCACTATAAAAAAAAAAAAAAAAAGTGTGACAATTTTGTCATGTTACAACCAAAATGTAAATGTATTTTATTGGGATTTTATGTGATAGACCAACACAAAGCGTCACATAATTGTGAAGTGGAAGAAAAATGATACAAATAAATGTGAAAACTGTGGGGGGGGGGGGGGCATTTGTATTCAGCCCCCTGTGTGTCATTTAATCTCAGTGGCACATAATTGTAAAATGGAAGGTAAATGATAAATGGTTTTCAATTTTTTTTACAAATAAATATGTGAAAAGTGTGGGAGGGGGGGGGGGGCTCTTTTGTATGGCGCCCCCCTGAGTCAGTACTTTGTAGAACCCCCTTTCTCTGCAATTACAGCTGCAAGTCTTTTTGGGGATGTCTCTACCAGCTTTGCAAATCTAGAGAGGAAATTTTTGTCCATTTTTCTTTGTAAAATATCTCAAGCTCTGTCATATTGGATGGAGAGCGTCTGTGAACAGCAATTTTCACGTCTAGCCACAGATTCTCAATGGGATTTAGGTCTGGACTGTGACTGGGCCATTCTAACACCTGAATATGCTTTGATCTAAACCATTCCATTGTAGCTCTGGCTGGATGTTTCGGGTCGTTGTCCTGCTGGAAGGTGAACCCCCTCCCCCCCCCCCCAGTCTCAAGTCTTTTGCCGACTCTAATGCCGCGTACACACGATCGGAATTCTTGTCGAAAAAAGCTCTGACGGTTTTTCCGACGGAATTCTGACGGAATTCCGCTCAAACTGTCTTGCCTACACACGGTCACACCAAAATTCCGACGGTCAATAACACCGCGACATACAACACGTTCGACAGCACTATAAAAAGGGAAGTTTAATACTTTTGAGCATGCGTCAAATTGTTTCCGAGCATGCGTCGGAATTTTGCGTGTCGGAATTGCATACACACGATCAGAAAATCCGATAGAAAGGTTTTCCGTCTGAAAAATTAAGAACAGGTTCTCAATCCAAAGTCCGTCGGATATGCCAACAGAAAAAGTCCAATGGGCGTACACACGGTCGGAAAATCCGATGAAAAGCTCCCATCGGAAATTCCGACCGTGTGTACGCCGCATAACAGGTTTTCTTCTAATGCCACGTACACACGAGCGGACTTTTAGAAGGACTAGGTCCGACGGTCTTTCCGACGGACTTTTGACGGAGTTCCGACTGACTTTTCGAATGAACGGACTTGGCCACACACAATCACACTAAATTCTGACGGATTCGAACGCGATGACCTACAACCGGACTAGAATAAGGAAGTTTGTAGCCAATAGCTGCCCTAGCGTCGTTGTTTGTCCGTCGGACTAGAACACAGACGAGCGGATTTTTCGATAGGAACTGGGTCCAGCGGAGTTCCGGCGGGAAAATTTAAGACATGTTCTATTTCTAAAGTCTGTCGGATTTTTCAACAGCAAAAGTCCGATGGAGCCCACACACACGATCGAATTGTCCGACGGATTCGTTCCGTCGGACCTTTGCTGTTGAAAAGTCCTCTCGTGTGTACGCTGCATAAGATTGTCCTGTATTTGGCTCCATCCACCTTCCCATCAACTCTGACCAACTTCCCTGTCCCTGCTGAAGAAAAGCATCCCCACCACATGATGCTGCCACCTCCATGTTTCACGGTGGGGATGGTGTTTTTAGGGTGATGTGCATTGATACTTTTTCAAGACACTGTAATGTATCCTGTATGTATACAATGTATTATATAATATATTCTGTATATATATATTCAATGTATTATATAATGTTACCTGTATGTATACAATGTATTATATAATATATTCTGTATATATATTCAATGTATTATATAATGTTACCTGTATGTATACAATGTATCTATTTCTCCATTGAAGAGAAGGAAAAAAACACAGATTGGCTGTCACAATGCTCAGTCACTGTATAGCCTATCACAGGCTATAACAGTGTTAAGGTGGTAGCAGTGGCGGCTGGTGCTCAAAATTTTTTGGGGGGCGCAAACAAATGGAAAAGTACTGAAAAAAAAAAAAAACATCAATTGCAGCCTCACTGTGCCCATCAAATGCAGCCACTTGTACCCCATCAAATGCAGCCAATGTGACCCCCGCCTGCCCGCTGTCTGCCTGGCACTTACCCCACCTTGGTCAGGCAGCGAGAGACGGCGGCGAGCTTTGTGGGATGAGCAGCAGGTCCTCCATGCTTCTCTGCGTCTCTTCTTACATTACGCTATGGGGCCAATGGGATCGCCTCTGCCTTCAGCCAATCAGGTGACAGGTATTAGACCCGTGCTTTCTGATTGGCGGAGAGGTGGTTCAGTGTTAGAAAAGCAAATATTAATTTGCTTTTCTAACACATCTGGGTGGGCTCTGGACGCAATGCTCTGCGCTCCGAGTCCCCCTTTTTAGAAGCCTATTATAGCCTATGGCTCTAATCGGGTGTTTAAAAAAAAAAACACCCCGCTGCTGTAATTCAGGCGCCCGGCGTCCGAATCAGGGCTGGACGCCTGACTAGGGGGTGGCAAATGCATATGGTGCATCAACATGAGGGTTTACAACCCATTTAAGCAAATTTGGGAGAGGAGGTTGTAGCTCTTATCCTTTGCTCTGTGGTATAGTCTAAAGTGGACCTAAGGCCCCTTTCACACTTGTGCAACTTCAAAGTCACGCAATTTTACCATGATTTTGCAGCGATTTTGCCGCGATTTCAAGGAATGCCTGTGTAAGTGCATCAAAATCGGACCAAAGTAGTGCAGGGACTACTTTGAAGTCGGAACGACTTGAAGTGGTACTAATATGAATGGTTGTCATTGGGAATCATGGGGAAGGACTTGTCATGCTACCAAATCGTGGGACAAGTCGTATAAGTGTGAAAGGGGCCTAAGGCTTTGTTCACCCCTTACATGTAGGGTAGCAGCCCATTTATTTCAATGGGTCACCCTAGAGGCAAAAAAAAGCGCATCTGCTAAATGGCAGCGCATTTAGAATAAGCTCACAACTGCCAACGTGCAGTAGAGTGAGCCTAAAGGCTTCCGCCCACAAAATTCCACTGAAACTGCCCTACTAAAACTCACCAAAGACCTACTAACTGCTAAAACCAATGGCCGGTACTCCATACTCCATACTCCCACTCTTGGACCTTTCTGCTGCCTTCGACAGCTTGGCCTCCGTGATTCTTCTTTTTCCTGGTTCTCCTCCTCCTACCTATCTCAGCGCACTTTTAGTGTCACTTACAACTCCATCTCCTCCACTCCTCTTCCTCTTTCTGTTGGGGTTACCCCAAGGCTCCGTCCTTGGGGCCCCTCCTATTCTCGCTCTATACCTCTTCCTTGGGCCAGTTGATAACCTCCCATGGCTTCCAATACCACCTCTATGCCAACGACACTCAGATCTATCTCTCCACTCCTCAACTCACCCCCTCCATCTCCTCAACTCACCCCCTCCATCTCCTCAACTCACCCCCTCCATCTCCTCAACTCACCCCCTCCCCCCCCCTCCATCTCCTCAACTCACACCCCCTCCATCTCCTCAACTCACACCCTCCATCTCCTCACAGATCTCAAACTTACTGAATGACATATCAGTATGGATATCACACCACTTCCTCAAACTCAATCGTTCTAAATCTGAGCTTGTAATATATCCTCCTCTCCGATCTCCTCCCCCCCCCATGACTTTACTATTGAGATCAACAACACAACCATTGGTCCCTCCACACATGGCAGGGTCCTGGGTGTCATCCGTGACTCTGACCTCTCCTTCAGCCCCAATATCCAATCACTGGCTAAATCCTGCCGCCTTCACCTCCAACATCTCCAGAATTCCACCCTTCCTGACTAATGACACCACAAAGCAACTCATTCACTCCTTGATTATTTCCCACCTTGACTACTGCAACTCCCTCCTTAATGGCCGACCCTTTCACAGGCTCCTCCCTCTTTCAGCCTATTATGAATGCTGCTGCTAGACTAATACACCTGACTAACCAATCCGTGACTGCCGTCCCTCTCTGCCAATCCCTTCACTGGCTTACACTACTGCCCCAGCTACATCACCAACCTCATCTGCAGAAATCGCCCAAATCGTCCCCTCCGCTCCTCCCAGGACCTCCTGCTCTCTAGCTCCCTTGTTACCTCCTCCCATGCTCGCCTTCAGGACTTCTCCAGAGCCTCTCCCATCCTCTGGAACTCCCTGCCCCGGTATATCCGATCAGACCCTACCCTGTCCACCTTTAGGGGATCCCTGAAAACTCATTTATTCAGGGAAGCCTATCCCACACCCACCTAAGAGCCACCCCCATCAGATCACCCCCCCCCCACAGCGATTATCTTTTGTACCACCTCCCCCTCCCTTTAAATTGTAAGCACCACAAGCAGGGCCCCTCCTATTCCTTCTGTATTGAACAGTATTGTAATTGTACTGTGCAGTGGATTTTTTTTTGGGGGGGGGGGTGGGCAAACAGTATGGTCAGTCACACTTACCCCATCACCGGCTTCCCCTGCTTGGCAGCCTCCCATTCTCCTGCGGCCTCCCATTCCCCCGGTCATCGCGGCGGCTTCTGTTTCCCCCCTCCTCCTTGGAGCCAAACAGAAAACCGGTTTCACACCCGCTTCTGATTGGCCAGATCGAGGATCAGTGTTTCAACAGCAAATATTAATTTGCTGTTGTAACACACCTGGATGGGCTCATACTCTACGACCCGAACCCACCCTATTTTGAAGCCTATTAGAGCCTCTAGAGTCCTGATTGAACGTAACGCGTACGGGGGAGGAGCTACGCATGGCGTCACCCGCTGCTGCCCTACGGAACTAACACGATTGTCGGCTTTACATGCTGTGTTATTATCATCTTCATGTGAGTAGTTTGTGTTTGAACACAAAAATGAAATCTTATAGTTAAGCGGTGAGCACTTCGATCTTTTCTTTCTACCCATGACCTGTGTCCTTGCTGAGATCTAAGGAGACGTGAGAGAAGTTTATGGTCCGTGTTAACCCTTTTTGATACCCGCTGGCATGACCACCTGTTGGCACAGGGGTCCATGCCATAAGGTGAGAGGGATTAGTTAGACCGGAGGTGGAGGGATTGTCACGCTACTGTGGGGGAAAAAATGACTTACGTCAGTGCTACAGTTTGAATTGAAAACATATTTGTGTGAACTGTGAAGTTAAGTCATGGATTGTGGAAACTAACTAGTGTCGGGTGATTGTATATAGTGTATACCACATTTACCACTGACTAATGCAGAGTTGCAATGCAAGGAGATCAGCTAAAAGTAGTCGGATCTGTATGTGCGTTATAATTAATCGAAATTAGTCGATTAAAAAAAAAATTTGATTAAATCGAACACGAAAATTTTAATCAGTAACAGCCCTACTTGTATTATGTGCCAATCTGCAATAACACCAACAATATGACGGGTGGGTATACCATGAAGACTCAATGATGTTGGGGTGATTATGGAGGGCGAGGTGATTGCAAAGTGATGGCACTCAGTTGTGACCTGACTGATGTCACTGGTCCAAGCCGCTTTCTCCTGCCGGGAAGACGCCATCAGAATGACAACAAAGGCAGCCGAGTCTTTGGGTTCCACCGAGATCTTGAAGTCCAAGTGATCGGCGTCTTGTCTATCTGCATTGGGAGAGAACGGGGCGTGTTACCGAGTTCAGTATGAAGGAAACAAAGGTGCGGGGGGCACAATAAGAATTTGTTTCTGGGGGGGGGGGGGGGGGGGGGGGGGGGGGGGGGGGGGGGGGGGGTGGGGGGGGGGGGGGGGGGGGGGGGGGGGGGGGGGGGGGGGGGGGGGGGGGGGGGGGGGGGGGAAGCAGCAAATACAACAACGTTCGGACTTCAGGCTTCATATACTAACTGTCGTCATCCTCTTGATCTTCCAGTAAAGTGCAGTCCATCAAGGATACCACCCCATTCTGAAAGAGGAAGAAATAAATATGGTGCTTAAAAGACGTCCATCTGCCCAAGCGGGGAGGCAGCGGAGGGTCATCGGATAGGAAACATGCGGACAGATAAACAGATCTGACAAATAAAGCCGAATTTCCTGCATGGATATTTTTGCATCGCTACAGTGAGGGCAAAAAGTATCTGGTCCCCTGTTAATTTTTGTATGGGGTATAATGGGTGCACAGGCGCGCCCCCCCCCCCCTAACACCGCCGCCGCCGCCCTCGGGGTCGTCTTTAATATTGATTGGACCCTGGGCAAACATTTTCTTGACCAACCCCCCCCCCCCATAAAATTTTGCTGTCCACCTACTCTGAGACATACAATAAATAGCAGCTAGACTTAAAATCAGTTTCCTGTATCAGATCAGGTTGGTTGCCAGAGGTTACAGTGTATCATTACTGCTTCCTGACTGGTAGCTAGAGGTTACAGCACACATTACGGCTCACTGATTAGTCGCTAGAGGTTACAGCACATGATTTCTGCTTGTTGATTGGTTGCTAGAGATTACTGTACAGTAATACTGCTCACTGATTGGTTTGCTAGAGGTTACAGCACATCATCTCCTCACTGCAGGGGGCATGATATACATATGAATGCCGCCCTTATTTACATATCTATGCCGCCGGATGCAGCTATTTACATATGAATGCCACCAATATTTACATATGATTGCTGGTTATTTACATGTAAACACAGGGTCTGCAGGTGAGTCACCTGTACACAACAATAAGGCAGAGCTGGGCAGCATTAGTAGCAGCACTTCATACTGAGATATCAGGACACAGCACAGGACTAAAACTTCAACGGACGAGGGAATTTAAACCGGGATAGTTGGCAAGTGTGAGGCAGCTGCTTTGGGCCCTACAACGATGTCAGGGCCCAGGGAAGCTGGCCCTTTTGCCCTGCCTTAAAGACGGCCCTGGCCGCCCTCCCTATCCATGTGCTTGACCCCTTTTCAGGACACCCGGCCCCTAATTAGAGCCAGAGGCTTCAATTAGACGAACGTGTCCTTTCCCCTCTGAGACATGGAGCCGAGTGAGGGGAAAGATGGCCCCCCCCCCCCCCCCACTCTGCTCTATAACACTGAATGGCGGAAGCGACGTCACTTCCGCCCCATGGGCTTAAAGGGGACATTTTTATTTATTTTTTGCATTTAAGTGTAAATGTGAGATGCGAGTTCTTTTTGACAATTCTGTAATTTCTCTCCTACATGTAAAATTCATAAATTTTTTTGCTAGAAAATTACATAGAACCCCCAAACATATATATATGTTTTTTTTAGCAAAGACCCTAGAGAATACAATGGCGGTCGTTGCAACTTTTTATCTCGCACGGTATTTGCGCAGCAATTTTTCAAACACGTTTTCTTTAGAAAAAAAAAACAGTTTCATGCTTTTAAAAAAAAAACAGTAAAGTTAGCCCAATTTTTTTGCATAATGTGAAAGATGAAGATACACCGAGTAAACAGATACCCAACATGTCACGCTTCAAAATTGCACGCGCTCGTGGAATGGCACCAAACTTTGGTATTTAAAAATCCCCATAGTCGACGCTTTAAATTTTTTTACTGGTTACATGTTTTGAGTTACAGAGGAGGTCTAGGGCTAGAATTATTGCTCTCGCTCTAACGTTCTCGGCGATACCTCACATGTGTGGTTTGAACACCGTTTTCATATGTGGGCGGGACTTACGTATATGCGTTCGCTTCTGCGTACGAGCTCACAATTATTTTATTGTTAATTTTACTTTTATTTTGACACTTTAAAAAAATATATATATTTTATTACTTTTATTCCTATTACAAGGAATGTAAACATCCCTTGTAATAGGAATATTACATGATTGGACCTATTTACAGTGAGATATGGGGGGTCAATAAGACCTCACATCTCACCTCTAGGCTGGGAAGCCTAAAATAAAAATTAAATAAAAAAAACCATCATGGCTTCCCAGCCGAGGCGGCGCCGTTATTTGAATGCAGAGGCCGGGCGTGACGTCATAACAACGCTCCCGGCCTCCGAACGATCATAGAGACTCCGGCGACCATCTGGTCCGCTGGAAATCTCTATGATCACCATCCAGGGGCCGGCGGATCCTGTGTCCGACTCATTGATGGAAGCAGTGAGTCGGAAGAAGCACCGGAGGGCGGCGGGAGGGGGGGGGGACGTCCACTCCCGCCGCCCGTAAAACGATCAAGTGGCGGAACAGCCGCTATGATCGTTCTTATGGTGCAGGGAATCGCCGGATGAAAAATTAAATAAAAATTAATTGGAAAAAAACTTTTTTTCACTCACCTCTAAATGCCTGCTGCTAGGGGGTCCTTCGTAGTCTGCCACCTTCAGTGCCCGGGCACCGACATCACTTCCCCTAGGTGCAGTCAGTCATCTGGGACATGTGAAAGGTGTATCGGCGTATCATGGCGCGCGGAGCTGCTCGCGCATGCACAGTGGGTGCCCAGCTGTGAAACCACAGCCGGGTGCCCACATTAAGAATGCCGGCGCCGCGAGCGGAGCGGGGAACGAGGGGGGGCTTCGTTCCCCCGCATCGCTGGACCCTGGGACAGGTAAGTGTCCGATTATTAAAAGTCAGCAGCTGCAGTATTTGTAG
Organism: Lithobates sylvaticus; assembly: GCA_028564925.1. Classification (NCBI taxonomy): domain Eukaryota; kingdom Metazoa; phylum Chordata; class Amphibia; order Anura; family Ranidae; genus Lithobates; species Lithobates sylvaticus. Next base: position 608,447,969 of record CM053029.1, read on the forward strand.
CTGCTGACTTTTAAAAAAAATAAAAAATAAAAGAGGTCCTGTCATGCTTTTTTTCTATTACAATATTACATTTCTTGGAATAGGATTAAAAGCGACCCAAATTTTTTTTTAAAAAAGGACAATGTAAAAAATAAAAAAATAAAAAGTAAAATAAATAATGAAAAATTTAAATAAAAAATAAATAATTTTAAAGCGCTCAGTCCCGCCGAACTCGCACGCAAAAGCGAACGCATACGCAAGTCGCGCCCGCATATGAAAAGGGTAATCAAACCACACATGTGAGGTATCGTCGCGATCGATGGAGCGAGAGCAATAATTCCAGCCGTAGACCTCTTCTGTAACTTCAGACTGGTAACCTGTAGAAATTTTTAAACGTTGCCAATGGAGCTTTTTAAGGGTCAAAGTTTGTCGCCATTCCACGAGCGGGGTGCAATTTTGAAGCGTGACATGTTGGGTATCAATTTACTCGGAGTAACATTATCTTTCACAATAAAGAAAAAAATTGGGCTAAATTTACTGTTGCCTTATTTTTTAATTCAAAAAAGTGTATTTCTTTCCCCTAAAAAAAATTTGCACTTTTAAGACCGCTGCACAAATACGGTGTGATGACAGAAAGTACTGCAACGACCGCCATTTTATTCTCTAGGCTGTCTGAAAAAAAAAATTATATATATATATATAAAATATTTGGGGGTTCTAAGTAATTTTCTAGAAAAAAAAATAATAATTTTAACTTGTAAACAACAAGTGTTAAAAAAGAGGCTCGGTCCTTAAAGTGGTTGTAAACCCTTACAGACCACTTTAACCTACAGGTAAGACTACATTAAGGCTTACCTGAAGGTCCAAGAAATATCTCCTTAACCTACACGGTTAAGGAGATATTTTTCTAAAGAAAAAGGGGAACAAATGTCTACGGCGCATGCGCACGCACGCCGTAGACAACGGCGCAGGCGCACTGAGCGTGCAGTTAGTGAAGGCGATCATGCCGTCACTGACGGCTCCCGCGCGCATGCGGGTATCAAGGCGGCGACGGAGGAGGTGAATGAGGACGGCTGCGGGGGCTTCGATCTCAGGTAAGTAATTCATAATGAGCTAGTATGCTATGCATTATCCTGTGTCTTGCAGGGTGTTTTTTTTTTATTTCTTTTATTAGAGAGGGTTTACTTCCTCTTTAAGGCTCTGTTTCCACTACTGCGAGTTGTTGTGCGACTTGACACAAGTGAGATATCTAGGATACAGCCGTTTGTACAGGAACGTGTGCGTTGGGAGTATTTCATTGGTTGACACATGTGAAGTCGCATGACGTAGTCAAAATCCATGTATTTCAATGGTCGCCGTTCTAATTGCCGCGACTCAAGTCGCAGCGACTCCAAAAAAATTTTTTTTGCACTTTGTTCTGACTTCGGTGCGACTTGTTCTCCCAGGGTTCTCACCAGTCGCATGTCATTGTAAAAAAAAAAAAAAAAAAATCGGATTTGCAAAGTCGCACTGTAAATCGTGCGACTTTGGGGGTCGCAATAGTGGAAGCCTAGCCTTAGTGTTTGAAGTAACGCAGTGCCGTATCTCAAAAAAAAGAAATGGCTTAGTCATGAAGTTGGGGGGGGGGGATGGTTGTGGGGCGGGGGTTACATTTTCCGGAGTTGAAGTGGTTGAGAATCACTTGATTATTTTTTGCGCTATTGTTTGTTAATTGGAAGAAATTGAGCGAGCGACATAAAAACCGTAAAGGGTAAATCTCTAGCCCTTCTGTTGGGACCCAGGTGGTGCATGATGGGTAGGTGGGCACTTACCTTGGTGAGGTGCAGTTTCCCTCCAGAGCTCCGTGTGCAGATCAGCAGGTGTTTGGAGAACAAGAAGCACTGGCGCTCTCCTTCCTTCTTCAGCGATAGGGAACCCAGTCGCCCTCGTGTTGCCCGGCTCTTCTCCGACATGGGCACTTGGATCAGGCAGCCTAGAGGAGTTATGAGATAAGGGAAGGTCACTGCCCACAGCCCGAATGCCAGTCTACTAGCTGACCGCCATAATTAAAAAAAATAAAAAATAAAACCCACACCCTCCCAATGTAACCACAACGGCTGAAAACATTTAAAGCTAAAAATGTAAAAACAACAATTGCCACTCAGGCATTGTAAATAATTTGTTTCACTAAATGCCACACAGCGGAACGTTTTCTAAGTCCTGAATGTAGAATGAAGCAAAAAAGCGCCACTCCTAATAGAAATAAAAGCGAGGACCGCCGCCAGCCATCGCGTGTTCAACGCGCCGGATCGAAAGTCAACCAATTCACACAGTTCATTGGTTGGGGAGTTCAGTCTGGGAGGTAAAATAGGTCAAGAGTTCCGAGCCGCCAAAGAAACAACCCAATACTTACCCGCTTGTTTTAAGGGCACTTTCACACTGAGGTGCGGGGGGGGGGGGGGGCGTTGGCTTTAAAGCGCCGCTAGTTTTATCAGTGCTTTACCATCGTCTTAGAGGTGCTTTTTTTCAGCTGCTAGCGGGGTGCTTTTAACCCCCGCTAATGGCCGAATAAAGGGTTAAAATCTGCAGCGGCACTTTGCAGGCACTGCCGCGGCACTTTGCAGGCGCTGCCGTGGCACTTTGCAGGCACTGCCCATTGATTTCAATAGGCAGGGGCGCTGTAGGAGCGCTGTATACACCCTTCCTACAGCGCCTCAAACATCCTGCTTGCGGGACTTTTTTTTAACGTCCCGCAAGCGCACCGCTCCAGTGTGAAAGCCCAAGTCTGTAATTGCTGCACTTCTCTCTTTTGCCACTAGGTGGCCGGGTACTTTGTAACATTAGATATGTGAAGGGCAATGCAAGGTCAGATTATGGGTATATGGGGTATCCCAGACAGAACCTATATATTCGAGTGAGGTCAGGTGATCAGTGTTCTGTGCCACCTGGACGGCTGTCTGGGTGGACGTGTGTCGTGTTGCCCCGGGCTGCTAGGCCAGAGATTGGGCCTATCCCAGGCACCCACTATGCCATGCAACCCACTATCTACAGAAGGATGTCAGCTATCTCTGACTCTGGAGGTTCTCATCAGATCGAAGGTGGTCCGGGACCTTGCTACATGCGCATTTTAATTTTTTTTTTTTTTATCCTATCTAAAAAACAAACTGCCACCAATTAAAACTTTTTTTTAAATCTGCCAAAATAAAGAAAAATTGTTTTTAACCGCTTCCCGACCGCTCACTGCATATATACGTCAGCAGAATGGCACAGGCAGGCAAAATCACGTACCTGTACGTGACCCTTTAAATGCCTGCCCGTGGGTCGCGCGCGCCGTTGGCGGCGCGCTCGCGACCCGGTCGGGAGCTCCGTGACCATGGCCGCGGGACCAGCGGACCCCGATCGTCGCTGGTGTCCTGCGATCGGGTCACATAGCTGAAGAACGGGAGAGGTCTGTGTAAACAAATCTCTCCCCGCGCTTCCTACTCTGCCTGTCATTGATTGGCTGTTCCCGGTCATCGGGAAAGCCGAACAATGACGTCAGACGTCAGCCCCGCCCCCTAATGTCAAAAAACACACACACGTCACAGCCCATAACCCCTCCCCCTAGTGGTTAACTCTTTCACTACAACTGTCATTTATACAGGAATCAATGCATTTAAATAGCATTGATTGCTGTATAAATGACAATGGTCCCAAAAATGTGTCAAAAATGTCCGATGTGTCCGCCATAATGTCGCAGTCACAATAAAAATCGCTGACCGCCGCCATTATTAATAAAAAAAAAATTATTAATAAAAATGCTATAAAACTATCCCCTATTTTGTAAACGCTAAAACTTTTGCGCAAACCAATCAATAATCGCTAATTGCGATTTTTTTTACCAAAAATATGTAGAAGAATACGTATCGGCCTAAACTGAGGAAAAAAAAATGTTTTTTTATATATTTTTTGGGGATATTTATTATAGCAAAAAGCAAAAAATATTGCATTGTTTTCAAAATTGTCGCTCTATTTTTGTTTATAGCGCAAAAAAAAATAAAAACCGCAGGGGCGATCAAATACCACCAAAAGAAAGCTCTATTTGTGGGTAAAAAAGGACGCCGACTTTGTTTGGGAGCCACGTCGCACGACCCGCGCAATTGTCAGTTTAAGCGACGCAGTGCCGAATCGCAAAAAGGGGCCTGGTCCTTTGGCTGCCAATTGGTCCGTGGCTGAAATAAAAAAAAAAAATGTTTCAATCCTGCCCAAAAATGACCTTTGATCCTGACCTTGATCTCTGATTCTTACTGGACCCAAACCCGAACGCTGGCACGGACCCAGATCAAACCTTGATCTAGTTATTTATTTTTTATATTTTATTATTTATATAAAATATAAAAATAAAATATATTATTTAATATCATTTTTAACATGTAATATAATTTTCTCTCTCTGCAAGGAGAGAAATACAATGCATCTTTCCTCTCCATTCACAGAGAGAGAAACACAGTGGTGGGCTTCACAGTGACTGATGACTGCGATATCCGGGTGATCGGGAGTTCTGGGTCCCGGGGATCCCAGTGACACCCAAGTCTCTGTGCTGGGAGCGCGCAGCACAAAGACAGATACACAAATATGCCCCCCCTACAGAAAAGTACTATACTATTTATTGTTTATGTATAGTGAAGGGTAGCGCTACACTATATCTGTTTTTGTGTTATGGGAGAGCATGTGACTGATTCCCCTTTCTTCTTCGTGTGAGCACTGGTGATTGGTGACTGGTACCCAGTGCTGGGAGGGTCATCTAGTGCCTAGGGCGAACTTGCTAAACTACCCCCCCCCCCCCAAGATGCATTGTGTGAACAAAAATTCCCCCCCTCCAAAAAAAAAAAATGAGCACTAGTCTGCAAGCATAAATTCCCTCTCCTTCCAGTACAAATCTGCCTCCCTGCTGAAATCCCCCCCCCCCCCCCCCCCCAGAACACATTTCCCCCCAACACAAATGCCACCCCCCCCAAAAAAAAAACCCTCCTAGCATAAAATTCTCTACCCCTATAATTTCCTCTCCAAGTGCACATCTGCTCCACCCACTCCAACCCCCCCCCCCCCCCCCCCCCCCCCCCCCCTAATCCCCAAATGTCCCCTCCTAGCACAAATCCCCTTCCAATCATCCCTATTAGCACAAATCCCCCCCCCCCCCAAAAAAAAAAAAAAAGCCCCCCTTTCATAAATTCTCCACCACTATAATTTCCTCTCCAAGTGCACATTTTCTCCACCCACTCCAAATCCCCCCTCATCCCCAAATTTCCCCTCCTTGCACAAACCCCCTCCCAAGCATCTCTATTAGCACAAGCTCCCCCCCCCCCCTCGCCCAAAAGAAAAAAAAATTCACCTCCTAGCACAACCCCCCCCCCCCCCCTCCACCAAATCACCTCTTCTAGAACCCCCCCCTCTCAAGCCTCCCTCCTAGCACAAATCCCCTTCCCCCATCCCCCCTCCCAACACAGATCCCCCAAAATCACCACTTTTAAAACACACACCCAAATTTCTCCTCCTAGAACAATTCTTACTGCTTGCCACACCCTCCCCCCAATCCCCCCTTCCAACTCAAAACCCCCTCCCCTCCAATCTCCACATGCGCCCTCCCACCTCACATAATACCATAGTGCCCAGGGCAGCCTCCCCTCCTGCCCACCCCTTATCCCGACCCTGGCCCAGCACTGTACCAAGGAGGTGGAGTCTTCAGCCACAACTCGGAGATTACACATGGCTTCTTCTCCTCCTCCATCCCAGTAGCCAAATGGAGTGATAGGGGAAGGTAAGTGTAGGCAAATGGTGTCCTCTCCATTAAGGTGAACCGGTTGCTTTATCCTGCATGAGTACGGGTTTGTTTTTCCATTTGCACCAAGTTAAATTCTCATGTATCAGGATATACCCCATTCTTCTAAGGTCCCTGGTGCCCAACCTGTGGCCTTTATGATGTGTGGCCCTCGGACCTCAACAGTTTGTAGTGGGAACATTGATCAGGGTAATAGCAATGATCTCTACCACCCCCATGTAACATCTTCCCAGTTTTGTATCGTCTTCTGTAGCATAGTCCCAGCCAGCAACATATCTACCCCATACAAATTGTGCCCCTTCCTTGGTGCGGTGAGCTGGGAGTTCTTGCCTTGCCGCCTGGATCTTTTAGCAATCTCCAAGCACAGCACTTTGGAAGCCATCTCTACAGCCGTCATTGGTAAATATGATTGTATATTGCTAATTAATGTGTCTACATTACATATATATTGTTGTTCAAATGTATGTTCTTTCACATTATATTTTCTTGTAGAGTTCTTATACTCCTTTCCCCCTGAAGAAGACCTCTACTGCTAATGGTCGAAACGCGTCAGATTTTTCTTAGTGTGATTATATATACCTATACCATACTATGTTTTTTTATGTACACTTATGGCTGTATTACTATGATGTATGTGCCATGGCTTCATCTACAGAGCTCAAATTTTAACACAATCTATATTGTAGGATACTTTTTCTACCTATATTTGAATTTTTGGCTGCAACACAAAAAGCCATGGGGAAACCCTATTTATATTCCATTGGGGCGTGCAGCAATCCTTATCTCACTACTAGTATCACTTTTTTTTTTTTTTTTTTCCCATACAAATTGTCGTTGGCAAAAAATTGAGGCGTCTCGCCTTCGGCAGGAGACTGTCCCCAGCCAACAATGCATCCTCTCCTCACTCTCTGACCCTCATTTCCTCTATTAGTTCTGCAGGCTCTGACAGTCCTCCCAAGCATTACATATACTGAACATTGTGTGGCCCTTTGGTGATGTCAGGGGCCACATTTGAGGCCCACTTTAGCTCATAAGTTGGCCACTGGTCTAAGCAGTCTTGAAAATGTAACTGTTGCTTCAAAAAAAGGAAAAAGACAGTACTGAACTGTGTCTCTGCATATGGGGAAAGCACTGGCTCATATCAAGATCTCAAAACATGGGCTCACTGAAATTACATTACATAATACTTTCCCTTTAAGAGTTGGAGGAGGAGCTTCAGAACCACCAGCCTATCAGTATATATACATACATGTACCTTGCCTTACGAAGGTTTGACTGGTATCCAGCAATATCTCACAGCCCTCCACAATCATCCTCTCAATGGCCAGATTCTTCCGGATATTTTCAGTTTCGCTGACTTCATCATGCATTATTCTAAAAGAAAAAAAAAAAACATTGTTTACTATACGGTATGGAGGAGTTCAGTTGCTGCTCTTAAAGTGGTCCTAAAGGCTGAAGGTTTGCATGCATGAAGGTAAAAAAAAAAAAAACCTTCTGTGTGTGGCAGCCCCTCCCTAATACTTACCTGAGCCCCATCGCGATCCAGCAATGTGCACGAGAGCCTTTGCTCTCCAGGGACTCTGTCTCCTCATTGGCCAGTGAGCCAATGAGAAGAGGGGGGGCGGGGCCAAGTTGTAGCTCTGTGTTTGTATGGACACGCAGAGCAGCAGCTCGGGAGCGAGCCTGCTCAAATAGCCCCACAGGAAGTGGTTTGCTCTGGGGGGCACTTGGCAGGAGGGAGGGGCCAGAAGCAACGGCGGGGGGACCTGAGAAGAGGAGGCCCTGCTGTGAAATATTATATCAAGAATTGTAATTACACAGGGGCAAAAATTATGGGCCTTAGGCGGTGGTGGTGGTGGCACAACACTGTAAAGCCTCACAGATACTTTTGTTGAGCGCAGGAGCAGGCCCCGCTGTGAAATATTAGATCCTGGGTGACAGAGGATGAGGAGGATGAGGAAGATGAGGAGGATGAGGAGGGCTTTGATATCCATTCCACCAACTCTTCTGCATGTTGTGGCTCAACTGCAGAAAAAAAGGACAAGCGTGCCCCACGGCCACGTGCTGAGGATGCACGTCCACGTAGACACAGAGCCTGCTTGCCCTTTAGTGTCATGTGAGCGTCTGCCTCTCCTTGGTGGCCTTCCGGACATGCTGTAAATTTTGTTTAGCAAAATCACACTACACTGTATTGTGTACTGTGTACACCATCAGAAAAGTAGTAGCAACTGCACTATGGGGGCACGGTACTGTGTACACCGCCTGAAGTATATTATTAGAAAAAGTACACCAGGAACAGCCTGCAGTCAGATATAGCTAAACTGGATACAGTGGAGATATATATATATATATATATATATATACACACACACACACACACACACACACACACACACGAGACTATCTGTGTATATATATATATATATAAATAAATACACTGCAGCTAACTGAATCACCTGCCTGCCTGACGTATATTAGAAAAAGTACAGCAGGAACGGCCTGCAGTCAGATATAGCTAAACTGGATGCAGTGGATATATATATATACATATACACACACGAGACTGTCTGTACATATATATATTAAATACACTGAATCACCTGCCTGCCTGCTCAAGCACTCTCTCTCCATTCAAAGAGAGGACACACTGAATTATTTCTTACTATTTAGAGTGCAGGGGAGGGGCGTCATGACGTGACAGGTGTGCGCCGCTCGTCGGAAGCCCGCGCTCGGACCTGCTCGGACCTGTCCCCTCCCCAACGCCGCTCGCTCCTCCACGCTCCACGCTGAAGACGCCGGCTAGTTCTATACCCCACAGCCCGTGTGGGGTGGGGGGATGACCGACGAGGAGCGGAGCTGGCCCGCCCGCCACACAGTCCACCGTCACCTCTGAGGGGCCTCTCCCCCCGCTCGCCTCCGACCTCCTCCGTCCGTCACCCGGGAGCGGGTCAAAGCATCCATGTCCCCACCTGAGGTAGCGGGACCACATCTTGCAGCCCCAGCCATAGACGGACCTAGCCGGATTGGATGCCTATAAGGCGACCCTGAACACCCTGAAGCAGAGGAAGAAATAAAGGGACAGCTTCTGTGCAAGCAAGCAGAGGGAGAACTGAACCTTGACCCCGCACCCGACGCCAGGAGTGGTGAGTGGCCCTCGGGCCAATTATAATTTGTTCACCTGTTCACCTGTTAGACTCTCACGCCGGAGAGAAGCTGCCCAAGTGGATATAATCACGCTTATATGTGTCCAGCAGACCGGACGAATATTTTTGCCTCACAAACCCCCTTGACAGTCAAACCATGAATATTGTGGACATATGATAAAGTCAGCAGACTCAGTAATGCGATTACCTTGTATTCTGGCAAAGACTGTAAGGATGTGGTAGGGGTCTCCCTACCTACCCCTCTAATTAGCCAACATACCATAAATTTCCGTGGACGGGAACGGCTCAAGGTGAGCCACACAACAAGTATAATAAAGAGATCTCTACCCAACAAAAAAGGGGGAGGCAGTAGGACAATATAATATTTATTCTGATATTCAATCCAATGAGGGTCACTATTTAATTCTATCTAATTCTTATACCAACCTTTCTTTACCCGGGGTTTGGAAGAGACTATCGCCCCTGGAGGTGAACTTACCACACACATCCCGTACCCTACCTGCAACGGACTGGGACCCCCTCCTACAATAAAAGTGACAGGAGAAGTAGCCCCATGTGGAGATAGTTCGGGAGATGCAGAGGTCGGAGGGTTGGGTCGCAGGAAGGTGAAAGAGACAGCCCCAGTGGGCCCCCAGGACACTACCTCAGCTTTGTAAACCCCAGGAAACCCCAAATCGCCAGGGTTCATCACGGCCGGGACTACCGCGAGTAACATACCCCTGATAGACGCTACAAAGGGGTACCCCGTGGAGTATCCAAGCAGGTGTTTCCACAGTCCCCTAGGTGGACCCCCACGGGACCCTCAACCTAGAGAAAGGGGAACGTACATTGTGAACACTGAGTTGACGTATCATCAGGGAGTGGTCCACGTCTCCCCCTTCGCCGGGATCCTCTTACATCCTCCTGTTTCTCTTTCTTTTTTTTTTTTTGAGCCCCCCCAGTCCCTTCTGGAACTTTTCGGCATCTGTATCTGTCCTTGTCCTCATATTTACCTCCTCCCTCTTGGAAAGAAGGAGCAAGAGATAAGGTCCAGAGACATTTCAAGCTGGCTGATTGAACTTTTTTTTTTTTTTTTTATTACATAAAATACAGTACAAATTTATTCTGTGTGGGGTAAAGGTGGGGGTAAATGTATTGCATTTGATGTGAGGTTGACAATCCCCAAAGGGAGGATTGGAATACCTAGGAGTGGGAAAAAGGTTTAGATAATAGTTATAGCAGGAAATTATATAGGACTTCACTTCAAATTATACAGGAAATTATATAACAATTATATAACATATAACATATAAAGTATCTGTGAGGCTTTTACAACACTGTAAAGCCTCACAGATACTTTTGTTGAGCGCAGGAGCAGGCCCCGCTGTGAAATATTAGATCCTGGGTGACAGAGGATGAGGAGGATGAGGAAGATGAGGAGGATGAGGAGGGCTTTGATATCCATTCCACCAACTCTTCTGCATGTTGTGGCTCAACTGCAGAAAAAAAGGACAAGCGTGCCCCACGGCCACGTGCTGAGGATGCACGTCCACGTAGACACAGAGCCTGCTTGCCCTTTAGTGTCATGTGAGCGTCTGCCTCTCCTTGGTGGCCTTCCGGACATGCTGTAAATTTTGTTTAGCAAAATCACACTACACTGTATTGTGTACTGTGTACACCATCAGAAAAGTAGTAGCAACTGCACTATGGGGGCACGGTACTGTGTACACCGCCTGAAGTATATTATTAGAAAAAGTACACCAGGAACAGCCTGCAGTCAGATATAGCTAAACTGGATACAGTGGAGATATATATATATATATATATATATATATATATATATATATACACACACACACACACACACACACACACACACGAGACTATCTGTGTATATATATATATATATAAATAAATACACTGCAGCTAACTGAATCACCTGCCTGCCTGACGTATATTAGAAAAAGTACAGCAGGAACGGCCTGCAGTCAGATATAGCTAAACTGGATGCAGTGGATATATATATATACATATACACACACGAGACTGTCTGTACATATATATATTAAATACACTGAATCACCTGCCTGCCTGCTCAAGCACTCTCTCTCCATTCAAAGAGAGGACACACTGAATTATTTCTTACTATTTAGAGTGCAGGGGAGGGGCGTCATGACGTGACAGGTGTGCGCCGCTCGTCGGAAGCCCGCGCTCGGACCTGCTCGGACCTGTCCCCTCCCCAACGCCGCTCGCTCCTCCACGCTCCACGCTGAAGACGCCGGCTAGTTCTATACCCCACAGCCCGTGTGGGGTGGGGGGATGACCGACGAGGAGCGGAGCTGGCCCGCCCGCCACACAGTCCACCGTCACCTCTGAGGGGCCTCTCCCCCCGCTCGCCTCCGACCTCCTCCGTCCGTCACCCGGGAGCGGGTCAAAGCATCCATGTCCCCACCTGAGGTAGCGGGACCACATCTTGCAGCCCCAGCCATAGACGGACCTAGCCGGATTGGATGCCTATAAGGCGACCCTGAACACCCTGAAGCAGAGGAAGAAATAAAGGGACAGCTTCTGTGCAAGCAAGCAGAGGGAGAACTGAACCTTGACCCCGCACCCGACGCCAGGAGTGGTGAGTGGCCCTCGGGCCAATTATAATTTGTTCACCTGTTCACCTGTTAGACTCTCACGCCGGAGAGAAGCTGCCCAAGTGGATATAATCACGCTTATATGTGTCCAGCAGACCGGACGAATATTTTTGCCTCACAAACCCCCTTGACAGTCAAACCATGAATATTGTGGACATATGATAAAGTCAGCAGACTCAGTAATGCGATTACCTTGTATTCTGGCAAAGACTGTAAGGATGTGGTAGGGGTCTCCCTACCTACCCCTCTAATTAGCCAACATACCATAAATTTCCGTGGACGGGAACGGCTCAAGGTGAGCCACACAACAAGTATAATAAAGAGATCTCTACCCAACAAAAAAGGGGGAGGCAGTAGGACAATATAATATTTATTCTGATATTCAATCCAATGAGGGTCACTATTTAATTCTATCTAATTCTTATACCAACCTTTCTTTACCCGGGGTTTGGAAGAGACTATCGCCCCTGGAGGTGAACTTACCACACACATCCCGTACCCTACCTGCAACGGACTGGGACCCCCTCCTACAATAAAAGTGACAGGAGAAGTAGCCCCATGTGGAGATAGTTCGGGAGATGCAGAGGTCGGAGGGTTGGGTCGCAGGAAGGTGAAAGAGACAGCCCCAGTGGGCCCCCAGGACACTACCTCAGCTTTGTAAACCCCAGGAAACCCCAAATCGCCAGGGTTCATCACGGCCGGGACTACCGCGAGTAACATACCCCTGATAGACGCTACAAAGGGGTACCCCGTGGAGTATCCAAGCAGGTGTTTCCACAGTCCCCTAGGTGGACCCCCACGGGACCCTCAACCTAGAGAAAGGGGAACGTACATTGTGAACACTGAGTTGACGTATCATCAGGGAGTGGTCCACGTCTCCCCCTTCGCCGGGATCCTCTTACATCCTCCTGTTTCTCTTTCTTTTTTTTTTTTGAGCCCCCCCAGTCCCTTCTGGAACTTTTCGGCATCTGTATCTGTCCTTGTCCTCATATTTACCTCCTCCCTCTTGGAAAGAAGGAGCAAGAGATAAGGTCCAGAGACATTTCAAGCTGGCTGATTGAACTTTTTTTTTTTTTTTTTATTACATAAAATACAGTACAAATTTATTCTGTGTGGGGTAAAGGTGGGGGTAAATGTATTGCATTTGATGTGAGGTTGACAATCCCCAAAGGGAGGATTGGAATACCTAGGAGTGGGAAAAAGGTTTAGATAATAGTTATAGCAGGAAATTATATAGGACTTCACTTCAAATTATACAGGAAATTATATAACATATACCCCGCCCCCCTTCAGGTAAAATAAATTAATTATGAAAGGGGCCCGTACCCCGCACCCCCCCAGGTAAATCCAGACTAGCAAATAAAGAGGTGACAGTAAGGGGAATATAAGAGGAAGTACAGGACCCCGTAACCACCCTAAGTAGAAAACAAGGACGGCAAGGAGTATGAGGGGTAAAACAAGCAAGACTGGCAAACTTATACCACCAACCCAAAGTCCGGGAGGTATCCAGAGATATATGGCCACTAATACAAGCACGATGGAGGAGGGACAGGGGGGCCCTAGACTGAGTCAAGGAGGAGCACCCCTAAGATCAGGTCTAAACAGGCAGAGAGGCCCGGATGAAAGCAAAGGAGGGAAGGCAAATGGAGCAAAAACAGCGGGACCGAAGGCAGAGGACAAAAACCCCCTAAATCCCACCCTAGGACAGGAGGAAATACAGACTAGAGAGGTGGAGAGGGGAGCGGAGGGAGGAGACACGGAGATAGGTAGACCCACGAGGCCCATACCCCAAGAGGGGATGCCACAAATCAGAGAGATGCTCTCGGAGATGTTTTCAAATTTAGAAACATCTCTGAAAGGAGAAATTGCAGCCCTAAGGGGAGATATAGGATTAGTCCTGGGGAGAGTAGAAGAGGTGGAAGATAGGTTAGAGATCTATGACCAAAAACTAGTAGAAATAGCAGAACAGATGAATACCCTCCAGAGATCTAACAGGTTGTTGCTATATAAATTAGAAGACCAAGAGAATCGAAGCAGAAGGAAGAACCTCCGCATAAAAGGTCTCCCTGAGTTATATGGCAACACGGAATTGAGAAGTATTGCACAGCAACTATTTAATCCCTTTCTAGATAGAGAAGCTACAGATACTCTGAAAATAGATAGAATACATAGGTTGGTGCGAGCCCCGAGAGGACGTCCAGATGCCCCGAGGGATGTAATAATAAGGTTCCACTATCCGGAAGAGAAGACCCGGATTATGAGCAAAATTAGAACACTTAAAGGGGTACCCTTTGGGGGAGCAGAGCTCCAGATCTACCCAGACCTTGCCCCTGAGACGTTGAGAAGAAGGTGGCGACTTAAACCCCTGACTTCATCGTTAAGGACAGCAGAGATCCCCTATCAATGGGGGTTCCCGGCATGTTTAGTGGGGAAAAGGGATGGACGATCTGCGGTCCTGCGCTTTCCGGAGGAAGTGGGAGGGTTCTGTGAACGCCTAGGGATTGATCCACCCCCAACCATGTTGGAGTGGGGAGTAGAGGAGGGTATCTGGCCCCCCCAAAACGAACGACCTGGGAGGGGTGGCGGGAGGGGGAGAGCCGGGGGGGAGAGAGGAAGTTGAGGATTCTTCAGAGGTCGATGGGATTTAAGTAAAGAAAACAGCAATCTAAAGACGAAATACAGAGGGCGGGGGGGAGGTGGGGCAGGGGGGAGTGGGGGGGGGGGGTGACGGGGGGCATACATAGTCACGGAATAAGCCCCAGGGAGAAGATGGAATGTAGGCGACACGATGGAAGAGTCTGCCTGATCCATCCATCAAACGACTACGGGGGGTTCTGTCCAACCCGTCAGGGTGTATTGTTTCAGAAGGGGGGGGGGGGGGGAGGGGAGGAAGGGGAGGAGGGGGAATGGGGGGTTGATGATTGGGGCTTGGGGGGGGGGGGTTTTGTTGTTTGTTTTTTTTTTTTTTTCGGGTCTCGCTCACCCCCCGCCGACACAGTACGGAAATCGACCCTGGCTCCACAAGACGCTCTATAGACTGCCTCTCTAAAAAACTAATATGGAGGGGATAAATTTCATTACATATAATGTAAGGGGGCTAAATTCAAAAAAAAAAAGGCATAGGGTAAATGAGTAAGAGAAAAAGGAAGAGGGGGGCTTGCTGCCCGGACTTTAAAAAGTATTACGAAGCGGTTGCAATCGCTAGAATAATAGACTGGAGCCACAATTATGAGGATAAAAGTTGGGTGGAACTCGAAAGAAAGTTAAGTAGAACAAGATTAGGAGAAACTATATGGATACCCCCCCACTATAGACACTTAGCACCAAATATAACAGCACTTACAAGGCACTCACTAAAAATTTGGGACGCTATCCACAAAAGGCACAATTGGGATTATAATTCCCCACTAATTCTATTATTAGACACAAATTTTTTTCCTCCAGGTAAGGAGGAGTTTATATATTTTAGTAGATGGTCCAATAAAGAGAATTTAAGGTTGATAGATGTGATGGAAGGGAATAGAATTAGCACTTACAATGAGATTATTACGAAATGGGGACATAGAGCACTAGACAAATGGCGCTACACCCAAATACAACACTTCACTCAGACACTCCCAAAACCCCTACGCGGTAAGAGAGAATTTAGGCCCTTAGAAAAATTAATGGATTCCCCCAACAACCGCGAGAAAAGAATCTCAAAGACGTATAAAATCTTGTTGCGAGCGGCGGAACACGAATACCCCACGTATTTAGGCAAATGGGAAAGTGAGATCGGCCCACTAAATAGCGAGGATCAGAAGATCAAGATCTTAGGACGTGTTTTCTCAACAGCAAAAGACATACAATCAGTAGAAATGTCCTATAAACTCCTAGCTAGGTGGTATGTAACTCCTCAAGGAGCGAACGCATACAACGGAGATATTTCTCCTAATTGTTGGCGAGGGTGCGAGGCAGTGGGTTCCTTCTCACACCTGTGGTGGTACTGCCCGAAAATAAAGGAATATTGGGAGCAAATAATAGAAATAATTTTTTAAAATAACACAAGTAAGGGTGAAGAAGCTTCCATGGGTATGTTTATTCCATGATACAGAGAGCGGAGAGGGAAGACACGCTAGGAACCTCATCCCCTATCTACTAAATGCAGCCAAAGCCCTAATTCCCTGCTACTGGAAACTTCAGGAGACACCCTCAATGAAAGAGTGGGTAGAGAGGGTGGAGAGGACAAGAATAATAGAACTCTCGCTATACACCTTAGAGAATCTAGAAGAAAAATATCAGAGGATATGGCAACAATGGATCGAGTTCAGGGAAACAGAACAATATTTTAGGATAATGGAAGGAAATACTGTGGGGAACGGGGGAGGGTGAGCGAGACGGGGTAGGTTTTTTTTTTTTTTTTTTTATTTAGAGGGGGGGGGGGGGAGGTGGGGCCGTGGGGGAAAAATGTAATTCGAATTTGAATAGATGTATTTGTCTAACGTGATTACAAACGTGATGAATTTTGTATGTGAAGAAAACTGTGAAAATAAAGAATATATAAAAAAAAAGAGAGGACACACTACACAGGGCCGACGTGCCGGCAGCCTTATATAGTGTGGGGCGTAGACTTAGTCCCCCTGAGCCATGATTGGCAAAACGCACCCTGCCTTTGGCCAATTATGGCTCTCTTAGCTGAGGGCGCTGGGATTGGCATGCAGGTCATGGTGCATGCTTTGGCCAATCATCATACAGCAATGCACTGCGCTCCCAAAGTTAATTAAAGGCCGTTACGCGGCGCTCAAATTTGTCACGAACGCCCCATAATGTTCGGTTTTCGACAAACGGGCGAACAGCCAATGTTCAAGTCGAACTCGTGTTCGACCCGAACAGAGAGCTCATCCCTAATCACCACAAATGTAAGGGAGCAATCTTCCCGCTGACCATCACACTAAATGTATCATGAGTTGTAGATATAGTCATTTTTAGCAGAGGGCTCCCTGAGACTGGAAAGTTATTTCAAGGGTTCCTCTGTGTTGAAAAGATTTGAGAAAGGCTGGTCTACACTATCCAGTGGGCAGTGCCATCCCTGGAACATGCATGTCTAATGGGTGTCCAGGGATGCGTTCCTTCACTTTTGCAACCAGCAGGCGGCTGGATGTGATCACCCCCCCTGCTGGCTATCATGAAGAACTGCAAATAATAAAAAAAAAAAAAAGTGGCAGCCACATCTACAGGGATGGAAAGGGGGACATGTACACATTTTCAAAGTAAGAAAAAAAATATTTCAACATAACGAATACAGAGTTGAGTCAGCTTAATGTAATGAATGTGACTTTAGTACTCCTTTAGGCGGTACCTGTAGAACAGCACGTTTCACCGCCCCAAAAATACAGTTATTGGTATTCTGTCACACCACCCTAACCACACCCTGTACCACCTGGACGCACCCTTTGCCAACTGGCATTAGTGGCTGTCCTGGGACATAATGAAGGGTTGGCAAATATAAAAATAAAAAAACAACGCACACACATTCTTATCTCACCTTGACAGCTCTTCCAGCTTGGATTTGGCATAATCTAGGCTGTTACGTTCAACGTGTTCATGAGGCGTGTGAGCGAGGAGCTCATGTAGAGTCAGGATATAACGAGGAATCTAAGAAAAGAAGACGAGAAGATTCACTGAAGCTCTTATAGGTGATAATGTGTCCAACAGGGGCATACGTACAGGGGCCCGCCATAGAGACCCTGCGCCCTGCTCCAGGGGGTCCATGCGTTCCCCCTCCCCCCCCCCGTACGCCTGGGTAGGAGGTAGGGTTGCCACCTTTTCTGCAAGCCAATCCCGAACTTTCTTGTACTCATAAAATATGCTTACAATGCTAAGCCATGTAAATAAGTCTCTCACAGACATGTGTAAACCTCAGAACAATAATTAAAAAAGAAAACTCTTCCAATACATATGATTTGTGGACTGAATGCAAAAAAAGTGATTCCTCTATCCACACAAATTAGGTGGATGGAGAAATTTCCTCCCTCCTTAGGGGGGGGGGCAGAGGATCTGGCCATTTCTGATTAGTGCTCTGTGTGACGAATCAACAGATCGCCCGACTCTGTTGAGGGGCAGAGATCCTGCTGACTGGGGGGGAGGGGGGTAGTAGAGTGTTCCTCCTACCCGGGACAGTTAGCCACAGTTCAGTGTGAATAAATGTGTCCGGGTTTGTCTGAAACCCAGACACTTGGTCAAAAACCCGGACTGTCCGGGTGAATCCTAGAATGGTGGCAATCCTAGTAGGAGGGCAGCGGCATGTAGAGGAACCGATCCCTCCATGAAGCCTCCGAATGCCCGATTCTCCTCCTCTCCATCCCACAGACATTCAAAAGCTGCAGGAGGGAAATGGCGGGTATCAGTTCCTCCGCATGCCGCTCCCACCGCCTACCTATCCTTGTCCTGCTGCCCCAGAGCTCATATGTCCTTCCCTGGCCCCTCCCCCCCCCCCGGGATTTCCCCCTCCTACCAGCCGCTGCAGGGGATCTGTCAGGGTGGAGAGCGGGCTAGGAGCCGGTAAATTTGTCATTTACCGGCCCCTTGTTTTATTGACTAGAGTCAGTGATTGGTACCGATCACAGACTTTTTTTTTTTTTTTCTTTAACCAATTAAAGACCGGAAGATTTTCCCCCTTTATGATGAGGTAATTTCTTGCGATACAGCATTGTGTCACTTTAACTGACAATTGCGCGATTGTGCGACGCTGTACACAAATAAAATTAAGGTCCCTTTTTCCCCACAAATAGAGATTTCTTTTGGTGGTATTTGATCACCTCTGCGGTTTTTATTTTTTGCGCTATAAACAATAAAAGAGCGACAATTTTGTCATGTTACAACCAAAAACATAAATGTATTTTATTGGGATTTTATGTGATAAACCAACACAAAGTGACACATACAGTGGTGTGAAAAAAGTGTTTGCCCCCTTCCTCATTTCCTGTTCCTTTGCATGTTTGTCACACTTAAGTGCTTCGGAACATCAAACCAATTTAAACAATAGTCAAGGACAACACAAGTAAACACAAAATGCAATTTGTAAATGAAGGTGTTTATTATTAAAGGTGAAAAAAAATCCAAACCATCATGGCCCTGTGTGAAAAAGTGATTGCCCCCCTTGTTAAAACATACTATAACTGTGGTTGTCCACACCTGAGTTCAATTTCTCTAGCCACACCCAGGCCTGATTATTGCCACACCTGTTCACAATCAAGGCATCACATAAATAGGAGCTGCTTGACACAGTAAGGTCCACCAGAAGATCCTTAAAAGCTACACATCATGCCGAGACCCAAAGAAATTCAGGAACAATTGAGAAAGAAAGTTATTGAGATCTATCAGTCTGGAAAGGGTTATAAAGCCATTTCCAAAGCTTTGGGAATCCAGCGAACCACAGTGAGAGCCATTATCCACAAATGGCGAAGACATGGAACAGTGGTGAACCTTCCCAGGAGTGGCCGGCCGCCCAAAATTACCCCAAGAGCGCAGCGACGACTCATCCAAGAGGTCACAAAAGACCCCACAAACAACGTCCAAGGAACTGCAGGCCTCACTTGCCTCAGTTAAGGTCAGCGTTCATGCCTCCACCATCAGGAAAAGACTGGGCAAAAATGGCCTGCATGGCAGAGTTCCAAGGAGAAAACCACTGCTGAGCAAAAAGAACATCAAAGCTCGTCTCAATTTCTCCACAACACATCTTGATGATCCCCAAGACTTTTGGGACAACATTCTGTGGACCGATGAGACAAAAGTGGAACTCTTTGGAAGGTGTGTGTCCAAGTATATCTGGCGTAGAAGGAACACTGCATTTCAGAAAAAGAACATTATACCAACAGTAAAATATGGTGGTGGTAGTGTGATGGTCTGGGGCTGTTTTGCTGCTTCAGGACCTGGAAGACTTGCCGTGATAAAAGGAACTATGAATTCTGCTGTCTACCAAGAGATCCTGAAGGAGAATGTCCGACCATCTGTTCGTGTACTCAAGCTGAAACGAACTTGGGTTCTGCAGCAGGACAATGATCCTAAACACACCAGCAAGTCCACCACCGAATGGCTGAAGAAAAACAAAATGAAGACTTTGGAGTGGCCTAGCCAAAGTCCTGACCTGAATCCTATTGAGATGTTGTGGTATGACCTTAAAAAGGCCGTTCATGCTCGAAAACCCTCTAATGTAACTGAATTAGGACAATTCTGCAAAGATGAGTGGGCCAAAATTCCTCCAGGACGCTGTAAAAAGCCTCATTGCACGTTATCGCAAACGCTTATTTGCAGTTGTTGCTGCTAAGGGTGGCCCAACCAGTTATTAGGTTTAGGGGCAATCACTTTTTCACACAGGCCATGATGGTTTGGATTTTTTTTCACCTTTAATAATAAACACCTTCATTTACAAATTGCATTTTGTGTTTACTTGTGTTGTCCTTGACTATTGTTTAAATTGGTTTGATGTTCCGAAACACTTAAGTGTGACAAACATGCAAAGGAACAGGAAATGAGGAAGGGGGCAAACACTTTTTCACACCACTGTAATTGTGAAGTGGAAGGAAAATGATAAATGATACAAATGAAATATGTGAAAAGTGGGGGGGGGGGGGCATTTGTATGGCACCCCCCGGGCGCAAACAAACTGAAAAATACTGAAAAAAAAACATTAATTGCAGTCACTTGTGCCCCATCAAATGCAGCCACTGTGACCCCCGCCTGCCCGCTGTCTGCCCGGCACTCACCCCATCTTGGTGGCGGGTCAGGCAGCGGGCGACGGCGGTGAGCTGTGTGGGATGAGCAGAAGGTTCTCCATGCTTCTCTGCGTCTCTTCTTACGTTATGCTAGGCGGCCAATAGGATCGCCTCTGCCTTCAGCAAATCAGGTGACAGGTATTAGACCCGTGCTTCCTGATTGGCGGAGAGGTGGTTCAGTGTTAGAAAAGCAAATATTAATTTGCTTTTCTAACACATCTGGGTGGGCTCTGGATGCAATGCTCTGCGCTCCGAGTCCCCCTTTTTTTGAAGCCTATTCGAGCCTATGGCCTATGGCTCTAATCAGGTGCTTCAAAGAAAACACCCCGCTGCTGTAATTCAGGCGCTTGGTGTCTGAATAAGGGCCGGACACCTGAATAGGGGGGTGGCAGCGGCGGCTGTGGATAGATTCATGCAATGCATGAATCTATTCATTAGTCATATAGGGGGGTGGCGTGACAAAGGGGGCGGCGCCCGTGCGCCCTCCATGGACGCACCACCACTGGGCGGTAGGAAACTGCTCCTCCTAGCTCCTGATGGTTAGTACAAGACCCGGAGCTGTCCGACAGCTCGATCTCTGTGCTGGGCGTGCACTACGATCCTAGCACACTTCCATGAGACGACATATATGCGTACGCTCGGCAGAAAGGGGGTTAATCTGTACAGACTGGAGAAATTAAGGCAAAGTTGGGGGGGGGGGGGGTGTATGAAACCTCGAAATACATGAAGTGAAGGCGGCTTAGGAGGGCAGGATTCTCTATATGAAGTGAAGATCAAGAAAACAGGGACATGACCTCAAACTAGCAGAAGGGACGTCCTAGTATTAAATGACAGAACAATGAGTTGATACGCGGATCTGTACAAAAAAATAATAATCATAATATTTCATTAATTCAAAAAAAAAAAAATGGGTCAGACTTGATGAAGGCGATGAAGGAGACTCTTCTGTGAGTCCTAATGGAGGAATGAATCGCAGATTCGTACTGACCTGGAACATGGGGTAGGTGAGGAAGGTCTCCAGGGTTCGCTCCTCGCAGTCCGGTTTGGCTTCATATTGTTTCAGTAGTTTGTCGAAGTCTCGGTTCTGCTTGCAGTGGGCCAGGATCTGCAGGCTGTACTGATGGTTCCGGACAAACTCCTGGTAAATGTTTAACATCGGCAGGAGGATGTCAAACAGATCAGCTGGAAAGACAATGATGGAGAGATGTGTAACCCATCACCCGAGGACCGACAGCAGAGTAATGACCAGAGAAGAAGACCATTCCTCACCCAACACCAGCGTGGGCCAGCTGGAGATCCGCGCCTTCAGACCCTGATAGAAGATCTGGTGCAGAAACATGATGGTCTCACTGGAATAAAGAAGGTTCTATGAATTGCACATGTGCACAACGAAAAACATTTGTTTTGTTTCGATTCGTTAAGTAACTAATTTTGTTTTGTTGCATTCGTAACAAATCTTGTTTCATTCATTTTCACCTGGATTGGAATTCTTCCAATGGATTTAAAGTATTTGAATAAAAAATAATTAAACAAATTAAATTCATTGTAAAGAATAGTTGGTTCTATTCTATTTGAAATTCAAATTTCTGAAGAATGCTATATTCTATTTATTTTTTTTATTCTATTCTTTTAAATTTTCTATTCTGTTCTTTTTATTTTCTATTTTATTTTATTTTATATTCTATTCTTTTATTTTAGTTTATATTCTTTAACCTTATTTTATTTTCTATTTTATTTAATTTTCTATTTTATTTTATTTTCTATTGTTTTCAATTCTTTTATATTATATTCTATTCTTTTTATTTTCTATTCTATTCTTATTTTCTACTTTATTTTATATTCTGTTATATTATTTTATTTTATATTCTATTCCTTTATTTTATATTCTATTCGAAATGCGAATTTCGGAGGACAGCTATATTCTAATACACAAAGTCTTTGAAGAAAATTAGCAATAGTCAGCAATATATTTACATTTCAAATTTGTTTTCAAATTCAGAATTCATTATTTCGACGAAATCTCATTTCATTACTTCAGATGAGCCTTCCCTCCCCCACCTCCATCAATGAGCCTTCCCTCCCCCACCACCATCAATGAGCCTTCCCTCCCCCCCCCACCACCATCAATGCGCCTTCCCTCCCCCACCTCCATCAATGAGCTTTCGCTCCCCCCACCTCCATCAATAAGCCCCCCCCCCGAACCATCAATGAGCCCCCCCCCCCCACCGCCATCAATAAGCCTTCCCTCTTCCCACCTTCATCCATGAGCCTTCCCTCCCCATTTCATCAATGAGCCTCCCCCTCCCCCTTCCATCAATGAGCCTTCCCCCCAAACCATGAATGAAAAACCCCTCCCCACCTCCCTCAATGAACCGTCTCTCCCCAACTCTATTGATGAGCCTTTGCTCCCCACCGCTATCAATGAGCCTCCCCCTTCCATCAATGAGCCTCCCCCTCCCCCTTCCATCAATGAGCCTTCCCTCCCCCCATCCATCAATGAGCCTCCCCCTTTCATCAATGAGCTTCCCCCTCCCCCTTCCATCAATAAGCCTCCCCCCCAAACCATCAATGAGCCTCCCCTCCCCACCTCCCTTAATAAACCTTCCCTCCCCACCTCCCTCAATGAGCCTCCCCCACCATCAATGAACCTTCTCTCCCCAACTCTATTGATGAGCCTTTGCTCCCCACTTCCATCAATGAGCCTCCCCTCCCCACTTCCATCAATGAGCCTTCCCTCCCCACCTCCATCAATGAGCCTTCCCTCCCCCCTCCATCAATGAGCCTAACATCCCCCCTTCCATCAATGAGCCTCCCCCTTTCATCAATGAGCCTCCCCCTCCCCCTTCCATCAATGAGCCTTCCCCCCAAACCATGAATGAAAAACCCCTCCCCACCTCCCTCAATGAACCGTCTCTCCCCAACTCTATTGATGAGCCTTTGCTCCCCACCGCTATCAATGAGCCTCCCCCTTCCATCAATGAGCCTCCCCCTCCCCCTTCCATCAATGAGCCTTCCCTCCCCCCTTCCATCAATGAGCCTCCCCCTTTCATCAATGAGCTTCCCCCTCCCCCTTCCATCAATAAGCCTCCCCCCCAAACCATCAATGAGCCTCCCCTCCCCACCTCCCTTAATAAACCTTCCCTCCCCACCTCCCTCAATGAGCCTCCCCCACCATCAATGAACCTTCTCTCCCCAACTCTATTGATGAGCCTTTGCTCCCCACTTCCATCAATGAGCCTCCCCTCCCCACTTCCATCAATGAGCCTTCCCTCCCCACCTCCATCAATGAGCCTTCCCTCCCCACCTCCATCAATGAGCCTAACATCCCCCCTTCCATCAATGAGCCTCCCCCTTTCATCAATGAGCTTCCCCCTCCCCCTTCCATCAATGAGCCTCCACCCCAAACCATCAATGAGCCTCCCCTCCCCACCTCCCTTAATAAACCTTCCCTCCCCACTTCCCTCAATGAGCCTCCCCCCACCATCAATGAACCTTCTCTCCCCAACTCTATTGATGAGCCTTTGCTCCCCACCGCTATCAATGAGCCTCCCCCACCTCCATCAATGAGCTTTCCCTCCCCCCACCTCCATCAATGAGCCTCCCTTACCATCAATGAGCCTTTGCTCCCCACCTCCATCAATGAGCCTCCCCTCCCCACTTCCACCAATGAGCCTCCCCTCCCCACTTCCACCAATGAGCCACCCCTCCCCACTTCCACCAATGAGCCTCCCCCTCCCCCTTCCATCAATGAGCCTCCCCCTTCCAAAACAAGACATTTGCCTTGGGCAGCAACAGGAGGGGGACATCCAGGGACATCCCCCATCCCCGAACATCCCCCACCACCTTCTACGGCTCTCTCTGGCTCTCCCGCCCTACCAGGAGACCCAAGCGACCAGCCAACACGTCCCAGGGGGGACGGGACTCTGCTGGGTGCCACTGGACATATAGAGGGCGACTCTGCTGGGCACCCCCCGGGAAATACGGAGGGGGCGTCTCTGCTGGGCACCCCCCCGGGACATACGGAGGGGGCGACTCTGCTGGGCACCCCCCCGGGACATACGGAGGGGGCGACTCTGCTGGGCACCCCCCGGGACATACGGAGGGGGCGACTCTGCTGGGCACCCCCCGGGACATACGGAGGGGGCGACTCTGCTGGGCACCCCCCGGGACATACGGAGGGGGCGACTCTGCTGGGCACCCCCGGGACATACGGAGGGGGCGACTCTGCTGGGCACCCCCCGGGACATACGGAGGGGGCGACTTTGCTGGGCAACCCCCGGGACATACGGAGGGGGGCGACTCTGCTGGGCACCCCCCGGGACATACGGAGGGGGGGACTCTGCTGGGCAACCCCCGGGACATACGGAGGGGGGGACTCTGCTGGGCAACCCCCGGGACATACGGAGGGGGGGACTCTGCTGGGCAACCCCCGGGACATACGGAGGGGGGACTCTGCTGGGCAACCCCCGGGACATACGGAGGGGGGACTCTGCTGGGCAACCCCCGGGACATACGGAGGGGGGGACTCTGCTGGGCAACCCCCGGGACATACGGAGGGGGGGACTCTGCTGGGCAACCCCCGGGACATACGGAGGGGGGGACTCTGCTGGGCAACCCCCGGGACATACGGAGGGGGGGACTCTGCTGGGCAACCCCCGGGACATACGGAGGGGGGGACTCTGCTGGGCAACCCCCGGGACATACGGAGGGGGGGGCTCTGCTGGGCACCCCCGGGACATACGGAGGGGGGGACTCTGCTGGGCACCCCCCGGGACATACGGAGGGGGGGACTCTGCTGGGCAGCCCCCGGGACATACGGATGGGGGGGGACTCTGCTGGGCACCCCGGGACATACGGATGGGGGGGGACTCTGCTGGGCACCCCGGGACATATGGAGGGGGGACTCTGCTGGGCACCCGGGACATACGGAGGGGGGACTCTGCTGGGCACCCCGGGACATACGGAGGGGGACTCTGCTGGGCACCCCGGGACATACGGAGGAAGGCTCTGCTGGGCACCCCATGGATGAAAGGGGGGACTCTGCTGGGCACCCCTGTGGACGTATGGGGGGGAACTCTGCTGGGCACCCTGTGGATGTAATGGGGGAGGGACGCTGCTGGGCACCCCTAAAAATAAAGGAGGTGCTTTATAAAATGGATTTTGTTTTTAGCCTGCAAAATATTTGTAAAATATACAATGTGGCCCTCAGGGTGAAAACCCCTGAGACCCCTCCCCCCCCCCCCCACTTTCGAGGAATAGACAACAATCTGACATCAGAAAGATTCATTCAAGGCTATTAAAAATTATTTTCATCCTGCACCATCCTGTGCTGCATTACACTCAACAGGTGGCTTTCCTGAAATAGATTTTCTTGCAGCAATCTAATTATTAAGGATGCAGATGCTGCTGACAGATACAAAGGTGCGCCCTCTAATGGCAAATCTGGGTATGACTTTTTTAAACAACAACTACAGTATATATATAATACACCCTGAGAGTTCGCAGAGCGCAAACACATTCATATGCTATAAAAAAAAAAAAAGTTTCCTCTACCAACAAGCTCCCTAAACTCTGACGCAGACATCCTCACCTGTTCAGAAAGATGCTGCTGACATCATCGTGGGTGATTGGTGGCTTCTTGGAACTCGCCGCCATTCGCAGAGGTCGCAGGAAGTTGTTGACCAAAATGTGCAGCTGCTGAACATATTCCGACTCCGCTTCCAGCATGCTGAACACAACCTGGTTCCTCTTGCGCATGCTGTCCGCATGGGGAGACCTGGAGTAATCCTGGATTATGCTTTTCCATTTCCGCCGGCATAGCCAGCCACGCAGAAAGCTCTGTACCTGCGGGCGAAACGCATAAGGGACATATTACTAAGGGGGTAAAAAAAAAAAAATCTGATATTCATCCAACAAAATGTAATTGACATTAATTTTGTGCGAATGCTGGCAAAATTGAATGTTACTAGGCTATTTTCTCTGGGAAGATATCCCCTTTATGGCCACTAGATGGAGCTGACAATCAAAAAATAAGTGGACAAAAGATATCTCCCATGGGACTTTGTTGCAACAATAGAAATCACACAATTACACATTGGTGTATAAAAAGTTTAAAAAATTGGCTGGTCTAGACACTTCACGTCCTGATGTTATACCATTCTTACAATATACATATACTGCAGGGATACGTGAAATTATTAAAATAAATGGCATATCCACCAAGTCAACCCAACGCGTTTCAACTTATATAAAGTCTTCATCAGGGGGAGAAGGAAGTGGAAGCAATCAAAGATATGAACGTGAATGGATGTTCAGACCGACAAGTAATGGGCTCAGCGGTGCAGACCACACGGGTCTCAGCCCAACCCAGACCTCAAGCACCACAGAAGATCAATGGCCTATCAAGGAGAAGGCAACAGAGACAGCTTGCTCGTAATGTGGAGTCCATGCTGTCAACCCATGCTGGATGGCTTTATAGAAGATTGCTCTCCTTTTGCTGCGGGTATCTACCATCCAGCACTATACATATATTTTGTGGCCTCTCACTCTTCCATTAGTGAATGCGAGCAAGCTGCCTCCTCCTTGATAGGCCATTGATCTTCTGTGGGCCTTGAGGCGATTCAGTTTGCATTGTAGCGCTAAATTATTCATTCATTCGTTCATTGAGGTCTGGGTTGGGCTGAGACCCCTGTGGGCTGCACCACTGAGCCCATTACCTGTCGGTCTGGACATCCAGTCACGTTCATATCTTTGATTGCTTCCACTTCCTAACCCCCTGATGAAGACTTTATATAAGTTGAAACACGTTGGGTTGACTTGGTGGATATACCATTTATTTTAATAATTTCACGTATCCCTGCAGTATATGTCTATAGTAGGAATGGTATAAGATCAGGACGTGAAGTGTCTAGACCAGCCAATTTTAAACCTGTTGTTCGATAAAAGTTTTTACTTTTTATACACCAATGTGTAATTGTGTGATTTCTATTGCTACAACAAAGTCCAATGGGAGATATATTTTGTCTAGTGTATCAGGGATGGAACAGCCTTCTTCTCATGATATAATTGCTACAATCAAAAATAAGTATTCATTTCCTAGGATCATCGGCTCCATCTAATGGACATGATGTGGTATTTTCCTGATTCACGCTAGGAGTATGAATCAAGAACATTCAAACTGGAAAGAAAATAGCCTACCAACAATTGATTTTCCCGGAAGAACGAATGTTAATGCATTTTTAGCAGGACAATTTTTTTTTTGTTTTTTTAAATCAATACATGTCTAATTATTGAGATGACAGGTTACAAACTAATACCATCAAATGTATTGATACAGGTCCTGCAATGTGATGTGACAAATAACCACAAATACTTCTTTACCTTCTTTATCTTCTTAATGTCGGTGTCTTCGGTCTGAGCGTTGCTCGGTGTTGATTGGATGCGCTCATTGTCCTTCAATAATGATGCAATCTGTAAGAAATAATCAGAAATGAACAAATGACAAAAAAAATAAAAAATTGAGCAAACGATTTACTGAGGTTAAGATTCACTTAGGCCAGTAAAGCGTCTAACCATGCGCAAAAAACAACCTTCCTATCATTTTAAACGACAATGTTCATGACACACATTTAGGGGGGGGGGGGGGGTCTATTTAAAAAAAAAAATAACAAAAAATAAATAAAATAAATCACCCAGCTCTCACAAATTTTGACCATAATTTTTTGCCTAAAATGTTGATTTCCTAAGATCATCAGCTCCATCTAGTGCCCATAATGTGGTATTTTTCCTGAAATTCCTCAAAACAGGGAACATACCACATTATGGCCACTAGATGGAGCCAATAATTATAGGAAGACACTTTATTAAATAAAATACAGTCAGAATTTGCAAGGTCTAGGCCAGGGGTCTTCAAACTATGGCCCTCCAGTTGTTCAAGAACTACAATTCCCATCATGCATAGTCATGTCTGTGAATGTCAGAGTTTTACAATGCCTCATGGGATGTGTAGTTCCGCAACAGCTGGAGGCCGTAGTTTGAGGATCCCTGGTCTAGGCGAATGCTTGTGACATTCGTCCAACAAATTTTTATAACCCCCCCCCCCCCCCCCCCCCCCCTATAAGTAAATACAAATTCAATAAGGGGCAAAAATCTTTCCTTTTTCCTTTTTCATGTCAATTAGGTCTATTAATTAAAAAAATTAAAATAAAAAATAAAAAAATGTCATAAGCAATTATTTGTCCACCTTTCACAAAGTTTGACTATATTTTTGCCTAATATGTTGATTTCCTATGATCATACGCTCCATCTAGTGGACAAAATACTGTATTTTTCCTAATATACCAAAGTCAGAGTATATACCACATTATGGCCACTAGATGGAGCCAACAATCATAGGAAGACACTTTTTTAAACAAAATACAGTCAGAATTTGCAAGGTCTAGGCAAATGCTTGTGACATTAGTCCAGAATTTTTTTTATAAACAGACCCCCCCCCCCCCCCGTAAGTAAATACAAATTCAATGAGGGTCAAAAATCTTTTCTCTCCCCCCCCCCCCCCCTTTTTCACGTCAATTAGGTATATTAATTTAAAAATGCTGGACGATGTATGATCATCCACTCCATCTAGTGGACAAAATACTGTATTTTTCCTAATATACCAAAGTCAGAGTATACACCACATTATGGCCACTAGATGGAGCTGACACATAGAAAGTCACTGTATTAAGCAAAATGATGTACAGAATGTGTGAGGGCTGTGCGATTACTTTTCTTATAAATAACCCCCTGTATATATGTACAGATTCACTGGAGGGGGGTTAAAAAAAAGTATTTTTGTTGACATTATATAGTGGTCTTTTTATAAAACATTTGCTGGACGAATGTCACAAGCTTTGGCCTTGTTTTCATGAATTTTTACAGTATTTTGCTTAATGTGTTGATCTCCATTTGAGGATCTAAGAGCCACGATACACAAGCACAATTGTACATCCTGCTTCCGGAGCTTACAACCTATACAGCGCACTTTAGCCTGCAAAATATGGGCCACTAGATATATATCGCTGTCCAAATAAGACCTACTAACCCCACTAGGTGCGCACAATAGGGGAACTCAATCTACCTTCTTTTCCCCTATCCCCCCCCCCTTCCATCCCGTACCCCACCTGCCGGCCCACGTACAGCCTCGTGGGAGGTCAAATTATTGGACGTGACCCCTCGTAAGTCGCGTTGCTGGACTGCATTCACCTGGCCTGCCGCGCGCCCACTGGAGGGCGTCGGTGCGGGCGCTGCCGGAGACACGGGAACACCCGCTCAGAAAGAACCCTCCTATACATATGGAGTAATCCACCAGAAATCTACACATTGGACAAAACTACCTCCGAGGAAGACCCTCACTAAAACGGGTCGAAACGCGTCAGCTCCACTTTTACTCCAAATATCTGGCTGTGTAAATCATACTGCTGTAAAAGTGTCTTGTCTGTTAGTGTAATTTTAAATTTCTGTATTGTTTTACCATTTTTCATTGGGGACCCATGTCTCCTATTTTTATCCATTATGTCACACATGCGACATCTTTAATCTAATAAAGATTTATATTTAGAATACCACTTTGTATCCCAGAGAACTTATTTTCAAACGCTGCCTAAAAACCCCACCAATCCCTCTTGGGGGGACCCTTTTTCTTTTTATACCCTAGGGGTGAGCAGCAACCACATCATCTCCAGTGAGTGTCTCTTTTCTTCCCAATGTGTTGATCCTATGATCAACAGCTCCATCTAGTGACCATAATGTGGTATTTTTCCCTCAAGCACCTCAATCAAGGAATATACCACACTATTGACACTAGATGGAGCCAGTAATCATCGGAAGCCACTTTATTAAGCAAAGTACGGTCAGAACTTGTGAATGCTTGTGACATGGGTGTCAAAAAAAAAAAGTTTTGGGCTTTTTTTGTCATGTGTCAAGCGCGTTTCAACTTGTATAACGTCTTCATCAGGGGATAAGGAAGTGGAAGCAATCAAAGATATGAACGTGACTGGATGTCCAGACCGACAGGTAATGGGCTCAGTGGTGCAGACCACACGGGTCTCAGCCCAACCCAGACCTCAAGCCCCACAGAGGCCTATTTCTTTAAAAAAAAAATGCTGGACGAATGTCTCAATGTAGAAAAATGTAAAATAATGCACTTGGGTGGCAAAAATATGAATGCAATCTATACACTGGGGGGGGGGGGGGAGAACCTCTGGGGGAATCTAGGATGGAAAAGGACCTGGGGGTCCTAGTAGATGATGGGCTCAGCAATGCCATGCAATGCCAAGCTGCTGCTAACAAAGCAAACAGAATATTGGCATTAAAAAAGGGGATCAACTCCAGAGATAAAACGATAATTCTCCCGCTCTACAAGACTCTGGTCCGGCCGCACCTGGAGTATGCCGTCCAGTTCTGGGCACCAGTCCTCAGGAAGGATGTACTGGAAATGCAGCGAGTACAAAGAAGGGCAACAAAGCGAATAAAGGGTCTGGAGGATATTAGTTATGAGGAAAGGTTGCGAACACTGAACTTATTCTCTCTGGAGAAGAGACGCTTGAGATATAACCACCTGCAGTCCAGAGCTGTACAGGTAAGTTGCTGGTTGGCAAGTGGATATAGAAAACATTTGCTGGACAAATGTCACAAGTATTCGCCCAACCTTCAAAGATTCTGTGTTTTGCCTAAGACGTTGATTTCCTGTGATCATTAGCTCCATCTAGTGGCCATAATGTGGTATTATTCCTGAAATACCTCAAATCAGAGCATATACTGCATAATGGCCACTAGATGGAGTCAGAAATACAAATACAGTCTGAAATTGTGAAAACTTGCTTGTGGCATTCATCCAATGAATTTTTATATGTAGACCCTCTGTAAGTGAACCTAGATTTTCCGGGGGGGGGGGGGGGGGGGGGGGGTCAAAAAGTATATATTTTTTTTTTTTTCAATAAATTTTCATCTATGTAAAGTAAGTAACAATACAAATAAAGTTGCCATATACAATATTCAATAATGGTAGTGATAACTATAATGTAAAGGAAGTTGGTATAGGATTATTCAGTTCTTGATGTCCTGGACAAGCCTACCCCCTAATGGGTTCAAACTGTAGGCCTGGGAGATCACCAAGTTAATTCTGTAGTTTAAGTCCACTTAAACTTTAAATAGCGAAAGAAAATTATAAGAATGGAAAACAAAAATAATAAAAAAGGAAACAAAAATAATAGACTACACTGAAAGTTTTAAAAAGTATATATTTTATTAGAATTAATTATTATTATTATTATTATAATATAATATAATAATAATACACAATAATATTATAAGTATAATATCATAAGTATAATTATATTTTATATAATAATTATTTTAAATAATAATATCATCATTATTATATTATATAATTATAAGTATTTACAAAAATGTTTTAAAAGTAACATTTTTAAAAAGTATAATTTGATCAGGTTATATATTTAGGGGTCTATTTAGAGAAACATTTGCTGGATGAATGTAACAAAGCATTCTATTTATTTTTTATAAATAGAGCCTTGTGAACACAGATTTAGATTCACTGGGGGGGCAAAAAAGATTTTTTTTGTTCATGTTACACATTTAGGAATCTATTTATAAAGCATTCGCTGGATGAATGACACAAGCATTCGCCCAGCCCTCATGGATTCTAACTGCACGATGCTTAATACATCAATTCCCTATGATCATTAGCGTCATCTAGTAGCCACATTTATCCAAATAATTTTTATAAACAGACCCCTTGTAGATGAATATAGATTGACTGGGGGTCAAAAAAATAATAGCTTTCTTATACATTTAGGGGTCTATTTATATATATATATATATATATATATATATATATATATATATATATATATATATTAGTGATGTCCAGTTCATGAACGAATCGTTCTTTTGAATCGATTCTTTTCAGTGAACTGGGTGAGTCGATTCATCTGAGTGAACTGATCCGTTTGAAACAGTTCACTATGCACTCAGTACATAGCACAGCAGAGCAGGCCATGTAATATGATCCTAGAGTGAGAGAGCTCGGCCCCTCCCTGCAACCAATCAGCGACAAGAGTCAGGAGTACACACTAAACCGAGTTAAAGAATCATACGAGTTACCGAGTTAAAGAATCACATGAGTTACCGAGTTAAAGAATCATATGAGTTACCGAGTTAAAGAATCATATGAGTTATTAGAACTCAGTACACTGAAAGAACCGAGTCCCCACCAGAACAAGATGTAGAACAACACACTGAATCAGTGATCAGGGAGCAGTATACACTACAGACTGCTTTCAAGACAGAGAGGACAGAGTCATGATAAGAAGATATCCTCATTCAGATTAATTATTTAACCCTTTAGTATTTAGTTGGTTTATCCTAAAGGAAATATGCATGTTAAAAGGGAAAAATATCCCTTCTGGGACATGTGTCTAATTTAGTAGCTATATAACTGAATGAGAGAGCAGTCTCATTTTTATAACACAAAAAAAATAAATTTTATCCTGCTTTATAGTATATTTTTCTGCCGTCTGCGTAATATTGTTCTGCGTTCTGGTCCTGAGATTTCCATGCCCCTTGGATTTTTTTTTTTTTGGTGTGGTGATAGCTAACGTGTGAATAAATCATTGTTTATGCGCATGCCCTACGCACATTTATTCACATGCAGATATCAGGGTCAGTGGGGATGGTTTTAGTTTTTATTTTTTCACTTGACAATCCCCTATGTGATAGTTTGTTGAAGTGACAGGTTCTCTTTATTGCATCTGGGTGTGTTATATGATCATATGAGTATAGGATTGTGCTCAGTAACCTGGGTAGCAGGTGTTCTGTCAGATAAAGCAATCTATAGGAGCAGCCAATATTGTCACTTATGGTGACGCACAAACAGTTGTGTAAACGCTAAGCCTGTTTTTGTGCGTGTGTGAATTGCATTCTGATGGGCCAACTTCACAGTTAAGATTGATAGCCATCAGATTTGTCCGTAGTCTTTACAGTGCATAATGAGGCCCCTTTTACACTTGTGTGACTTGTCCTGCGACTTGGGACTACAAAGTCGCATGACAAGTGGTACCCCACGATTTCCAATGAGTACCATTCATATCTGTGCGTCTTCCAGTCACAGTGACTTCAAAGTAGTCACTGCACTACTTTGGTCTTATTTTGATGCGACTTGAGGCAGAGACATCAAGATTACATAAGTATTTCTTCAAGTCGCATCAAAATCTCATCAAAGTCACAGTAAAAATTGTGGCAAAAATTGCATGACTTTCAAGTTGCTTTAGTGTGAAAGGAGCCTAAGGCCCGGTTCACACTGCTGCGGTGCGGGAGATCGCATATGATTCACACCGCACTGCAGTTCAAATCATATGCGATCTCTGTGCGATGCAAATTCAGCCAAACAGATAGTATGGCTGAATTCGCATCGCATTCGGCCCAAAATCGCACAGGACCCTTTTTTCGGTCCGCAGCAGAATCGGATCGCATGGTGTTCTCACCATGCGATCCGATTCCTGTCCGAGTTTGCAGATCGCACTGCGATATGCGAGCTGATATGGGGGTGTCATTAAAATTTCACTGACACTCCCAGCAGCTCGCATAGGGCAGTGTGAACTGCCGGCGGGAGACATGCGGTGCGGGAACCCGCAGTAGATTCGCAGCGTTCCCACACCGCAGCAGTGTGAACCGGGCCTAACGATTGGATTTTACTATCGTGGGTAGTAAAATCCAAATTTTTCCTGTGCATGCGCTGTAAAGACAACGGAAAAATCTGATGGCTAGCAATGTTAACTGTGAAGTTGCCCCATCAGAATGAGGTTCACATGCACAAAAATCCGCTTTTCATTTACACAGCTTTTTGTGGGTCAGTCTGACACAACAACAATAGGATTGGGCTCTGAGAAAGGAAAATACAAGAAAAAACCTCCCCAGGACCTGCCAACCTTCTGTGAAGAATCATTCTTTTGATTCTAATCATTTAAGAAGGTTGAGTCAGAGCTGTGGTTCACTTGCTTGTCAGTAGACTCAGCAAGTGAACCGAAGAACCGAAGAATCGATTCATTGAATCGGTTCATTTCAGTGAGTAGTTCGAAATGAACCGATTCAGTTAAAAGATCCGGACTTCCCATCACTAATATATATATATATATATATTATATATATATATATATAAAATTGCTGGATGACTGTCACAAGCATTCACGGATTCTGTCTGTTTGTTGCTTAATATGTAGATTTCCTATGATCATCAGCTCCATCTAGTGGCCATATTGTGGTATTTACCTGAAATACCTCAAATCAGAAAAATACCCCATTATGGTCACTAGATGGCACTGATGTTCATAAACATATTGCACATATTACAGGGGTTATCTGCTACGGCTGTGGTAATGCTGAGACATGGAAACAGCGATTTATTTTTATAGACCCCCCCTGTGTATCTCTATGGGTCGGGGTATTCCACATACAAAAGATAATGAGCTGGATCTGCCACTGTGGCTCTGTTGTGGAATGTTCCTCACCTCAGCTTTAAGACGTTCCACCTCCACCTCTCCGTCTTCAATTTGCTGGCGCAGTTGCTTCCCCACTTTCTTCTCAGTTTCCACAATTTGTAGTAAATGTAAGTATTTCTGCATGAGAGCTTCATGCTCGGTGACCAGGGTCTTGTAACTGAGAAAAAAAATAAAAAACACATCGTAAAGTTCCTACTTCCTATGATCATCAGCTCCATCCAGGTTGAATGTTATTCATTCACAAAAACTAGACTGAATCAGGAAAAGACCACATTATGGCCACTAGATGGCGCTGGCAATCATAGAAAATAAGTACTCATTTCCTATGAGCATCAGCTCCATCTAGTATACCTTTTGTTATTCTGAAGAAATAGCTGTTTGTTTCTCTGTGTCCATGTGCCGAGTGAATGTGAATGGGAGTGACTATAGAATTATCAAGCAGCTGCTGCACTTGCAGGACTCTAATGAGGAAAGTGGTAGGGGTCTACCTACATCCCGTTAGACGTGATTTCCTATTGGGAGTATCTCACCAAAAATTCAATTTTTGTTGCAGGGGATGCCCAAAATCTGACTTGTATCTTAGTGCAGAAAATCGTTCTGTATATCATCTGTGTAAACAGCACCTCCTGGTGGCCATATTGTATTTGACAGAAAATTACAGCGACTGCAGATTGAATAGGAAAGGGGGCATTTTTTTTTATAACAATTCAATTACAATATGACTTCACATGTAGTAATTATACACGCTGTATTCATTTTTTTTAATAACATTTTTATTATTTGCTATTTTTTCTACACAAAAGTGGAGTTACCCTTTCAAAAAAATATAAAAATACTAGAACCCTTACAGGAAGATTATATAATGGTCTGTGTGGTGTGGTTTGATGTATTGCATGGTAAATATCTAATGTTGAGCCTGTCAGCCCCCTTGTGATAGCAAGTTAAATGAAAAAAAAAAATATATATATATATATATATATATATATATATATATATATATATATATATATATATATATATATATATATATATATATATATATATTATATATATATATATATATTATATTTATTTTTAGTTTATTTACCATTTATATCTTTTTTATTTTTTTTTATTCAAATGTGTGTATATATATATATATATATTTATATTATTTATTTATTTATTTATTTATTTATATTAATAAAAAAAAATATATAAAAATAATAAAACATTTATATATATATATTTTGCTTGATGATACATTTGAATTAAAAAAATAAAAAATATATAAATGGTAAATATATATATATATATATATATATATATATATATATATATATATATATTTATATAAAAAAATAAATAAAAAAATAAATAAAAAAATTTATAATATATATATATATATATATATATATATATATATATATATATATATATATATATATATATATATATATATATATATATATATATATATATATAAATTGCTGGATAACTGTCACAAGCATTTGCCCAGCCCTCACGGATTCTGTCTGTCTGATGCTTAATATGTAGATTTCCTATGATCATCAGCTCCATCTAGTGGCCACAATGTGATATTTACCTGAAATACCTGAAATCAGAAAAATACCCCATTATTGTCACTAGATGGCACTGATGTTCATAAACATATTGCACATATTACAGGGGTTATCTGCTACGGCTGTGGTAATGCTGAGACATGGAAACAGTGATTTATTTATTTTATATTTTTTCCATGACGACATCACGGAGCTGGTGGATGTTGGAGACCTTGCGCTCCTCCACCTTCCGTTTGAGGATGTCCCACAGATGATCAATAGGGTTTAGGTCTGGAGACATGCTTGGCCAGTCCATCACCTTTACCCTCATGTTCTTCCGCAAGGCTGTGGTGGTCTTGGAGGTGTGTTTGGGGTGGTTATCATGTTGGAATACTGCCCTGCGGCCCAGTCTCTGAAGGGAGGGGATCATGCTCTGCTTCAGTATGTCACAGTACATGTTGGCATTCATGGTTCCCTCAATGATCTGTAGCCCCCCAGTGCCGGCAGCACTCATGCAGCCCCAGACCATGACACTCCCACCACCATGACACTCCCACCACCATGACACTCCCACCACCATGCCTGACTGTAGACAAGACACACTTGTCTTTGTCCTCCTCACCTGGTTGCCCCCACACACGCCTGACACCATCTGACACCAAATACGTTTATCTTGGTCTCATCAGACCACAGGACGTGGTTCCAGTAATCCATGTCCTTTTTTGGGGGGGCAGAAACAAACAGCCTCACTGTGCCCCAAACGCTGCCACTGTGCCCATTAAACGCTGCCACTGTGCCCATTAAACGCTGCCACTGTGCCCCAAGTGCTGCCATTGTGCCTCAAAAGCCGCCACTGTGCCCATTAAACGCTGCCACCGTGCCCCAAGTGCTGCCACTGTGCCCATCTAACGCTGCCACCGTGCCCCAAGTGCTGTCACTGTGCCCAATAAATGCTGCCAATTTGCCCTCTGCCCGCCATCTACCGGCACTTACCTTGTCTCGGTGTGCAGCTGGTGACGGCGTCAGGCGGCGAGCAGTGTCTCCTCATCGACCCGACATCTTCTCCCCCGCTCCTCCTGTCTTCTGCAATGATTGGACGCCTAGGCGTCCAATCACAGCGCCTGTGACTTCAGCCAATCAGGTGGCTGGTAACACAGACCCGGCAACCTGATTGGCTGAGAGGCGGGTCTGTGTTAGGGAAGCTGTTTACACTTATGGAAGCCTAGTAGAGCTGACAGCTCTATTAGGGCGCTTCCAAAAACACCCCCCCCGCTGTAATTCAGATGCCCGGCGCCCGACAAGTGGCCGGACACCTGAATAGGGAGCGGCAGCGGTGACAATAGATAGATTCATGCAATGCATGAATCTATCTATTGGTGATTTAGCGGTGCAGGAGAGAGGGGGCGGCGCTCCTGCGCCCTCTATGCACGCACCGCCACTGCCTTAGTCTGCTTGTCTTCAGCAAACTGTTTGCGTTCTTTCTTGTGCATCATCTTTAGAAGAAGCTTCCTTCTTTGACGACAGCCATGCAGACCAATTTGATGCAGTGTGCGGCGTATGGTCTGAGCACTGACAGGCTGACCCCCCACCCCTACAACCTCTGCAGCAATGCTGGCAGCGCTCATACGTCTATTTCCCAAAGACAACCTCTGGATATGACGCTGAGCACGTGACCTCAACTTCTTTGGTGGACCATGGCGAGGCCTGTTCTGAGTGGAACCTGTCCTGTTATACCGCTGGATGGTCTTGACCACCGTGCTGCAGATCAGTTTCAGGGTCTTGGCAATCTTCTTATAGCCTCGGCCATCTTTATGTAGAGCAAAAAAATTTTTTCCACAGAGTTCTTTGCCATGAGGTGCCATGTTGAACTTCCAGTGACCAGCATGAGAGCAATAACACATATATATATATACACCACACTGTCTTTTTGGAGATCAGCCTGTATTTCTACTGAGGTTACCTGTGGGGGTTTTTCTTTGTATCTCGGGCAATTCTTCCGCCAGTTGTGGCTGCAATATTTCTTGGTCTACCTGACCTTGGCTTGGTATCAAAAGAGCCCCTAATTTTCCACTTCCTAATAAGTGATTAAACAGTAATGACTGGCACATTCAAGTCTTTAGGTATCTTTTTATATCCTTTTCCATCTTTGCAAAGTTTCATTACCTTGTTATGCAGGTCTTTTGACTGTTCTTTTCTACCTCCTCGTCGCTTAGTATCTAGCCTGCTTAGGGCATCCATGTGAGAGCTAAACAAACTCATTGGCTATTTATACGCAGACACTAAATTGTGATTTAAAAAGCCACAAAATGAACTTTAATTGCCATTTTGACCTGTGTGTGCGCCACCTTCTGTGTCTGTACCAAGGCCAAACATTCCAGGGTATGTATATATATATATATACACACACACACACACACACACACACACATATATATATATTTTTTTGTTTTTATTTACATTTTTTTAAATTTTTAGAAAATATAATTTATCGGGGTTTTAGATACATTTCTAGCAAAAAAAAAAGGAAATGCAGATTTCAACATGTGTGAAAACCTAAAGAGTTGCTCCGGTAGGAAAGCAGTTAGGCGTGACTGTACAGTATTGTGCATCCAGCAAGAGACGTGTCCCTCCAGCTGCTGCCATGGACAGGTGTACAGGTGAGGATAGGTGTGGCGGAGGAGGATATGCCTGTAGCGTTCTTCATTCCTTTACACCTGAGTGCCTCATGAATGTGTATTCTTGATTGTCAGCCCAATAATCTCCTCAGACAGACCCTCGGTTGGAAGGGTGCAGCTCATCTTCACATTGTGCTATGCAGCCTCTTATTACATAACATTCTCCTTAAAGGGTTTTTCCGTCCAAAAGGGATATTTTTTTTTTCCTATAGGTGGCCATCCCTTAAAGCAGTGATGGCCAACCTTGGCACCCCAGATGTTTTGGAACTACATTTCCCATGATGCACATGCATTCTGCAGTGTAGTTGAGCATCATGGGAAATGTAGTTCCAAAACATCTGGGGTGCCAAGGTTCGCCATCACTGCCTTAAAGGATAAGTCCACTTACCCTCTAAAACAGGGTTTCTCAACCAGGGTTCCGTAGAACCATTGGGTTCCTCTAGAGGTTGCTGGGGGTTCCCTGAACAATGGTCAGTTTCTGCCTCTCAGGTAAGTCCTCAAGGACACCACTGATCTTTTTGGTTATCTATAAGGGTGCAATTCTTCCCAATACCCACAAGTGTAAGAAGCCTTCTTCTCACTGACCATCACACTAAGGTATGATGTAGATTTTTCATTTTTAGAAGGGGGTTCCCCAAGACCGCAGAATTATTTCCAGGGTTCCTGTGTGTTGAAAAGGTTGAGAAAGTCTGCTCTAAGGCCAGGGGTCTTCAAGCTATGGCCCACTGGTCACATCAACCCCACTAGAAAACATCTGGCCCACTGATATGCCCCCCCCCCCCCCCCGCTGTGCTGTGATCAACCCATCAGTTGGTTGCTAGGACCGTCATTATCCTGGCAACCAATGACAAGCTTGCCCCAGCAGGAGGACAGAACTTCCTCCATCCATACATGCTCAGACTTCCGCCCTGCTGCTACATGG
Organism: Lithobates sylvaticus; assembly: GCA_028564925.1. NCBI lineage: Eukaryota > Metazoa > Chordata > Amphibia > Anura > Ranidae > Lithobates > Lithobates sylvaticus. The sequence continues at coordinate 608,487,979 of CM053029.1, forward strand.
ACTATAGTCATGCTGTAAGCCAGGTGAGGGCGGACCACTGATAATGAATCTGATGGAAGGGGGACTCTGATGGGGTCCCTGATGTAATGAAGGCAATGATAGGGACCCTGATGTAAGTGGGGGGGGGGGTCTATAATGTGCTGTGATGTAAGGAGGTCTATAATAGACTGATGTAAGGGAGGACTCTGATGTGTACTCTGATGTAAGGGGGGGGTCCTGAAGGGGTCCCTGAGGTAAGCAGGGCTCTGATGGGGACTTTGATTTAAGGGCAACTCTGAATGGAACACTAATGCAAGGTGGACCCCTATAGTAGACTCTGGTGGCGAAGGGAGGAAGGCTGTGATGTACAACTCCTAAAAAAAAAGACTTATGTAAGGGGGCTCAGAGGGGAACCCTGATGTAAGAGGGGACTCTGATGACGACTCAGATGTAAGGGGGGGGGGGGGTGCTACTAAGGCAGACTCGAATTTAAGGGGGGGGGGCTCTGATGTATGGGGTGACTACTAAGAAAGACTCATTGTAATGGGGGCTATGATGGGGTCCCTAATGTAAGGGGGGGCTCTGAAAAGGGAACTCTGATGTAAGGGGGTCTATACTGGACTGTGATGTACAGGAGGTCTATAATAGACTGATGTAAGGGAGGACTCTGCTGTGTACTCTGATGTAAGGGGGGTCCTGAAGGGGTCCCTAAGGTAAGCAGGGCACTGATGGGGACCTTGATATAAGGGCCGCTCTGATTGGAATCCTGATGTTAGGGGGGGCTCTGACTGGAGCTCTAATGTAAGGTGGACTCCTATAGCAGTCTCTGGTGGGTGATGGGGAGGGGGGGGGGGTCTGTGGTGATGTCTTTGATGTAATGGGGGGCTTCTAGGGTGACCCTGATATAAGTGGGGCTTTCTGATGTAAGGGGGGGTCTCCTAAGGCAGACTCTGATGGCATCTCTGATGTAAGGAGGGACTCTAAAAGCTGGCCATAGAAGAGTCAATTTATTTCATTCAACCAGCGGGTTGGCCCGAAAAAAAACCTGACCCCCATTCCCTCATCCACACACTCGAGGTGGGTGGGGGAATCCTAACCTCGGTGTCATTGTATTCTGTTAGTGGGGAGACTTACCTGCCATCAGAATATACAGATGTCAGGGCTGGGCTCAGCCCTTCCTTCTCTGAGCTGACCGCTCAGCTGTCGGCTAATTGCCAGCTCCCATCTCTCTCCACAGTTACTCAGCTGTTGATGATATCCTGCTCGTCAGTCCTGCCTACTTAAAGCGGAAGTAAACCCATCGATTTAACAGTCTAAAAAAAAAAGGCATGCCGTGAATGCTAACTGTGCTCTCAACCAAACAGTCAAACCATCCAATGGCTGGTGTCATAACGGATCACATGTGCAGCACTGTGGCAGTTGAAGATTAAACAGAGGCAAAGATGGCAGCTTCCTTGGCTGAAAACGATAGGGGGGTTTACTTCCACTTTAAGCCATTCAGCCCAGAGGTTCTCTGCCTTCACCTTGGTCAACATCACAGAGACTATCTCCTGCGATCCTGTTCAAGACTTGCTTTGCTGACATCCCTTCTGGCTCCTCCAGATCCTGCTTGCTGTTTCACTACATTGATCCCTGACTTCTGGCTTGGCTGACTATCCATTCCAGTTACTGAACTTTGGCTTTGTTTTGACTACGTTTGTTCTTTTATTATTAAACAAGTGTGATTTAACTGTACTTCTGTCTCTGCCTGATTTCATGGTTTCTGACAACAGATTAGTGCTGCAGGCTATAGCGTGCAGCGCTGATTGCATGATTTTTTTTTTCAGACAGGCCATTTGAACAGACGCAGAGTATATGGAGGTCTGTTCAATCGTCCCTGCTGAACCAGCCAAATTTCCATCCATGTATAGCCAGCTTAAGGCAGACTTATGTAAGCGGTGGACTCTGATGGGGGTTTTGCTTTGTTTCACTGAAGTTTTTTCTCTTTTGTTTTCAATCATATCAGGCGGATTTCAAAAAAGTAAGACTTGACAGCTGATTAGGGGTGCAACGGATCAAAAAACTCACGGATCGGATCGTTCCTCGGATCAGAGTCACGGATCGGAGCATTTTTCGGATTAGCAAATAATAATAATTGAATTTGCAAAAACCTGTGAAAATTCCACCACCATAAAGCCCCCACTGTAAAATCCACAATCTCCCCCACTGTAATATCCACGTCATCTCCCCCACTGGCTGAGTATGGCTGGGTATCGCCGAGTATTGGCAGGCTATGGCAGATTATTGGCAGGCTATGGCAGAGTATTGGCAGGCTATGGCAGATTATTGGCATGCTATGGCAGAGTATTGTCAGGCTATGGCAGATTATTGGCAGGCTATGGCAGAGTATGGCAGAGTATTGTCAGGCTATGGCAGAGTATTGGCAGGCTATGGCAGAGTATTGGCAGGCTATGGCAGAGTATTGGCAGGCTATGGCAGATTATTGGCAGGCTATGGCAGATTATTGGCAGGCTATGGCAGATTATTGGCAGGCTATGGCAGATTATTGGCAGGGTATGGCAGAGTATTGGCAGGCTATGGCAGAGTATTGGCAGGCTATGGCAGAGTATTGGCAGGGTATGGCAGAGAATTGGCAGGCTATGGCAGATTATTGGCAGGCTATGGCAGATTATTGGCAGGCTATGGCAGAGAATTGGCAGGCTATGGCAGATTATTGGCAGGGTATCGCAGAGTATTGGCAGGCTATGGCAGATTATTGGCAGGCTATGGCAGATTATTGGCACGCTATGGCAGAGTATTGGCAGGCTATGGGAGATTATTGGCAGGCTATGGCAGATTATTGGCAGGCTATGGCAGAAAATTGGCAGGCTATGGCAGAAAATTGGCAGGCTATGGCAGAGAATTGGCAGGCTATGGCAGATTATTGGCAGGGTATCGCAGAGTATTGGCAGGCTATGGCAGATTATTGGCAGGCTTTGGCAGATTATTGGCAGGCTATGGCAGAGTATTGGCAGGCTATGGGAGATTATTGGCAGGCTATGGCAGATTATTGGCAGGCTATGGCAGAGTATTGGCAGGCTATGGCAGAGTATTGGCAGGCTATGGCAGATTATTGGCAGGCTATGGCAGAGTATTGGCAGGCTATGGCAGAGTATTGGCAGGCTATGGCAGAGTATTGTCAGGCTATGGCAGAGTATTGTCAGGCTATGGCAGAGTATTGGCAGGCTATGGCAGAGTATTGTCAGGCTATGGCAGAGTATTGTCAGGCTATGGCAGAGTATTGTCAGGCTATGACAGAGTATTGGCAGAGTATTGGCAGGCTATGGCAGATTATTGGCAGGCTATGGCAGAGTATTGGCAGGGTATGGCAGAGTATTGGCAGGGTATGGCAGAGTATTGGCAGGGTATTGGCAAAGTATTGGCAGAGTATTGGCAGAATAGTGCCCCATCATTGGTGTCAGTGGGAGGAATAGTGCCACATTGGTGGTGTCAGTGGGACAAATTGAACCCATTGTTAGCATCAGTGGAAGGAATAATGCCCCATGGTTGGAAAAATTAGATAAAAGAAATAGTGCCCCACTGTGGATGTTAATGGAAGGAACAGGGCTCCATCATTGAAGTCAGTGGGAGGAATAGTACCCTAAGGGCCAAATAAGGTTAAGCAAAGGGCCACATCCAGCCCAGGGGCAGCAGTTTGGCAACCATTGGAGAGGTCACAGGGATAAAACATATCGGAGATTATAGAATATCTTGTAGTGTGGATGTTATTTATACTTTTTACTTTATGGAATAACATAATACAACATATCTCTGGAGTTCACCAAGTCAAATAACACAGAGCTGTGTAGACGATACATCTTGCATTTTCTTAATGGGAACACAAACTACATTATACCCAATGTGCAGAGAACGCAAGCTGCTAGTACTGTGTATATGGAGTGTGTGTACATGGGATGCGTGTACATGGGATGCGTGTACATGGGGTGTGTGTGTGTGTACATGGGGTACGTGCACATGGGGTGTGTGTACATGGGGTGCGTGTGTGTGTGTACATGGGGTGCGTGTACATGGGGTGCGTGTACATGGGGTGTGTGTGCGCGTGTACATGGCGTACGTGTACATGGAGTGTGTGCACACGGGTTGTGTGTACATGGGGTGTGTGCGTGTGTACATGGCGTACGTGTACACACGGGTTGTGTGTACATGGGGTGTGTGTGTGTGTACACATGGGGTGTGTGCGTGTGTACACATGGGGTGTGTGCGTGTGTGTACATGGGGTGTGTGCGTGTGTGTACATGGGGTGTGTGTGTGTGTACATGGGGTGTGTGCGTGTGTGTACATGGGATGTGTGCGTGTGTGTACATGGGATGTGTGCGTGTGTGTACATGGGGTGTGTACATGGGGTGTGTGCGTGTGTACACATGGGGTGTGTGCGTGTGTGTACATGGGGTGTGTGCGTGTGTGTACATGGGGTGTGTGTGTGTGTGTACACATGGGGTGTGTGCGTGTGTGCACATGGGGTGTGTGCGTGTGTGTACATGGGGTGTGTGCGTGTGTACACATGGGGTGTGTGCGTGTGTACACATGGGGTGTGTGCGTGTGTGTACATGGGGTGTGTGCGTGTGTACACATGGGGTGTGTGCGTGTGTGTACATGGGGTGTGTGCGTGTGTGTACATGGGGTGTGTGCGTGTGTGTACATGGGGTGTGTGCGTGTGTACATGGGGTGTGTATGGAAGGTGTTCACTGTACCTGGCTCGTGAGATCGCCGATATCCACTCATCGCAGTCCTTGGAATCCTCTGTGCGGAGCTCCAATGGCTTCTGATTTTCATGGTTAAAGTTGATGATAAAACAAAACTACAAGAAAACACAGATTCAGAAAATGAATAGAAAGCGGTGTGCACTATGTGTAGTATTTTCCCCAATATCTACTAATATATACATTTCTTATATTATACCGCTCCACTGCAAGGGAGTGACTACTATACAGCCGCTAAAATATCCCCCTTTCTGTTAATGACTGTACTACTCAGCTTCTCCCTATTAAAACTCTATATGCCATCTGCCAACCACTGCACCATCCCACACCTGTCCTCTGCCAACCACTACACCATCCCACACCTGTCCTCTGCCAACCACTACACCATGTACCATCCTACACCTGTCCTCTGCCAACCACTACACCATGTACCATCCCACACCTGTCCTCTGCCAACCACTGCACCATGTACCATCCTACACCTGTCCTCTGCCAACCACTACACCATGTACCATCCCACACCTGTCCTCTGCCAACCACTGCACCATGTACCATCCCAAACCTGTCCTCTGCCAACCACTACACCATGTACCATCCTACACCTGTCCTCTGCCAACCACTACACCATGTACCATCCCACACCTGTCCTCTGCCAACCACTGCACCACCCCACACCTGTCCTCTGCCAACCACTGCACCATGCACCACCCCACACCTGTCCTCTGCCAACCACTACACCATGTACCATCCCAAACCTGTCCTCTGCCAACCACTACACCATGTACTATCCCACACCTGTCCTCTGCCAACCACTACACCATGTACCATCCCAAACCTGTCCTCTGCCAACCACTACATCATGTACCATCCCACACCTGTCCTCTGCCAACCACTACACCATGTACCATCCCACACCTGTCGTCTGCCAACCACTACACCATGTACCATCCCACACCTGTCCTCTGCCAACCACTACACCATGTACCATCCCACACCTGTCCTCTGCCAACCACTACACCATGTACCATCCCACACCTATCCTCTGCCACCGATGATGGGACACTATTCCTTCCACTGACACCAAATGATGGGACACTATTCCTCCCACTGACACCAATGATGGGACACTATTCTCCCACTGACACCAATGATGGGACACTATTCCTCCCACTGACACCGATGATGGGGCACTATTCCTTCCACTGACACCAATGATGGAGCACTATTCCTTCCACTGACACCAATGATGGAGCACTATTCCTTCCACTGACACCAATGATGGGGCACTATTCCTCCCACTGACACCATGTACCATCCCACACCTGTCCTCTGCCAAACACTACACCATGGGAAGGTCATACCTGTCCTCTGCCAATGACTGCAAGAGGCCGATACCAAGTCACATTCAGGTACTTACACTGTTGGTATTTTGCCATCCCAGCATGGAATCCCACAAGAGGCTGAAATAGTGGAACACAAACGGCATGAGCAACCCTTTGGGGCTTCTCATACCGAGTATTGTGTACCACAAATGGAAGTAAATGTTCATTCTCACCTATGAGTAATCAATGGGACGTCCTCCATGTCTTTAAGATGCACTTATGACTGTTGTACTTATTCACACCCCTTGAAATTTCCCACATTTTCTCATGTTACAGCCAAAAGCCTAAATACATTTTATTGGGATTTTATGTGATGGACCAACACAAAGTGGCTCATAATTGTGAAGTGGAAGGAAAATGATAAATGATACAAATAAATATGTGAAAAGTGTGGGGGGGGGGGGCATTTATATGGCGCCCCCCGGAGTCAATACTTTGTAGAACCCCCTTTCTCTACAAGTCTTTTTGGGGATGTCTCTACCAGCTTTGCACATTTTAGAGAGGACATTTCTGCCCATTCTTCTTCTTTGCAAAATATCTCAAGCTCTGTCAGATTGGATGGAGAGTGTCTGTGAACAGTAATTTTCAAGTCTTGCCACAGATTCTCAATGTGATTTAGGTCTGGACTGTGACTGGGCCATTCTAACACATGAATATGCTTTGATCTAAACCATTCCATTGTAGCTCTGGCTGTATGTTTCGGGTCGTTGTCCTGCTGGAAGGTGAACCTCCGCCCCGGTCTCAAGTCTTTTGTAGACTCTAACAGGTTTTCTTCTAAAGCCTCATACACACGATCGGACCGTGGACCAACTTTCCCGTGGATTTTTGTCCAAAGGGCGTTGGCCCCAAGTTGGTATTGCATACACACGGCAGGACTTTTTCAGCCAACTTTCACCAAATCACTTGGTTTTTCTGCTCTTTACCGCCACCTTTGGTCAACTTCTGTATTGTTGTCTGATCTTTTGCATTGGTTCTGCATTGGTTTGTACAAAAGTCCGTTGGTTTTGTGTACACACGGTTGGACTTTGGTCCATCGGACTTTTGTTGGCAGAAAGCTGGTCCGTTCGCACAGCCAACAAAAGTCAGATGAAGCCTGGAAAAAGTTGGTCCTTTGGAGCGTACACGCGGTCGGATGTTGGTCCAAAACAGCTCATTTGCATGTTGGTTGTCAAAAAGTCCGATCGTGTGTATGGGCCTTAAGGTTTTCCTGTATTTGGCTCCATTCATCTTCCCATCAACTCTGACCAGCTTCCCTGTCCCTGCTGAAGAAAACCATCCCCACCACATGAGCCTGTCATGAAAAAAAAACAAAAAAACTAGAGGCTTGCTATTGCTTACTTAGTTTTGGGGTCTCATTCACATGGTCACAATGACTCAGATGGTGAACGGGCCATTTAGGTGGCTGGAGCCACATGGTGCTGTGCACAGGCAGCCCATGCAAGTATATGGGGACATGACGGCTGCAAAGACACAGTCGCTCGTCCTAACTTGACAGGTATGCAGGCGAGTGAGCGACCTCAAACACACACACTATCTGCATTTATGGCCACTCGCCCACACTCATGTGTTTGTGCAGCCTCTACGTCCTCATACACCTACATAGGTTGCCTCCACCACCTGAAGCTTCATAAACAAGCAGCTCATTCACAGTCTATGGGCCTCATCACCTGCATAAATGAGACCTAAAAGTGTAAAATCCATACCTGCCATCTCCATCTTCATTAGTTGGAGCCAGCCGTGAAAAAGTACAGTGAAGTCAAGACCAGTGAAGCAGTGGCATCTCCCATATATCTATCCTGTCCCATTTCTATTAAAGTCACTCATTGGTCACATTCACACCTTGTACAGATGACCTGCAATTTTTTGCCCCAGATCAATACCGGGCACTGCAAGGATACAGAGGAAACGATGATTGCCTATGCACAGGAATGCATGCAAAACGCAACACAACTTAAAGATAGAAAATAGAAATTGCTGTTAGTATGTTGTTGACCCTTGTGTGTCACTTACCAATGGATGACTTGAAAATGCATGCTAATGCACCAAAAGAAAACAAAAAACAACCCATTCTAGATCCATCAGTAAATCTAGAGCCATCAATAGGTTAAAGCCACCAATAAATCTAGAGTAATCAATAAATCTAGATAAACAAATAAGTCTAGAGAGACCAATAAATCTAGAGCCACCTATGAATCTAGATAATCCAATACGTCTAGAACCACCATTGAGTCTACAGCTACCATCGAGCCTATAGCCACTAATAGATCTATAAAAAATCAATAGGTTAGAGCCACCAATAAGTCTGGAGCCGCCAATAAGTCTAGAGCAATCAACAAATCTGGATAAACCAATAAGTCTAAAGAGACCGATAAATATAGAGCCACCAATAAATCTAAAAAAAAAAAAAAAAACAATACGTCTTGAGCCACCATTAGGTCTACAACCAGCAATAAATCTAGAACCATTAATAGGTTAGAGCCACCAAGAAGTCTACAGCCACGAATAAGTCTAGATAAACAAACAAGTCTAGAGTCACCAATAAGTCTAGAGCCACGAATACATTTAGAACACATCAATAAGTTAGAGCCACCAATAAGTCCAAATCCACCAATAAGGGTGAACTTACACTAGTCATGGTTGACCATGCCCAAGTTTAATTGTCCCCTACCCCTGCTGGTCCACGCTCACACCGCGCTTACGTCATCACCTCTGCTTATGTTTGTGGTCATTAGGAAGACCCACCCCCCCCCAGGTTGGTTGTTAGTGGGAAGATTGCTCCTTACATTTGTGGCCAATGGGAAGAATGCCGCTTGCTTTGGTGATCAGTGGGAAGAATGTTCCTTACATTGGTGATCAGTGGGAAGAATGTTCCTTACATTGGTGATCAGTGGGAAGAATGTTCCTTACATTGGTGGTCAGTGGGAAGAATGTTCCTTACATTGGTGATCAGTGGGAAGAATGTCCCTTACATTGGTGATCAGTGGGATGAATGTTCCTTACATTGGTGATCAGTGGGAAGAATGTTCCTTACATTGGTGATCAGTGGGAAGAATGTTCCTTACATTGGTGATAAGTGGGAAGAATGTTCCTTACATTGGTGATCAGTGAGAAGAATGTTCCTTACATTGGTGTTCATTGAGAAGAATGCTCCTTACATTGGTGATTAGTGGGAAGAATGTTCCTTACATTGGTGGTGATCAGTGAGAAGAATGTTCCTTACATTGGTGATCAGTGGGAAGAATGTTCCTTACATTGGTGATCAGTGAGAAGAATGTTCCTTACATTGGTGATCAGTGAGAAGAATGTTCCTTACATTGGTGATCAGTGAGAAGAATGTTCCTTACATTGGTGATCAGTGAGAAGAATGTCCCTTACATTGGTGATCAGTGAGAAGAATGTTCCTTACATTGGTGATCAGTGAGAAGAATGTCCCTTACATTGGTGTTCATTGAGAAGAATGTTCCTTACATTGGTGATCAGTGAGAAGAATGTCCTTACATTGGTGATCAGTGGGAAGAATGTCCCTTACATTGGTGATCAGTGGGAAGAATGTTCCTTACATTGGTGATCAGTGGGAAGAATGATCCTTACATTGGTGATCAGTGGGAAGAATGTTCCTTACATTGGTGATCAGTGAGAAGAATGTTCCTTACATTGGTGATCAGTGGGAAGAATGTTCCTTACATTGGTGATCAGTGGGAAGAATGTTCCTTACATTGGTGATCAGTGGGATGAATGTTCCTTACATTGGTGATCAGTGAGAAGAATGTTCCTTACATTGGTGACAGTGGGAAGAATGTTCCTTACATTTGGTGGTCAGTGAGAAGAATGTTCCTTACATTGGTGATCAGTGAGAAGAATGTTCCTTACATTGGTGATCAGTGGGAAGAATGTTCCTTACATTGGTGATCAGTGAGAAGAATGTTCCTTACATTGGTGATCAGTGAGAAGAATGTTCCTTACATTGGTGATCAGTGAGAAGAATGTTCCTTACATTGGTGATCAGTGGGAAGAATGTTCCTTACATTGGTGATCAGTGAGAAGAATGTTCCTTACATTGGTGATCAGTGGGAAGAATGTTCCTTACATTGGTGTTCATTGAGAAGAATGCTCCTTACATTGGTGATTAGTGGGAAGAATGTTCCTTACATTGGTGATCAGTGAGAAGAATGTTCCTTACATTGGTGATCAGTGGGAAGAATGTTCCTTACATTGGTGATCAGTGGGAAGAATGTTCCTTACATTGGTGATCAGTGGGAAGAATGTTCCTTACATTGGTGATCAGTGGGAAGAATGTTCCTTACATTGGTGCTCAGTGGGAAGAATGTTCCTTACATTGGTGATCAGTGAGAAGAATGTTCCTTACATTGGTGGTCAGTGAGAAGAATGTTCCTTACATTGGTGATCAGTGAGAAGAATGTTCCTTACATTGGTGATCAGTGAGAAGAATGTTCCTTACATTGGTGTTGAGTGAGAAGAATGTTCCTTACATTGGGGGTCAGTGAGAAGAATGTTCCTTACATTGGTGATCAGTGAGAAGAATGTACCTTATATTGGTGGTCAGTGGGAAGAATGTTCCTTACATTGGTGTTGATTGAGAAGAATGCTCCTTGTGGTCATTGGGAAGATCCCCCCCTCCTACATATAGCTACAAAAGACCATTGGTGTCAGTGGTAACTGGAAAATGATCTAAGGTGCAGAAATTACTCAAGGAACCACCAACTTCTAGAGGAACTGGGGTTGAAAAAAGCTGGTCTACAAGAACCCGGAGAATCATGTTGCTCTCCTCATTGTGTATAGATAATACTCCTCCAAATCAATGGATCCCACAGATAAGTCCCTAGAGTACACACAGTTGGTGAATGAGTTATGAACTGTCCATTTTGTAGATAGACTTCTACGAATTTTTACATCCCAGCATCTCATTCAAAGTCATTGGTGAGATACGTGGACCTCCAAGGTGCGTCTTTGTATCTCTATAGCAGGGCAGCCCAATTTCGCATCCGGTGGGCCATATATTGATCAGGATTTTAGAAAGACAATCGTTTTACTACAGCACTACTACTATTCTATTATAGGACATCTATCACAATACAAACACCTGGGTGATCAGCATGGGGTGGGAGAAGCCCTAAAACTAAAGCCATGCACTGCCATGGAACCAATCCAGAAAAGCAGCTTCCATCAGAGCCTATCAGGGCCGAACCACACAGGTGTTCTACTTCCATAGCAGAGACTCTAATTATTGTCTATTTGTTCTGGATGGTTCTGGATGTGGCCATACTATATACGTCCAACCACAAAACACATTTATCCTATCAGCCTCCTGTATATTCCCCAAACACACTCCTTTCTGAGCGTACCTGTTCACCGGCCACGCTACTCAACACCTGACTATGCTCATCGTTTTACCAGACTATCCCCCCACCCCCCCCCCCCCCCAACTTGGCACACTACCTTATCTGTCGGCTCAATTAACATTAACGCGTCTCCAGGGGCGGACTGACCATTCGGCCACTCGGGCACTGCCCGAGGGCCCCGGGCCACTAGGGGGCCCCATCAGGGTAGAACCAGGGACAGTATGTAAAAATCTGTCTCTGAAATGTCCCTTACCGACATCCTTTTGGTCTAAAAATCCTGAGATTATAGCTGCCCCACCCCTCCAGTACCTTCTCAGCCAATAGAAACATGTCTGTGTATACTATGTGTACATGTATGTGTATACTGTGTGATTGTATACTGTGTGATTGTATACTGTGTGTGTATACGGTGTGGCCCCATAATCTCCTATTGCCCGGGGGCCCCATGAGTTGTCAGTCCGCCCCTGCGCGTCTCCAAAGTCGCATGACTTTGGCCGCTTCCACGGAGTCCGCCTCTGTCCGCCCGCTCAGCGGGAGATCTCTCCGTTGATCTCCGCTGAACCGGCAGATGACAAGTCCCTATTTGCTCACTGAGCGGGGGAGGGGCTTGCGAGCGCCGCTGGTCTCTATGGAGAGATCGGATGAAAACGGACAGTGTGTCCGTTTTCATCAGAACTCACCTGATCCGATCCGCCAGCGACGGATCTGGAACGTAGAGCCATACGTCTGCTTTTGGCGGATCGGACCGGTTCGGATGTCAGCGGACATGTCTCCGCTGACATCCGACGCTCCGTAGACTAACATGGAGCGCCCGTTCAGATCCGCCATCAAAACTGACAGGCGGACCTGAACGGTCCGATCGTGTGAAAGGGGCCTTTTACTGCAACTTTGGAGCAGCTCCGATTGGACTTTACATTCTCCGGACCAAAGTTGCATCAAAAGTCCATTTGTTAAAAAAAAAAGTTGCATCAAAAGTCACACCAAAAGTAGTGCCGCCACCTTTTCACAGTCACTGCGAATTTAAGCTGCACCAATCTGAATGGAGCCTTATGCGGCGTACACACGGTCGGAATTTTCCGATGGAAACAGTCCGATGGGAGCTTTTCATCGGATTTTCCGACCGTGTGTACGCCCATCGGTCTTTTTCTGTCGGAGTTTCCGACGGACTTTGGATTGAGAACCTGTTCTTAATTTTTCCGACGGAAAACCTTTCTATCGGATTTTCCGATCGTGTGTATGCAATTCCGACACGCAAAATTCCGACGCATGCTCGGAAACAATTCGACGCATGCTCGGAAGCATTAAACTTCCCTTTTATAGTGCTGTCGAACGTGTTTTATGCCGCTGTGTTACTGACCGTCGGAATTCGGTGTGATCGTGTGTAGGCAACACAGCTTGAGCGAAATTCCATCGAGTTTTTTTCGACGAGAATTCAGATCGTGTGTACGCGGCATTAGACTATAGAATGATCAGCTGTCCGTCTAGATCCTAAACGTCCAATAAATATCAGCATACCACCTTCCCAGGCCAATCTACACCACACAAGCCCAGCAGAATTTTTACCCCCTTCATAATGTGTCTATCCAGGTAACCATCCAGCACCCTCCCAGGTTACCCAGACGTCCCCGCACCTCACCAGCCTTGCTTATCCATAATGCTTCCCCTTATATGTGGAGTAGACCCTTTATATTCATCCATGCGCTTGCTTCTCTCTGTATACACCTGTATTATCAGCTACCGTATATACTCGAGTATAAGCCGAGTTTTTCAGCACATTTTATTGTGCTGAAAGTGCCCCCCCCCCCCCGGCTTATACTCGAGTCAAGAACTTTTCTGCAGCAGAAACTTACATTTTCGGAACCCCAAAGTTTCCGAACCGAATTTGGGGCCCCGTATCTCGGGGCCATTTGGTACTAGGAACCCGAAATTTGGTGTGCAAACCCAGTGGAACCACAACATATCCAAAGCTAGAGTTCCTAGCACCAAGTGGCCCCGAGATACGGGGCCCCAAAGTCGGTTCGGAAAATGTCATTCTCTGCTGCAGAAAAGCGCTTGACATTTTCCGAACCGACTTTGGGGCCCCGTATCTCGGGGCCACTTAGTGCTAGGAACCCCAGCTTTGGATATGTTGTAGTGCTGGTTCCACTGGGTTTGCGCACCAAATTTCCTAGTACCAAGTGGCCCCAAGATACGGGGCCCCAAATTCGGTTTGGAAAATTTCATTTTCTCCTGCAGAAAAGTGCTGCACCAAGTGGCCCTGAGATACGGGGGCCCCGAATTCAGTCAACTGTGTCTACCTGCAGCAATGTCATTTCCGGACCCTTTGGGTCCAGAGACCCCAAATTTTGGCTGCAGCTAGGGGGCATCTAGGAACCCTTAACTACAGAGTTTGAAGTTTGGGGGACCTATGGCTGCAAATGGGCACAGTGAGGCTGCAAATGGGCATTGTTGACCCTCTTTTTTTCCACTTCCAGTAGCTGCGCATTTCTCACCCTAGCTTATACTCGAGTCAATACGTTTTCCCATTTTTTTGTGGTAAAATTAGGTGCCTCGGCTTATACGCGAGTATATACGGTACACTAAGCATACCTGTTTATTAAGGCCCTGCGCTTTTGTGACTCTCCTACCTATAGTGCACATACAGAACACTCATCACCCAGCCTCAGCTGTACCCACAAGTACCTTGATGCCCCTTAACAACCTTAACCCTCCCCCTGACAGGTGTACCGGTGTGTCCTGCCCCATACACCCGTATCATCAGCTCACCTGTCTATTCAGGCTCACCCTTGTATCTGTCTCTCCCTCCTACAGTGCATGTAAAAGTACTTATCACCCATCCTTATCTGTGTCCACAAGTACCTTGATACCCCTTAACAATTTTGCATACAATGAAGCCGGCTACTTGGTAACATCCCTTGGAACAATTCTTTATTGGCTATATAGCAGGACACAAAAGTAACATGCCAACACGTTTCGGCCTCAGCCTTAAGTCTCGTACACACGATCGGACTTCAAACAAACTTTTCTGTGGATTTCTGTCCAAAGGGCGTTGGCCGTGAACTTGTATTGCATACTTTCACCAAATCACGCGTTTTCTCTGCTCTTTACCGCCACCCTTTGGTCAACTTCTGTATTGTTGTCTGATCTTTTGCATTGGTTCTGAGCATGCGTGTTTGTACTAAAGTCCGATGGATTTCTGTACACACGATCGGACTTTGCTCCAGCGGACTTTTGTTACCGAAAAGTTTGTCTGTTTGCAGAGCGAACGTTTGTCCGATGAAAACCAAAAAAGTTTGTCTGATGGAGCGTGCACACGGTTGGATGTTGCCTTAAAACAGCTAATTTGCATGTTTGTTGTCAAAAAGTCTGATCGTGTGTTATGGGCCTTTGCTCATAAGTTTGCTATGAGTAAAACTTCAGCCGAAACGCGTTAGCATGTTACTGCGGTATCTTGCTGTGTAGCCAATAAAGTCCAAGTTATTAACTGATACAGTGAGGGGAAAAAAGTATTTGATCCCCTGCTGATTTTGTAGGTTTGCCCACTGACAAAGAAATGATCAGTCTATCATTTTAATGGTCGGTTTATTTTAACAGTGAGAGACGGAATAACAACAAAAAAAAAAAAAAATATCCAAAAAAAGTTATAAATTTTGATTTGCATTTTAATAAGTTAAATAAATATTTGACCCCTTCGCAAAACATGACTTGGTAGTTGGTGGCAAAACCCTTGTTGGCGATTACAGAGGTCAGACGTCTCTTGTAGTTGGCCACCAGGTTTGCACATCTCAGGAGGGATTTTGTCCTCTTTGCAGATCCTCTCCAAGTCATTAAGGTTTCCAGGCTGATGTTTGGTAACTCGAACCTTCAGCTCCCTCCACATATTTTCTATGGGATTGAGGTCTGGAGACTGGTTGGGCCACTCCAGGACCTTAATGTGCTTCTTCTTGAGTCACTCCTTTGTTGCCTTAGCCGTGTGTTTTGGGTCATTGTCATGCTGGAAGACCCATCCATGACCCATTTTCAATGAGGGAAGGAGGTCCTCACCCAAAATTTGACGGTAACATGGCCTTGCCTACTGTCCCTTTGATGCAGTGAAGTTGTTCTGTCCCCTTAGCAGAAAAAAACCCCAGAAGCATGATGTTTCCACCTCCATGTTGGATGGTGGGGGATGGTGTTCTTGGGGTCATAGGCAGCTTCTCCTCCAAACACAACGAGTTGAGTTGATGCCAAATAGCTTGATTTTGGTCTCATCTGACCACAACACTTTCCCCCAGTTCTCCTCTCAATCATTCAGATGTTCATTAGCAAACATCAAACGGACTGTACATGTGATTTCTTGAGCAGGAGGACCTTGTGGGGGCTGCAGGATTTCAGTCCTTCCCGCTGTAGTGTGTTACCGATTGTTTTCTTGGTGACTATGGTCCCAGCTGAGATCAGTGACAAGATTCTCCCGTGTAGTTCTGGGTGATTCCTCAACGTTCTCATCATCATTGAACCCCCACGAGGTGAGATCTTCCATGGAGCCCCAGACCGAGGGAGATCGACAGTTATTTTGTGTTTCTTCCATTTGCAAATAATCGCACCAACTGTTGTCACCCTCTCACCAAGCTGCTTGGCGATGGTCTTGTAGCCCATTCCAGCCTTGTGTAGGTCTACAATCTTCTCCCCGACATCCTTGGACAGCTCTTTGGTCTTGGCCATGGTGGAGAGATTGGAATCTGATTGGTTGCTTCTCTGGACAGGTGTCTTTTATACAGGTAACAAGCTGAGATTAGGAGCACTCCTTTTAAGAGAGTGCTCCTAATCTCAGCTTGTTACCTGTATAGAAGACACCTGGGAGCCAGAAATCTTGCGATTGATAGGGGATCAAATACTTATTTCACTCATTAAAATGCAAATCAATTTATAACTTTTTTGAAATGCGTTTTTCTGGATGTTATGGTTGTTATTCCGTCTCTCACTATTAAAATAAACCGACCATTAAAGTTATAGACTGATCATTTCTTTGTCAGTGGGCAAAACGTACAAATTCTGCAGGGGGGGGGGGGGGGGGGGGGGTCAAATACTTTTTTTCCCCTCACTGTAACTCCTTTTCCGGGAATCCTCCAGGACACTAACGTGAGAGATAGGCTCCACCTCCTACAGGAAAATAAACTCTATTGCCAGATGGATCAGACTGACTATTAGCATGGCACACGCCACGCAAAACCTTGATTGTCCTTCAAGTCTGAAAGGCTCAGTCTACCCGTTCTGTGGCAACTTCCTGGGCAGAGAGGCCTGGGGCCTCCATCGAGCAAATATGTAAGGCGGCCACCTGGACCAGTGAATCTACATTCACTAAAACACTACAGAATCGATCGGGTCTCTGCCCAGGATCTGGCCTTTGGTCACAAGGTCCTACAAGCGGTAGGTCCACCCTAGGCATGCATCATGGATATCTCATGTGACCGTCCTGGAGGATGACTTGGGAAAGTCAGAGTTATTTCCCGATAGCTCCTTTTCTAGGAATCCTCCAGGACGGTGGGTTCCCGCCCCAGTTTTCTATATTTGTGTATTGATCATAGGGTGTGTCATTTTAGTGTTGCCGTCTGGTTAATCTGTGTAAGACTAAGGGGCAACCTTGGGGGCGGTCTTTTTCAACTTCTCTGTGCTTCCTGTAGAATGTGGAGCCCATTTCTCATGTGACCATCCTGGAGGATGACTTAGAAAATGGATGTTACCGCATAGCCGGCTTCAATGTATCAAGAGGATTATCGCTACATTTCAAAGGCAACTCCAACTCTACTACCTACAGAGCATTCATCGCCATTCTTCAGCTGTGCCCTCATGTACCATGACAGTCCTTACCAACCAAAAGCCTTCACCTGAAAAGGTATACCGGCTCTACCTGTCAGCAGCATTACTGGCCTGTATCAGCTACACTGAGCTTACCTGTCTACTGGGGTCCACCCTTGTATCTGCCTCCTACATACAGGACACATACGGAGCATTCATCGCCATTCTTCAGCTGTGCCCTCATGTACCCTGACAGTCCTTACCAACCAAAAGCCTTCACTTGAAAAGGTATACCCGTGTGTCCAGGCCCCCCCTAAACTTCAGCAGCATTGCACACCTGTATCACTCTGTCAATCTATCCCTTTCGACATTTAGGAATACCAACTTCCCCCAGCAGACAGTTATGTACCTGTGTGCCCCGACCAGTTCAGAGCCGGCTGAGACCATCCGAGTGCCTGCTACAGTGTGTTTGGGCAGCTCTGGTGGAGGCGGTGCCTGAGCGTGTCATGTGATGTCAGCATTCTAATTTCTTGCCCTCCTGAGCCCGGTCCCTGAGCTACTTACTTACTATATCGACCCGCTACAATCAGCAGCATTGTATACCTGTGTGCCCAGACCCGCTACAATCAGCAGCATTGTATACCTGTGTGCCCACACCCGCTACAATCAGCAGCATTGTATACCTGTGTCATCAGCTAGACTGAGCACACCTGTCTAATAGGGACCACCCCTGTATACGACTCTCCTACCTACCTGTCCAGTAGTATCAACCTTTGTATGCGACGCCTACCTACTAGACATGGGGTTCCCACCATCCCTGTGTTGAGTTCCCGGGTCTGAGTGTACACCCGCTGTGCCCATTATGAGGGGTTCCCACCATCCCTGTGCTGAGTTCCCAGGTCTGAGTGTACACCCGCTGTGCCCATTATGAGGGGTTCCCACCATCCCTGTGCTGAGTTCCCGGGTCTGAGTGTACACCCACTGTGCCCATTATGAGGGGTTCCCACCATCCCTGTGCCGAGTTCCCGGGTCTGAGTGTACACCCGCTGTGCCCATTATGAGGGGCTCCCACCATCCCTGTGCTGAGTTCCTAAGATTGGTGAACAAAACACCAGTCACAATTCTGTTAATTTGGACACGAAATTATGAAATTCGTTAACAAAAATGTTGTATTATTCGTAAGCATAGAAATTCCCATAGGGTTCCCACCATCCCTGTGCTGACTTCCTGGGGTTTTAACTTTTACCTTTTGTAACAATTATGAATTTTCGTTATGAATTTGGATCCGAAAAATTCGTAAACAAAATTTCGTATTTCATACAAGAATTCGTATGCATAAAAATTTGTATTTTGGATTCGTGCGAAACGAAAATTCGCACGAATCGCACAAATATTTATGCATACGAATTCTTGTACGAAATACGAAACTAATCGCACATGTCTACTACCTATAGTGCAGAGAGCACTCAATACCCGTATGGATCCTCATGTCCTTTAACAACTCCAACTACCACCTGACAGGTATACCCGCGTGTCCAGCCCCTACATCATTGCACACTTGTATCCCCCCTCCCCATACTGATAGCACCTGTCAATCTATCAGATGCTGTGCCCTCTCTAAGCCCCACCCACTTCCCATTACCCCAGCCTTCCCATTGCACACCTGTATCATCAGCTACACTGAGCACCTATTAGGGCCCACCTTAGTATGGGCCTCTCCTACCTACAGTGCACATACAGAGCATGCATCACCCATCTTCACCCACACAGACACTCCTCTACCTGACAGGTACTCCCTATACACCTGTATAACCCCTCCCTACCCTGTGTGCCCAGCCCCCCTACACACCTGTATCTCAACTTCCTGTCCTGTGTGCCAAGCTCTCCTGCACTCCAGTATGCCCCCATCCCGTGTGCCCAGCTTCTCTGCACACCTGGACGGTGTCTCCCCACCCTGTATGCCCAGCCCCCCTACACACCTGTATGACCCTCCCGGTCCTGTGTGCCAACCTCCACACACCTGTATATCTCCTCCCTGTCCTCTGTGCCCAACTTCCCTACACACCTAGAAAGCCCCTCCCTGCTTTGTGTGCCCAATCCCCCTACACACCAGTATGGTCCCTCCCTGTCCTGTGTGCCCAGCTTCCCTACACACATGTATGGTCAATCCCTTTGCTGTGCTTCCCCTACATACATGTATGACTCCTCCCTGTACTGTGTAACCACCCCCCCTACACACCTGTATGGTCCCTCCCTGTCCTGTGTGACCACCCCTCCACACACCAATATAGTCCCTCCCTGTCCTGTGTGCCCAGCTTCCCTACACACATGTATGGTCCATCCCTATGCTGTGCTTCCCCTACATACATGTATGACTCCTCCCTGTCCTGTGTGACCACCCCCCTACACACCTGTATGGTTCTTCCCTGTCCTGTGTGACCACCCCCCTACACACCAAAATGGTCCCCCTCTGTCCCGTGTGACCACCCCTCCGCACACCAATATGGTCCCTCCCTGTCCTGTGTGACCACCCCCCTACACACCAAAATGGTCCCCCTCTGTCCCGTGTGACCACCCCTCCGCACACCAATATGGTCCCTCTCTGTCCTGTGGCCCAAGCCCCCCCTACACACCTGTATAACTCCTCCCATCTGTGTGTGCCCAGCCCCCTACACACCTGTATGGTCAATCCCTATGCTGTGCTTCCCATACACACATGTATGGTCCCTCCCTGTCCTGTGTGACCACCCAACTACATACCAATATGGTCCCTCCCTGTCCTGTGTGCCCAGCCCCCCTACACACCTGTATAGCCCCACTCTGCTGTGTGGGCCCAGCTTCCCTACACAACTGTATGGTCCATCCCTATGCTGTGCTTCCCATACACACATGTATGGCCCCCTCTCTGCCCTGTGTGACCAACCCCTACACACCTGTATTGTTCCTCCCTGTCCTGTGCGCCAAGCCCCCCTACACACCAATATGGTCCCCTCCCTGTCCTGTGTGCCCAGCCCCCCTACACACATATATAACTCCTTCCTGCTGTGTGTGACCTTGGCCCCCCTCTAAATCTCACAAGTCAGTCCAGGCTCCCCTCTATATAGGGACCCCCATATATCTCACCTGTCGTTCTGAGCCCCCCTATATCTCACCTGTCTGGCCGAGCCCCCCCTTGTACATACCTGACAATCTGGGCACACCTTGTCCCCATCTATATAGGGCCTCTCTATATCTAACCTGTCGGTCTGGGCCCCCCTCTATATATCTCACCTGTCGTTCTGGGCCCCCCTGCATATAGGACCCCCCCGGTATGTCTCAACTGTCGGGTGGGGCCCCCCTGTATATAGGGTCCCCTGGTAGGTTTCACCTGTCGGTCGGGGCCCCCCTGTATATAGGTTCCCCAGGTAGCTCTCACCTGTCGGTCGGAACTTCCTTGTATATAGGGCACCCCCTGTATGTCTCACCTGTCAGTCCGGGCCCCCTAGTATATCTCACCTGTCGGTCAGGGCCCCCCTGTATGTAAGTTCCCCAGGTAGGTCTCACCTGTCGGTCGGGGGCCCCCCTGTATGTCTCATCTGTCGGTCAGGGCCCCCCTGTATATAGGTTCCCCAGGTAGGTCTCACCTGTCGGTCAGGACTTCCTTGTATATAGGGCACCCCCTGTATGTCTCACCTGTCAGTCCGAGCCCCCCTGTATATCTCACCTGTCGGTCAGGGCCCCCCTGTATGCAAGTTCCCCAGGTAGGTCTCACCTGTCGGTCGGGGGCCCCCCTGTATGTCTCACCTGTTGGTCAGGGCCCCCCTGTATCTTTCACCTGTCGGTCATGGCCCCCCTGTATATCTCACCTGTCGGTCATGGCCCCCCTGTATATCTCACCTGTCGGTCATGGCCCCCCTGTATGTAAGTTCCCCAGGTAGGTCTCACCTGTCGGTCGGGCGCCCCCCTGTATGTCTTACCTGTCGGTCGGGGCCCCCCTGTATCTCTCACCTGTCGGTTGGGGCCCCCCTGTATCTCTCACCTGTCAGTCGGGGCCCCCCTTGGCCCCCTGTATATAGGGCCCCTGGTAGGTCTCACCTGTCGCTTGGGGGTCCCCCTGTATGTCTTACTTGTCGGTTGGGCTCCCTGTATATAGGGCCCACTGTAGGTCTCACCTGTCGGTCGAGGGCCCCCCTGTATGTCTCACCTGACGGTCGTGGGCCCCCCTGTATATAGGTTCCCAAGGTAGGTCTCACCTGTCAGTCAGTGCTCCCCTGTATATACGGCCCCCTGTATATCTCCCCTGTCGGTCAGGGCCCCCCTGTATGTAAGTTCCCCAGGTAGGTCTCACCTGTCGGTCGGGGGCCCCCCTGTATGTCTCATCTGTCGGTCAGGGCCCCCCTGTATATAGGTTCCCCAGGTAGGTCTCACCTGTCGGTCAGGACTTCCTTGTATATAGGGCACCCCCTGTATGTCTCACCTGTCAGTCCGAGCCCCCCTGTATATCTCACCTGTCGGTCAGGGCCCCCCTGTATGCAAGTTCCCCAGGTAGGTCTCACCTGTCGGTCGGGGGCCCCCCTGTATGTCTCACCTGTTGGTCAGGGCCCCCCTGTATCTTTCACCTGTCGGTCATGGCCCCCCTGTATATCTCACCTGTCGGTCATGGCCCCCCTGTATATCTCACCTGTCGGTCATGGCCCCCCTGTATGTAAGTTCCCCAGGTAGGTCTCACCTGTCGGTCGGGCGCCCCCCTGTATGTCTTACCTGTCGGTCGGGCCCCCCTGTATCTCTCACCTGTCGGTTGGGGCCCCCCTGTATCTCTCACCTGTCGGTCGGGGCCCCCCTTGGCCCCCTGTATATAGGGCCCCTGGTAGGTCTCACCTGTCGCTTGGGGGTCCCCCTGTATGTCTTACTTGTCGGTTGGGCTCCCTGTATATAGGGCCCACTGTAGGTCTCACCTGTCGGTCGAGGGACCCCTGTATATAGGCCCCCCATATGCCTCACCTGTCAGTCGAGGGACCCCTGTATATAGGCCCCCCATATGCCTCACCTGTCGGTCGTGGGCCCCCTGTATTATAGGCCCCCCCATATACCTCACCTGTCGGTCGGGGCCCCCCTGTATGTCTCACCTGACGGTCGTGGGCCCCCCTGTATATAGGTTCCCAAGGTAGGTCTCACCTGTCAGTCAGTGCTCCCCTGTATATACGGCCCCCCTGTATGTCTCACCTGTCAAGCCGGGCCCCCCTGTATGTCGGTTCCCCAGGTAGGTCTCACCTGTCGGTCGGGGCCCCCCTGTATATAGGGCACCCCTGTATGTCTCACCTGTCGGTCAGGGCCCCCCTGTATGTCTCACCTGTCGGTCAGGGCCCCCCTGTATGTAGGTTCCCCAGGTAGGTCTCACCTGTCGGTCGGCGGCCCCCTGTATATAGGGCCCCCCATATGTCTCACCTGTCAGTCCGGGCTTCCCTGTATGTCTCACCTGTCAGTCCGGGCCCCCGTGTATGTCTCACCTGTCGGTCAGGGCCCCCCTGTATGTCTCACCTGTTGGTCAGGGCCCCCCTGTATGAAGGTTCCCCAGGTAGGTCTCACCTGTCGGTCAGGGGCCCCCGGTATCTCTCACCTGTCGGTCGGGGGCCCCCGGTATCTCTCACCTGTCGGTCGGGGGGCCCCCGGTATCTTTCACCTGTCGGTCGGGGGGCCCCCTGCATCTCTCACCTGTCGGTCGGGGCCCCCTGCATCTCTCACCTGTCGGTCAGGGCCCCCCTTGGCCCCCTGTATATAGGGCCTCGGTAGGTCTCACCTGTCGGTTCGGGCTTCCCTGTATGTCTCACCTGTCGGTCGGTGCCCCCCTGTATATACGGCCCCCCTGTATGTCTCACCTGTCAGTCCGGGCCCCCCTGTATGTCTCACCTGTCGATCAGGGCCCCCCTGTATGTCTCACCTGTCGGTCAGGGCCCCCCTGCATGTAGGTTTCCCAGGTAGGTCTCACCTGTCGGTCGGGCCCCTCTGTATATAGGGCCCCCCTGTATGTCTCACCTGTCGGTCAGGGCCCCCTGTATGTCTCACCTGTCGGTCAGGGCCCCCCTGTATGTCTCACCTGTCGATCAGGGCCCCCCTGTATGTCTCACCTGTCGGTCAGGGCCCCCCTGTATGTAGGTTTCCCAGGTAGGTCTCACCTGTCGGTCGGGCCCCTCTGTATATAGGGCCCCCCTGTATGTCTCACCTGTCGGTCAGGGCCCCCCTGTATGTCTCACCTGTCGGTCAGGGCCCCCCTGTATGTCTCACCTGTCGGTCAGGGCCCCCCTGTATGTCTCACCTGTCGGTCAGGGCCCACCTGTATGTCTCACCTGTCGGTCAGGGCCCACCTGTATGTCTCACCTGTCGGTCAGGGCCCACCTGTATGTCTCACCTGTCGGTCAGGGCCCACCTGTATGTCTCACCTGTCGGTCAGGGCCCCCCTGTATGTCTCACCTGTCGGTCAGGGCCCCCCTGTATGTCTCACCTGTCGGTCAGGGCCCCCCTGTATGTCTCACCTGTCGGTCAGGGCCCCCCTGTATGTCTCACCTGTCGGTCAGGGCCCCCCTGTATGTAGGTTCCCCAGGTAGGTCTCACCTGTCGGTCGGGGGCCCCCCTGTATGTCTTACCTGTCGGTCGGGCCCCCCTGTATCTCTCACCTGTCGGTTGGGGCCCCCCTGTATCTCTCACCTGTTGTTCGGGGGCCCCCTTGGCCCCCTGTATATAGGGCCCCTGGTAGGTCTCACCTGTCGCTTGGGGGTCCCCCTGTATGTCTTACTTGTCGGTTGGGCCCCCTGTATGTCTCACCTGTCGGTCGAGGGACCCCTGTATATAGGCCCCCCATATGCCTCACCTGTCAGTCGAGGGACCCCTGTATATAGGCCCCCCCATATGCCTCACCTGTCGGTCGCGGGCCCCCTGTATTATAGGCCCCCCCATATACCTCACCTGTCGGTCGGGGGCCCCCTGTATATAGGGCCCCCTGTATTTCTCACCTGTCGGTCGGGGCCCCCCTGTATGTCTCACCTGACGGTTGTGGGCCCCCCCTGTATATAGGTTCCCAAGGTAGGTCTCACCTGTCAGTCAGTGCTCCCCTGTATATACGGCCCCCTGTATGTCTCACCTGTCAAGCCGGGCCCCCCTGTATGTCGGTTCCCCAGGTAGGTCTCACCTGTCGGTCGGGGCCCCCCTGTATATAGGGAACCCCTGTATGTCTCACCTGTCGGTCAGGGCCCACCTGTATGTCTCACCTGTCGGTCAGGGCCCCCCTGTATGTAGGTTCCCCAGGTAGGTCTCACCTGTCGGTCGGGGGCCCCCCTGTATGTCTCACCTGTCAGTCCGGGCTTCCCTGTATGTCTCACCTGTCAGTCCGGGCCCCTGTGTATGTCTCACCTGTCAGTCCGGGCCCCCCTGTATGTCTCACCTGTCGGTCAGGGCCTTCCTGTATGTAGGTTCCCCAGGTAAGTCTCACCTGTCGGTCAGGGGCCCCCGGTATCTCTCACCTGTCGGTCGGGGGCCCCCGGTATCTCTCACCTGTCGGTCGGGGGCCCCCTGCATCTCTCACCTGTCGGTCGGGGGCCCCCTGCATCTCTCACCTGTCGGTCGGGGGCCCCCTGTATATAGGGCCCCCGTATCTCTTACCTGTCGGTCGGGGCCCCCCTTGGCCCCCTGTATATAGGGCCCCGGTAGATCTCACCTGTCGGTTCGGGCCCCCCTGTATGTCTCACCTGTCGGTCAGGGCCCCCCTGTATGTCTCACCTGTCAGTCAGGGCCCCCCTGTATGTCTCACCTGTCAGTCAGGGCCCCCCTGTATGTCTCACCTGTCAGTCAGGGCCCCCCTGTATGTAGGTTCCCCAGGTAAGTCTCACCTGTCGGTCGGGGGCCCCCGGTATCTCTCACCTGTCGGTCGGGGGCCCCCTGCATCTCTCACCTGTCGGTCGGGGCCCCCTGTATATAGGGCCCCCGTATCTCTTACCTGTCGGTCGGGGCCCCCCTTGGCCCCCTGTATATAGGGCCCCGGTAGGTCTCACCTGTCGGTTCGGGCCCCCCTGTATGTCTCACCTGTCGATCAGGGCCCCCCTGTATGTCTCACCTGTCGGTCAGGGCCCCCCTGCATGTAGGTTCCCCAGGTAGATCTCACCTGTCGGTCGGGCCCCTCTGTATATAGGGCCCCCCTGTATGTCTCACCTGTCGGTCAGGGCCCCCCTGTATGTCTCACCTGTCTGTCAGGGCCCCCCTGTATGTCTCACCTGTCGGTCAGGGCCCCCCTGTATGTCTCACCTGTCGGTCAGGGCCCCCCTGTATGTCTCACCTGTCGGTCAGGGCCCCCCTGTATGTAGGTTCCCCAGGTAGGTCTCACCTGTCGGTCGGGGGCCCCCCTGTATGTCTCACCTGTTGGTCGGGGGCCCCCCTGTATATAGGACCCCCCGTATCTCTCACCTGTTGGTCGGGGCCCCCCTTGGCAGACCTGTATATAGGGCCCCCCCCGGGTAGGTCTCACCTGTCGGTCAGGGGCCCCCCTGTATGTCTTACCTGTCGGTTGGGGCCCCCCTGTATATAGGGCCCCCTGTATGTCTCACCTGTCGGTCTGGCCCCCCCTGTGGGTCTCACCTGTTGGCCGGGGCCCCCCTGTATATAGGGCCCCCCTGTGGGTCTCACCTGTCGGTCGGGCCCCCTGTATCTTTCACCTGTCGGTCGGGGCCCCCTGTAGTCTCACCTTTCGGTCGGGGCCCCCCTGTGGGTCTCACCTGTCGGTCGGGGCCCCCCTGTATATAGGGCCCCCCTGTGGGTCTCACCTGTCGGTCGGGGCCTCCCTGTAGTCTCACCTGTCGGTCGGGGCCTCCCTGTAGTCTCACCTGTCGGTCGGGGCCCCCCTGTAGTCTCACCTGTCGGTCGGGGCCCCCCTGTAGTCTCACCTGTCGGTCGGGGCCCCCCTGTAGTCTCACCTGTCGGTCGAGGCCCCCCTGTAGTCTCACCTGTCGGTCGAGGCCCCCCTGTAGTCTCACCTGTCGGTCGAGGCCCCCCTGTAGTCTCACCTGTCGGTCGGGGCCCCCCTGTAGTCTCACCTGTCGGTCGGGGCCCCCCTGTATTCTCACCTGTCGGTCGGGCCCCCCTGTATATAGGGCCCCCCTGGTGGTCTCACCTGTCGGTCAGGGCCCCCCTGTATATAGGGCCCCCCTGGTGGTCTCAACTGTCTGTCGGGCCCCCCTGTATATAGGGCCCCCCAGTGGTCTCACCTGTCAGTCGGGCCCCCCTGTATATAGGGCCCCCCAGTGGTCTCACCTGTCAGTCGGGCCCCCCTGTATATAGGGTCCCCCTGGTGGTCTCAACTGTCTGTCGGGCCCCCCTGTATATAGGGTCCCCCTGGTGGTCTCACCTGTCGGTCGGGCCCCCCTGTATATAGGGCCCCCCTGTGGTCTCACCTGTCAGTCGGGCCCCCCTGTATATAGGGCCCCCCGGTGGTCTCACCTGTCGGTCGGGCCCCCCTGTATATAGGGCCCCCCCGGTGGGTCTCACCTGTCGGTCGGGGCCCCCCTTGGCCCCCCGCTCACACGTACATCCCTCCAGTAGGTAGAGGGCACAGGGCCGGCCGGCGGTGTCCGAGTCGAAGCAGAATAGAAGGTTATGGAGGAGGGAGAAGCTGCGGCTCTGCCAGCGGGTGTTGTCGGAGCTCCTCTTACTCAGCACCCCCCGCCGGATCCCGTCCTTCCGGGCCAGCTGCCCCAGGTACACGGCGTGAGCTTCGTTCAACCGGAGCCGCTGCATCTTGTGTGGCCCCGTCCGCCCCCGCCCCCCAACCGGCTACACCCGAGCAACGGCGCTCCTCCGCCCACCACCGGTCACTCCTCCCCCCCTCCCCGCCCCGGTGATGATCGGAGCCCCGGAGCTGGCGACGAGTCACGTGACGCCGCCGATTCAGCACCGCGGACAGAGCCCCGCCTACGGCGGAGGAGGAGGAGGGGGGCGATCTGATCTCCCACCGATCTGATTTGGGGGCTGATCGTCCAATCACACAGCGAGGAAAACTCCCCCCCAACCGGACAGCTCTGCCTATAGATACCGAGTGCTGCAGAGGGGCCCCGGTACCGAAATGGTGCATCACCCCCCCTTATGTATGAGGTCACCCCCCCAATATGACGTCATGACTCACCTACAACCACGTGTTACCCGCTGTCACCGACATGAAGGCTTCCAGATTCTATATAATATACGTGTGTGGTGACATCATCCCCTGTACATCGTCCATGGATCGGTTACATTGTATACATTATATACCTGGAGATCAATAATACAGATATCAGTTACATTGTATACATTATATATACCTGGAGATCAATAATACAGATATCAGTTACATTGTATACATTATATACCTGGAGATCAATAATACAGATATCAGTTACATTGTATACATTATATATACATGGAGATCAATCATACAGATATCGGTTACATTGTATACATTATATACCTGGAGATCAATCATACAGATATCGGTTACATTGTATACAGTATATATACCTGGAGACCAATCATACAGATATCGGTTACATTGTATACATTATATATACCTGGAGATCAATAATACAGATATCGGTTACATTGTATACATTATATACCTGGGGATCAATAATACAGATATCAGTTACATTGTATACATTATATACATAGAGATCAATAATACAGATATCAGGTACATTGTATACATTATATATACCTGGAGATCAATAATACAGATATCAGTTACATTGTATACATTATATACCTGGAGATCAATAATACAGATATCAGTTACATTGTATACATTATATACCTGGAGATCAATAATACAGATATCAGTTACATTGTATACATTATATATACCTGGAGATCAATAATACAGATATCAGTTACATTGTATACATTATATATACCTGGAGATCAATAATACAGATATCAGTTACATTGTATACATTATATACATAGAGATCAATAATACAGATATCAGTTACATTGTATACATTATATATACCTGGAGATCAATAATACAGATATCGGTTACATTGTATACATTATATACCTGGAGATCAATCATACAGATATCAGTTACATTGTATACATTATATACCTGGAGATCAATCATACAGATATCAGTTACATTGTATACATTATATACCTGGAGATCAATAATACAGATATCAGTTACATTGTATACATTATATATACCTGGAGATCAATCATACAGATATCAGTTACATTGTATACATTATATACATGGAGATCAATAATACAGATATTGATTACATAATAATACATCTCTAGTCACATATTATATATATATAAACACTCAGCGGACACTTTATTAGCTCCGCAAGGAGGACCTAATAAAGGGGGTCCAACCCGCTACTAGCAAGGGGGACCTAATAAAGTGCCCGGTGAGTGTATGTGGGTACAGAAGGATGAATGAAGTCTTTGCACCATCGGGTTCCTCCTCCATGGATCACACCTGTAATACAATCGGCATCATACATGGCATATATGTTGATTATTTAGTAAACCTTTAGGGTTAAAAAGTAATGTGGTATTAAGTTGTTGAACTAAGAAGGTACAAAGAAGGTATATAGGGGGTACATAGAGGGAGCAAATATGGCACAGAGATGGTACTTAGAGGGCACATGGATGGTACATAGATGATACAAAGTTGATAAATGAATGGTACACAGAGGGTACAAAGATGGTGCATAGAGGGTACATTCAGGGTACATAGAGGGTACATTGATGGGACTTAGAGGGTACAATGTTGGTGCATGGATGGTACAAAGATGGTACATAAAAGATGCAAAGATGGTACATGGATGGTACCAAGATGATACATAAATGACACAAAGATCATGGATGGTACAAAGATGGTACATAGAAGATACAAACATGGTACATAGAGGGTAAATGGATGGTACGAAGATGGTACATAGAGGGTGCATGGATGGTACCAAGATGATACAAAGAGGGTACAAAGATGCAAAGATGCATAGAGGGTACTTGTATGGTACATTGAGGGTCAATAAAGGGTACATTGATAGGACCTAGAAGGTACAAAGATGGTACATAAAAGATGCAAAGATGGTACATAGAGGATACATGGATGGTACCAAGATGATACATAAATGGCACAAAGATCATGGACGCTACAAAGATGGTACATAGATGGCACAAAGATAGTACATGGAAGATACAAACATGGTACATAGAGGGTACATGGATGGTACAAAGATGGTTCAAAGATGGTACAAAGATGGTACATAAAAGATACAAAGATGGTACATAAAAGATAGAAAGAAGGTACATAGAGGGTAAATGGATGGTACAAAGATGGTACATAAAAGATAGAAAGAAGGTACATAGAGGGTAAATGCATGGTACCAAGATGATACATAGATGGCACAAAGATGGTACAAAGAGGGTACAAAGATGGTGCATAGAGGGTACAAAGATGGTGCATAGAGGGTACAAAGATGGTGCATAGAGGGTAAATGTATGGTACAAAGATGGTACAAAGAGGGTACAAAGATGGCGCATAGAGGGTAAATGTATGGTACAAAGATGGTACAAAGATGGTACAAAGAAGGTGCATAGAGGGTACATCTATGGTACATTGAGGGTCAATAGAGGGTACGTTGATGGGACTTAGAAGGTACAAAGATGGTACAAAGATGGTACATGGATGGTACTGTGACATAGGGGGGCTCTGTCACTGTAAGAATATAGGAACATGTGACCCGGATCCACATTCCGGATTCGAGGTTCAGAACCAACATTCCTGAGTGGAGGAAGTTGTTTTTGACTTTCTGCAGATCCTGTAGTTCTGGATTGGAACTCTCAATCCTGTGTCCGGGTTTTGCTCGCTCGCTGCAACCTGGCTGCCTACACAGGTGTGGGGGGTGATTATATACTCAGGTCTGAGGATAGCTCAGAGCTCCCAGTTTGGAGACCGCTCCCAGTATGGGGGCTGGAAGGTCTCACCCGGGGGGTCAGGGGGCCCCAGCCAGAAGTAACAAGATAGAGGTCTCATGTATTGGTCAGAGGGCCCCAGCCAGAAGCCAAGAGACATCAGATCTCAGTTCCAGAATTGAGGTCGGCTCCTATCAGGGGTGTCAGGAGAACCCCAATCCATAGGCCAGAGTTGGGCTGTGCGGCAGGGCGCTGCGACTAAAGGCTATAGAGCCAAACAGCGGCGGCTGGAGGTATATTTTTTTTTGGGGGGGGGGCAGCACAAACAGTGCACCCACAGCCCACAGCCACCCCGGTCGGTAGGCTAGGCAGGTCGGTTAACTGCCCCGCATTTACCCCATCTGTGGTGCGGGCAGTGCTTCCTCTGCATCTCTTCCTCAGCATCACGGCGGCTTCCCCTGCGTCTCCTCCTGCTAGCCCAATAGGTTTGCTCTTCCTTTTGGCCAATCATGAAGCGGGTCTCAGGACCCCCTTTCTGGAGGAGAATCAGGAAGAATATTCTTTCGCTATTGTCACACAACTGGGTGGGCTCAGGGCGCATGTGCCCGAGTACCCACCCCTCTTTCTGAAGCCTATTAGAGCCTCTGGCTCTAATCACGTACTTAAAAAAAAAAAAAACCAGATTGTAATCCATGCATCCAGCATGTAGATTAGGGTGCCGGACGCATGGATAGGGGGGCGGCGCCTGTGCGCCCTGCATTACGGACCGCCACTGGAGCCAAGCGTTCCAGGAGAGCACGACAACACAGTCAAAGGGACTGGTAATAGGAGAAGCACTGCTGCCAACAAGCGAGCCAGGTGTCTCGGTATTTTCATTTGTGCATATTGTGTGGAAGAAGCCCCCGCGTGGGCAAGGGATGTGCATGTGAACTTTCCGTTTATAGAATATAAGTGGGCTGTCATACCCTAAAATACAGTTTTAGACTGGCGCAACTCATTGTAAACATACCGACCGCTTGGGTTCAATCACCCCAATCTCACAGTACAAAGATGATACATAGATGACACTAAGATGGTACACAGACGGTATATAGAAGGTGCAAAGTTGGTACATAAAGGGTACATAGATGGTAGAAGGATGATACGTAGAGGGTACACAGAGTGTGTATAGATGGTACATGGATGGTACATAGATGGAACGTAGAGAGTACAAAGAAGATACATTTATTGTATATGGATGGTACATAGATAATATAAAGATGGCACATAGAGGGTGCATAGATGGTACATGGATAGTATATAGAGCATGGAGCGTACAAAGATGGTACATAGAGGATTCATGGGTGGTACATAGATGGTACATGAATAGTAAATGGTGTCTGGATAATACATAGAGAGTGCATAGATGGAACATAGATGTTACATGGATGGTACATAGAGGGTGCATACAGGGTACATACAGGGTACATACAGGGTACATGAATAGTACATAGATAGTACATGGATAGCATATAGAGGGTACATGGTTGGTACATAGAGAGTACATGGATAGTACATAGAGGGTACATGGATGGTACATGGATAGTACATAGAGAGTACATGGATAGTACATGGATAGTACATAGAGAGTACATGGATGGTACCTGGATAGTACATGGAGAGTACATGGATAGTACATAGAGGGTACATGGATGGTACATGGTTGGTACATAGATAGTGCATAGAGAGTACATGGATAGTAGATAGAGGGTACATGGTTGGTACATGGAGGGTACATGGATAGTACATAGAGGGCACACGGATAGTACATAGAGGGTACACGGATAGTACATAGAGGGTACACGGATAGTACATAGAGGGTATACGGATAGTACATAGAGAGTACATGGTTGGTACATAGATGGTACATGGATAGTACATAGAGGGTACATAGAGGGTACATGGATAGTACATAGAGGGTACATAGAGGGTACATGGATAGTACATAGAGGGTACACGGATAGTACATAGAGGGTACACGGATAGTACATAGAGAGTACATGGTTGGTACATAGATGGTACATGGATAGTAAGTACATAGATAGTACATAGATAGTACATAGAGAGTACATGGATAGTACATAGAGAGTACATGGATAGTACATGGATAGTACATAGAGAGTACATGGATGGTACCTGGATAGTACATAGAGAGTACATGGATAGTACATAGAGGGTACATGGATGGTACATGGTTGGTACATAGATAGTGCATAGAGAGTACATGGATAGTAGATAGAGGGTACATGGTTGGTACATGGAGGGTACATGGATAGTACATAGAGGGCACACGGATAGTACATAGAGGGTACATGGATAGTACATAGAGGGTACACGGATAGTACATAGAGGGTATACGGATAGTACATAGAGAGTACATGGTTGGTACATAGATGGTACATGGATAGTACATAGAGGGTACATAGAGGGTACATGGATAGTACATAGAGGGTACATAGAGGGTACATGGATAGTACATAGAGGGTACATAGAGGGTACATGGATAGTACATAGATGGTACATGGATATTACATAGAGGGGACATGGATAGTACATAGAGGGTACATGGTTTGTACATAGAGGGTACATGGTTGGTACATAGAGGGTACATGGATAGTACATAGATGGTACATGGATATTACATGGAGGGTACATGGTTGGTACATGGAGGGTACATGGTTGGTACATAGAGGGTACATGGTTGGTACATAGAGGGTACATGGTTGGTACATAGATGATGCATGGATAGTACATAGAGGGTACATGGATAATACATAGAGGGTACATGGATGGTACATGGTTAGTACATAGATGGTACATGGATAGTACATAGATGGTACATGGATATTACATAGAGGGTACACGGTTGGTACATAGAGGGTACACGGTTGGTACATGGATAGTACATAGATGGTACACGGTGGGTACATGGTTGGTACATGGATAGTACATAGAGGGTACACGGTTGGTACATAGAGGGTACACGGTTGGTACATGGATAGTACATAGAGGGTACACGGTTGGTACATAGAGGGTACATGGTTGGTACATAGAGGGTACACGGTTGGTACATGGACAGTACATAGAGGGTACACGGTTGGTACATAGAGGGTACACGGTTGGTACATGGACAGTACATAGAGGGTACACGGTTGGTACATAGAGGGTACACGGTTGGTACATGGATAGTACATAAAGGGTACATGGTTGGTACATGGATAGTACATAGAGGGTACATGGTTGATACATAGAGGGTACACGGATAGTACATAGAGGGCACACGGATAGTACATAGAGGGTACATGGTTGGTACATAGAGGGTACATGGATAGTACATGGAGGGTACACGGTTGGTACATGGACAGTACATAGAGGGTACACGGTTGGTACATGGAGGGTACATGGTTGGTACATAGAGGGTACATGGTTGGTACATGGTTGGTACATAGAGGGTACATGGATAGTACATGGAGGGCACATGGTTGGTACACGGATAGTACATAGAGGGTACACGGTTGGTACATGGTTGGTACATGGACAGTACATAGAGGGTACACGGTTGGTACATGGAGGGTACACGGTTGGTACATGGTTGGTACATAGAGGGTACATGGATAGTACATAGAGGGTACATGGTTGGTACATAGAGGGTACACGGTTGGTACATGGAGGGTACATGGTTGGTACATAGAGGGTACATGGTTGGTACATGGTTGGTACATAGAGGGTACATGGATAGTACATGGAGGGTACATGGCTGGTACACGGATAGTACATAGAGGGTACATGGTTGGTACATGGTTGGTACATGGTTGGTACATGGACAGTACATAGAGGGTACACGGTTGGTACATGGTTGGTACATGGAGGGTACACGGTTGGTACATGGTTGGTACATAGAGAGTACATGGATAGTACATAGAGGGTACATGGTTGGTACATAGAGGGTACACGGTTGGTACATGGTTGGTACATAGAGGGTACATGGTTGGTACATGGACAGTACATAGAGGGTACACGGTTGGTACATAGAGGGTACACGGTTGGTACATGGAGGGTACACGATTGGTACATGGAGGGTACACGGTTGGTACATGGAGGGTACACGGTTGGTATATAGAGGGTACATGGTTGGTATATAGAGGGTACATGGTTGGTACATAGAGGGTACATGGTTGGTATATAGAGGGTACATGGTTGGTACATAGAGGGTACATGGTTGGTACATAGAGGGTACATGGTTGGTATATAGAGGGTACATGGTTGGTACATAGAGGGTACATGGTTGGTACATAGAGGGTACACGGTTGGTACATGGAGGGTACATGGTTGGTACATGGAGGGTACACGGTTGGTACATGGTTGGTACATAGAGAGTGCATGGATAGTACATAGAGGGTACATGGTTGGTACATAGAGGGTACACGGTTGGTACATGGTTGGTACATAGAGGGTACATGGTTGGTACATGGACAGTACATAGAGGGTACACGGTTGGTACATAGAGGGTACACGGTTGGTACATGGAGGGTACACGGTTGGTACATGGAGGGTACACGGTTGGTACATGGAGGGTACACGTTTGGTATATAGAGGGTACATGGTTGGTATATAGAGGGTACATGGTTGGTACATAGAGGGTACATGGTTGGTACATAGAGGGTACATGGTTGGTATATAGAGGGTACATGGTTGGTACATAGAGGGTACATGGTTGGTACATAGAGGGTACATGGTTGGTATATAGAGGGTACATGGTTGGTACATAGAGGGTACATGGTTGGTATATAGAGGGTACATGGTTGGTACATAGAGGGTACATGGTTGGTACATAGAGGGTACATGGTTGGTATATAGAGGGTACATGGTTGGTACATAGAGGGTACATGGTTGGTACATAGAGGGTACACGGTTGGTACATGGAGGGTACATGGTTGGTACATGGAGGGTACACGGTTGGTACATGGTTGGTACATAGAGAGTACATGGATAGTACATAGAGGGTACATGGTTGGTACATAGAGGGTACACGGTTGGTACATGGTTGGTACATAGAGGGTACATGGTTGGTACATGGACAGTACATAGAGGGTACACGGTTGGTACATAGAGGGTACACGGTTGGTACATGGAGGGTACACGGTTGGTACATGGAGGGTACACGGTTGGTACATGGAGGGTACACGTTTGGTATATAGAGGGTACATGGTTGGTATATAGAGGGTACATGGTTGGTACATAGAGGGTACATGGTTGGTACATAGAGGGTACATGGTTGGTATATAGAGGGTACATGGTTGGTACATAGAGGGTACATGGTTGGTACATAGAGGGTACATGGTTGGTATATAGAGGGTACATGGTTGGTACATAGAGGGTACATGGTTGGTATATAGAGGGTACATGGTTGGTACATAGAGGGTACATGGTTGGTATATAGAGGGTACATGGTTGGTACATAGAGGGTACATGGTTGGTACATAGAGGGTACACGGTTGGTACATGGAGGGTACATGGTTGGTACATGGAGGGTACACGGTTGGTACATGGTTGGTACATAGAGAGTACATGGATAGTACATAGAGGGTACATGGTTGGTACATAGAGGGTACACGGTTGGTACATGGTTGGTACATAGAGGGTACATGGTTGGTACATGGACAGTACATAGAGGGTACACGGTTGGTACATAGAGGGTACACGGTTGGTACATGGAGGGTACACGGTTGGTACATGGAGGGTACACGTTTGGTATATAGAGGGTACATGGTTGGTATATAGAGGGTACATGGTTGGTACATAGAGGGTACATGGTTGGTACATAGAGGGTACATGGTTGGTACATAGAGGGTACATGGTTGGTACATGGAGGGTACACGGTTGGTACATGGAGGGTACACGGTTGGTACATGGAGGGTACACGGTTGGTACATAGAGGGTACATGGTTGGTACATGGAGGGTACATGGTTGGTACACAGCAGTGTATTGGTGAAGGATGTTTGGGGTGTGCACGTTGCGGACGCACATGCCCGGGTGATGGATTGTGGAGTATAGAGATTGGTGCAATGATCAGACTGAGAGACACGGCTATTTATAGAGTCTTGTCGCCTACACACTTCTAGCAAACGTCTCCCGGCATCCTCGGCACACAGAGGAGAGGGTGGGGGCAAGTGGGAGGATGGAGGACAGAGGCTGCTGGAGACACAAAGAAATTGTGTCTGTGTGGCTCTAGTTGTATGTGTGGCACTATAGTCTCCTATAGGGCAGGTCACGGGTTCCCATACCTGGTACATATAGTGGGCAGAGCCTGAGGGCACAGGGCTACAACCAGGTGAATTACACCCAGCACTTTATTTCATTAAGTTGGGCTCATGGTGCCCACCAAGTTGAGTGGTGTCCCCCTCCCTCACTGGATTGGTGGCACACACCTCTGTGCAGGTACTGAGCTCCATCACTAGAAGGAAGATAACTATGGCTGCTCCGGCCAATGAATGTAGACGTGTTGTGTAGCATGCTGGGCTGCATGTACTCCATGTGTACTGCCCCCTGGTGGGGGAGCCCCTGTACTCACACCTGCCCAGCATAGGCTGGACTTACTGGAGCACTATGGACACGGGTTCCACCCCTGAGCACCATGACAGAGACACCCCCCGGGGGCCGGGAGTTTATAACAGGTGTTTTCAAACTTTCTAAACAAGGGGCCTGTTTATTATCCTTCAGATTTTAGGGGGGTCAGACTGGGGCCTGTGGAAGTAGAAAATGTCTTGGCATCCAGTGGGAGTAAACAATGCCCTATCCTTGGTGTCAGTGGGAGGATTAGCGCCTCATCGTTGGTGTCAATGGAAGGAATTTTGCCCCATCGTTGGTATCAGTGGGAGTAATAGTGTCTCATCATTGGTGTCATTGGGAGGAATAGTGTCTCATCATTTGTGTCAGTGTGGGGGGGGGGAATAGTGCCCCATCATTGGTGTCATTGGGAGGAATAGTGTCCCATCATTGGTGTCAGTGGGAGGAATAGTGCCCCATCATTGGTGTCATTGGGAGGAATAGTGTCCCATCATTGGTGTCAGTGTGGGGGGGGGGGAATAGTGTCCCATCATTGGTATCAGTGAGAGGAATAGTGCCCCATTATTGGTATCAGTGGGAGGAATAGTGTCTCATCATTGGTGTCATTGGGGGAGGAATAGTGTCCCATCCTTGGTATCAGTGGGAGGAATAGTGTCCCATCATTGGTATCAGTGGAAGGAATAGTGCTCCATCATTGGTGTCAGTGGGAGGAATAGTGCTCCATCATTGGTGTCAGTGGGAGGAATAGTGCCCCATCATTGGGGTTAGGGGGAGGAATAGTGTCCCATCATTGGTGTCAGTGGGAGGAATAGTATCCTATTGTTGGTGCCAGTGGGAGGAATAGTATCCTATTGTTGGTGTCAGTGGGAGGAATAGTGTCCTATCATTGGTGTCAGTGGGAGGAACAGTGCCCCATTGTCGCTTTCAGTGGGAGTAATTGTGTCCCATCATTTGGTGTCAGTGGGAGGAATATTATCCTATTGTTGGTGTCAGAGTGAGGAATAGTATCTTATTGTTGGTGTCAGTGGGGGGAATAGTGCCTCATCATTGGTGTCAGTGGGAGGAATAGTGCCCCATCATTGGTGTCAGTGGGAGGAATAGTGCCCCATCATTGGTGTCAGTGGGGGGGGGGTAGTGCCCCATCATTGGTGTCATTGGGAGGAATAGTGCCCCCTCATTGGTGTCAGTGGGAGAAATAGTGCCCCATCATTGGTGTCATTGGGAGGAATAGTGCCCCATCATTGGTGTCAGTGGGAGGAATAGTGCCCCATCATTGGGGTCAGAGGAAGGAATAGTGCCCCATTGTCGCTTTCAGTGGGAGGAATTGTGTCCCATCATTGGTGTCAGTAGGAGGAATAGTGTCCTATTGTTGGTGTCAGTGGGGGGGGGGGATAGTGACCCATCACTGGTGTCAGTGGAATAAATAATGTCCTATTGGTGTCAGAGGGAGGAATAGCACCCCATCATTGGTATCAGTGTGGAAGCAGTAGTCTCTCTGCAAAGGTCTGGCACACCCCTCCTACTAAGTCAGCGCTAGAGCTCTCCATTCAGCCAGGAGAATGAGTTTTGATGATTGCAGAGCTATAAGTCTGAATTATTCTCTGCAAAGAAGGACCTTTGTTCTCTGTGTGGAAGCAGTAGTCTCTATGCAGACACCCCCCCCCCCTCCTCACTGAATGGAGAGCTCAAAGCCTAACTTAGAAGGTGGTGTGTAGGACCTCCGCAGAGAGACTACTGCTTCCACACAGAGAGCAAGGTCTCTGCAGAGAATCATTTACTGTATAATAATCAAAGCAGTACCATAATCTATCGCACCATGTTGTACTTCCCCAATGTGTACAGGAGCTGGAGAAAGCTGAAGGGCTCAGTGATAGGTGGAAGATTCTCATGCCTCTGGGGCACCTGCTACCCCCAAAAACAAAATTGTTGCCATCCCTAATGAAAGGATGGGCCCTGGTTGGCACTGAATGAGCCAATGATTGAGCATTTTTAAATAGGCACTTGATGACTGCAATATGCTCAGTATATCTACGCTGCAGCTTGCAAATGGTTTATGGAGGAAGCTATCAGCCAAAACCCCGCTATTTTTTTTCCCAGCCAGTAGCTGGCTTTCTCATGGAAGCGGTCCGAGTGGCCTGCTTCCAGAAGCAGCAGGAGGGGTTGACCCCCTCAGCGCTCACCATTTTTTCTCAGGCTTACCGTTTTTACCGGCTCGCCCGAGAAACGATCCAACAGCTCTTGTGGCTTGCCATAGAGGTTACCAGAGACCAGATCATTTCTGATAGCCTCTACGGTCTTGGAGGACCTGAGTGATGTCATGATGTCACTTCCGGTCTAGGGCAGAAGTAAACAATTTTATTTTTTTTTTAAAGCAAAAGATCAAATTTTTTTTTTGATCTTTTGCTTTTAACCAATTTCCGACCGAGCCATAGCCGAAAGGCGGCTACAGTGCAGTCGGATTTTTCTGGGTGGACGTCCAAACATCCGTGACTGCCGGGTCCGGAAGACCCGGCGCATCGCGGTAAACGGCTGCTGGTAGCGGCCGTTTACCACGTGATCGCTCCATGTCATGACGCCGGTTCCTCCGCTGTGGGCTGGATGTGTAGTGTCCACAGCGCTGCTCTGTGACAATACTCTGAAACACTGTGCAATACTCTGCCAATACTCTGAAACACTGTGCAATACTCTGCCAATACTCTGAAACACTGTGCAATACTCTGCCAATACTCTGCAACACTGTGCAATACTCTGCCAATACTCTGCAACACTGTGCAATACTCTGCCAATACTCTGCCAATACTCCGCAATACTGCAATACTCTGTCAATACTCTGCCAATACTCCGCAATACTGCAATACACTGTCAATACTCTGCAACACTGTGCAATACTCTGCAACACTGTGCAATACTCTGCCAATACTCTGCAACACTGTGCAATACTCTGCCAATACTCTGCAACACTGTGCAATACTCTGCCAATACTCTGCAACACTGTGCAATACTCTGCGAATACTCCGCAATACTGCAATACTCTGTCAATACTCTGCAACACTGTGCAATACTCTGCAACACTGTGCAATACTCTGCAATACTCTGCCAATACTCTGCAATACTGCAATACTCTGAAACACTGCAATACTCTGCAAATACTCTGCCAATACTCTGCAACACTATGCAATACTCTGCAACACTGTGCAATACTCTGCCAATACTCTGCAACACTGTGCAAAACTCTGCAACACTATGCAATACTCTGCAACACTGTGCAATACTCTGCAATACTCTGCCAATACTCTGCAACACTGCAATACTCTGCAATACTCTGCAAATACTCGCCAATACTCTGCCAATACTCTGCAACACTGCAATACTCTGCAATACTCTGCCAATACTGCAATACTCTGCAATACTCTGCAATACTGCAATACTCTGCAACACTGCAATGCTCTGCCAATACTGCAATACTCTGCAACACTGCAATGCTCTGCCAATACTGCAATACTCTGCAACACTGCAATGCTCTGCAAATACTCTGCAATACTCTGCAACACTGTGCAATACTCTGCCAATACTCTGCAACACTGTGCAATACTCTGCGAATACTCCGCAATACTGCAATACTCTGCCAATACTCTGCAACACTGTGCAATACTCTGCAACACTGTGCAATACTCTGCAATACTCTGCCAATACTCTGCAATACTGCAATACTCTGAAACACTGCAATACTCTGCAAATACTCTGCCAATACTCTGCAACACTATGCAATACTCTGCAACACTGTGCAATACTCTGCCAATACTCTGCAACACTGTGCAAAACTCTGCAACACTATGCAATACTCTGCAACACTGTGCAATACTCTGCAATACTCTGCCAATACTCTGCAACACTGCAATACTCTGCAATACTCTGCAAATACTCGCCAATACTCTGCCAATACTCTGCAACACTGCAATACTCTGCAATACTCTGCCAATACTGCAATACTCTGCAACACTGCAATGCTCTGCCAATACTGCAATACTCTGCAACACTGCAATGCTCTGCCAATACTGCAATACTCTGCAACACTGCAATGCTCTGCAAATACTCTGCCAATACTCTGCAACACTGTGCAATACTCTGCCAATACTCTGTAAATACTCGCCAATAAATTTTAACAGAAACAAAGAATTATAATTTTTTTTTTTACCAAATTTTCAGTCTTTTTTGATTTATAGCACAAAAAATAAAAAACCCAGCGGGGATTAAATACCACCAAAAGAAAGCTCTATTTGTGTGAAGAGTAATTGTCATTCAAAGTGTGAGAGCACCGAAAGCTGAAAATTGGTCTGGTTAGGAAGGGGGTTTAAGTGTCCAGTGGTCAAGTGGTTAAAGGTAAAGAAGAGATTTGGGGGCTTATTGACCCCCAGATCTCTCCATAAAGAGGACCTGTCATCCCTTATTCCTATTACAAGCGATGTTTCCATTCCTTATAATAGGAATACAAGTGATCACAAGAAAAAAAACTTAAAGGGGCAGTGCAAAAATAAAAAATAAAATTAATAAGAAAAAATAAAGTAAAGCGCCCCTATGCCAAACGCATACGTAAGTCACACATTCATATGTAAATGGTGTTTGCACCACGAATGTGAGGTATTCCTGCGAACGTTAGAGCGAGAGCAATCGTTTTAGTGCCAGTCCTCCTCTGTAAGGCCCCTTTCACACTGGGGCGGTGAGCCGCGGTGACGGTAAAGCAGCGCTATATTTAGCGCTGCTTTACCGTCGTTTTCACCGCGGTTTTCGGCCGCTCGCGGTGCGGTTTTACCCCCCGCGAGCGGCCGAAAAAGGGTTAAAACCCCCCGCAGAGCGCCGCCGTAGCCGCGGTATTGCCGCGGTTTTACCGCGGTGTCCCATTCTTTTCAATGGGAAGGAGCGGTATAGGAGCGGTGAACACACCGCTCCTATCCCGCTCCAAAGATGCTGCTAGCAGGACTTTTTTTTTCATCCTGCTAGC
Organism: Lithobates sylvaticus; assembly: GCA_028564925.1. NCBI lineage: Eukaryota > Metazoa > Chordata > Amphibia > Anura > Ranidae > Lithobates > Lithobates sylvaticus. Next base: position 608,529,759 of record CM053029.1, read on the forward strand.
GCACCGCTCCAGTGTGAAAGCCCGCCGGCTTTCACACTGGAGTTAAAGGGGCAGGATTTTTTCATGCGGTGAACAGGCGCTATTTTTAGCGCTGCACCGCATGAAAAATGCCCCAGTGTGAAAGGGGCCTTACTCTAAACTGGTAACCTGTAACCGGTAGAGGAGCGGTGAATACACGGCTCCTATCCCGCTCCAAAGATGCTGCTAGCAGGACTTTTTTTGTCATCCTGCTAGCGCACCGCTCCAGTGTGAAAGCCCGCCGGCTTTCACACTGGAGTTAAAGGGGCCGGATTTTTTCATGCGGTGAACAGGCGCCATTTTTAGCGCTGTACCGCATGAAAAACGCCCCGGTGTGAAAGGGGCCTTACAGACCGGAAGATTTTCCCCCTTAAAGCGCAATTTTTTTTGACATCCGTTTTCCCCACAAATAGAACTTTCTTTTGGTGGTATTTAATCACCGCCGCGGTTTTTATTGTTTGCGCTATAAACAAAAAAAGAGCGCCATTTAAAAAAAAAAGCAATATTTTTTGCTATAATAAATATCCCAAAAAAAAAATAATAAAAAAACATAATTTCTTTATCAGTTTAGGCCGATACGTATTCTTCTACATATTTTTGGTAAAAAAAAACGCAAAAAAGCGTATATTGATAGCTTTGCGCAAAAGTTATAGCGTCTACAAAATAGGGTATAGATTTATGTCATTTTTATTATTATTTTTTTTTACTAGTAATGGCATCGATCTGCACTTTTTAGTGGGACTGCGACATTACGATGGACAGATCAGACACTTTTGACACTTTTTTGGGTCCATTGACATTTATACAGCGATCAGTGCTATACAAATGCACTGATTAGTGTGTAAATGTCACTGGCAGGGAAGGGTTAACACTAGGGGGTGATCAAGGGGTTAAATGTGTTCCCTGGGAGGTGTTTCTAACTGTGGGGGGAGGGGACTGCCTGGAGGAGGAGAGAGATCGCTGTTCCTGATCACTAGTAACAGCAGATCTCTCTCTACTCCCCTGTCAGAATAGGGATCTGTCTGTTTACATTGACAGATACCCGCTCTGGCTCTCTTCCCCGCGATTGTAGGTGGCCAGTGGACATCGTGGCCGGCAGCCACGTGCATCGGGCCCACCCTACCGCCCCCCCTGCGCACCTGCTATGGCTCTTAAAGGAACCAATGTACACCTACGGCAATTTGTGGGAACGAGCCGATCTGCTGCAGTGTAATGATGGCAGCTGGTCGGCAAGTGTTTAAACCGCCGCCTATGGAGATTTCAAAGTATTGTAGTTTGTCGCCATTCCACAAGTGTGTGCAATTTTAAAACGTGACATGTTGGGTATCTATTTACTCTGCGTAACACCTTCTTTTACACTCTACCAAAAAATTGGCTTATATAGTGTGTTTTTTTGCATTAAAAGTAATTAAAATGTATTTTTTGCAAAAAAATAATTGCGTTTGAAAAACCGCTGCACAAATACCATGTGACATAAAATATTGTAATGATCGGCATTTTATTCTCTAGGGTCTCTAGTCTAATTTGGCGACTATGTGGCAGATGAGGTTTAATGTTGATAAATGTAAAGTTATGCACTTGGGGGCTAAGAATATGCATTATACATACTAGGGGGAGTACAACTGGGGGAATCCATAGTGGAGAAAGATCTGGGGGGATCCGTAGTGGAGAAGGATCTGGGGGGATCCATAGTGGAGAAGGATCTGGGGGGATCCATAGTGGAGAAGGATCTGGGGGGATCTATAGTGGAGAAGGATCTGGGGGATCCATAGTGGAGAAGGATCTGGGGGGATCGGTAGTGGAGAAGGATCTGGGGGGATCCGTAGTGGAGAAGGATCTGGGGGGATCGGTAGTGGAGAAGGATCTGGGGGATACATAATGGAGAAGGATCTGGGGGGATCCGTAGTGGAGAAGGATCTGGGGGGATCCGTAGTGGAGAAGGATCTGAGGGGATCCATAATGGACAAGGATCTGGGGGGATCCATAGTGGAGAAGGATCTGGGGGGATCCATAGTGGAGAAGGATCTGGGGGGATCCATAGTGGAGAATGATCTGGGGGATCCATAGTGGAGAAGGATCTGGGGGGATCCGTAGTGGAGAAGGATCTGGGGAGTCCGTAGTGGAGAAGGATCTGGGGGAATCCGTAGTGGAGAAGGATCTGCGGGGATCCATAGTGGAGAAGGATCTGGGGGGATCCGTAGTGGAGAAGGATCTGGGGGGATCCATAGTGGAGAAGGATCTGGGGGGATCCATAGTGGAGAAGGATCTGGGGGGATCCATAGTGGAGAAGGATCTGGGGGGATCCATAGTGGAGAAGGAACTGGGGGGATCCATAGTGGAGAAGGATCTGGGGGATCCGTAGTGGAGAAGGATCTGGGGGGATCAGTAGTGGAGAAGGATCTGGGGGAATCCATAGTGGAGAAGGATCTGGGGGATCCATAGTGGAGAAGGATCTGGGGGATCCATAGTGGAGAAGGATCTGGGGGGATCCATAGTGGAAAAGGATCTGGGGGATCCATAGTGGAGAAGGATCTGGGGATCCATAGTGGAGAAGGATCTGGGGGGATCCGTAGTGGAGAAGGATCTGGGGGATCCGTAGTGGAGAAGGATCTGGGGGGATTCATAGTGGAGAAGGATCTGGGGGGATCCGTAGTGGAGAAGGATCTGGGGGGATCCGTAGTGGAGAAGGATCTGGGGGGATCTATAGTGGAGAAGGATCTGGGGGATCCATAGTGGAGAAGGATCTGGGGGGATCGGTAGTGGAGAAGGATCTGGGGGATCCGTAGTGGAGAAGGATCTGGGGGGATCGGTAGTGGAGAAGGATCTGGGGGATACATAATGGAGAAGGATCTGGGGGATCCGTAGTGGAGAAGGATCTGGGGGGATCCGTAGTGGAGAAGGATCTGAGGGGATCCATAATGGACAAGGATCTGGGGGGATCCATAGTGGAGAAGGATCTGGGGGGATCCATAGTGGAGAAGGATCTGGGGGGATCCAGAGTGGAGAAGGATCTGGGGGATCCATAGTGGAGAATGATCTGGGGGATCCATAGTGGAGAAGGATCTGGGGAGATCCGTAGTGGAGAAGGATCTGGGGAGATCCGTAGTGGAGAAGGATCTGGGGGGATCCATAGTGGAGAAGGATCTGGGGGGGATCCATAGTGGAGAAGGATCTGGGGGATCTGTAGTGGGGAAGGATCTGGGGGATCCGTAGTGGAGAAGGATCTGGGGGGATCCGTAGTAGAGAAGGATCTGGGGGGATCCGTAGTGGAGAAGGATCTGGGGGGATCCATAGTGGAGAAGGATCTGGGGGGATCCGTAGTGGAGAAGGATCTGCGGGATCCATAGTGGAGAAGGATCTGGGGGGATCCATAGTGGAGAAGGAACTGGGGGGATCCATAGTGGAGAAGGATCTGGGGGATCCGTAGTGGAGAAGGATCTGGGGGGATCTGTAGTGGAGAAGGATCTGGGGGAATCCGTAGTGGAGAAGGATCTGGGGGATCCATAGTGGAGAAGGATCTGGGGGAATCCGTAGTGGAGAAGGATCTGCGGGATCCTTAGTGGAGAAGGATCTGGGGGGATCCGTAGTGGAGAAGGATCTGGGGGGATCCATAGTGGAGAAGGATCTGGGGGATCCATAGTGGAGAAGGATCTGGGGGATCCATAGTGGAGAAGGATCTGGGGGGATCCATAGTGGAGAAGGAACTGGGGGGATCCATAGTGGAGAAGGATCTGGGGGATCCGTAGTGGAGAAGGATCTGGGGGATCTGTAGTGGAGAAGGATCTGGGGGAATCCATAGTGGAGAAGGATCTGGGGGATCCATAGTGGAGAAGGATCTGGGGGATCCATAGTGGAGAAGGATCTGGGGGATCCATAGTGGAGAAGGATCTGGGGGGATCCATAGTGGAGAAGGATCTGGGGGGATCCATAGTGGAGAAGGATCTGGGGGATCCATAGTGGAGAAGGATCTGGGGGGGATCCATAGTGGAGAAGGATCTGGGGGGATCCATAGTGGAGAAGGATCTGGGGGGATCCATAGTGGAGAAGGATCTGGGGGGATCCATAGTGGAGAAGGATCTGGGGGATCCATAGTGGAAAAGGATCTGGGGGATCCATAGTGGAGAAGGATCTGGGGGATCCATAGTGGAGAAGGATCTGGGGGGATCTGCAGTGGAGAAGGATCTGGGGGGATCCATAGTGGGGAAGGATCTGGGGGGATCCGTAGTGGAGAAGGATCTGGGGGGATTCATAGTGGAGAAGGATCTGGGGGTTTTGGTAGATAATAAGCTCAATAATAACATGCAATGCCAAGCTGTGGTCTCCAAAGCAAGCAAAGTCCTTTCTTGTATTAGGAGAGGTATAGACTCCAGAGAGAGAGATATATAATTTTGCCCCCTGTACAAATCATTACTAAGACCTCATCTGGAATATGCAGCTCAGTTTTGGGCACCAGTTCTCAAAAAGGATATCGGGGAACTGGAGAAAGTGCAGAGAAGGGCAACCAAACTGATAAGAGGCATGGAGGAGCTCAGCTATGAGGAAAGATTAGAGGAACTGAGTTTATTCACCCTTGAGAAGAGGAGAATAAGGGGGGATATGATCAACATGTACAAATATATAAGGGGTCACTTTGTGTGATAATGTCCAAATTTGACCCAACAGTGGCATTCATTGTTAAAGGGTTTGTAAAGGTTTGTTTTTATTTTCTAAATAGGTTCCTTTAAGCTAGTGCATTGTTGGTTCACTTACCTTTTCCTTCGATTTCCCTTCTAAGGCCTCTTTCACAGGGGGCGGATCAGTGCTGATCCGCCCCGTGGATATCCGCTTGCTCAGTGGGGATCGCCGGAGTGATCTCCGCTGAGCAGGAAGATGACAGGTCCGTCTCTGCACACTGTGCAGGGACGGACCTGTCACAGCGCCGCTCTCCCCTATGGGAGATCGGGTGACAACGGACTGTAGAGTCCGTCGTCATCCGAGCCGATCCGATGACGGATGGAAAAATAGCTTTTTCCTCCGTCACACTTTTTTCACTTTTCAGCTGACATCCGACGCTCCATAGACCTCTATGGAGCATCAGAAAAACTGACAGGCGGATCTGAACGGATCGGCCATGTGAAAGAGGCCTAAATGTTTTTTTTCTTATCTGAATTTCTCACTTCCTGTTTCTCCTCAGTAAACTTCACACCATCATCCGAGCGGTGTTTAGTCAGCCAGAACAGCTTACTGACTGAGGAGGAACAGGAAGTGAGAAATTCAGACAAAAAAAACATTTAGAAGGGAAATCGAAGGAAAAGGTAAGTGAACCAACAATGCACTAGCTTAACCGCTTCCCGACCGCCTCACGCAGATATACTGCGGCAGAATGGCACGGGCAGGCAAAATCACGTACCTGTACGTGGCCCTTTAATTGCCTGCCTGTGGGAGCTTCGTGACCCCGGCCGCGGGACCAGCGGACCCGATCGCTGCTGGTGTCCCGCGATCGGGTCACAGAGCTGAAGAACGGGGAGAGGTCTGTGTAAACAAACCTCTCCCCGCGCTTCCTACTCTGCCTGTCATTGATTGGCTGTTCCCGGTCATCGGGAAAGCCGATCAATGACGTCAGCCCCGCCCCCTAATGTAAAAACACACACACACGTCACAGACCATAACCCCTCCCCTCCCCTAGTGGTTAACTCTTTCACTACAACTGTCATTTATACAGGAATCAATGCATTTAAATAGCATTGATTGCTGTATAAATGACAATGGTCCCAAAAATGTGTCAAAAATGTCCGATGTGTCCGCCATAATGTCGAGTCACAATAAAAATCGCTGATTGCCGCCATTACTAGTAAAAAAAAAAAAATATTAATAAAAATGCTATAAAACTATACCCTATTATGTAAACGCTATAACTTTTGCGCAAACCAATCAATAATTGCTAATTGCGATTTTTTTAACCAAAAATATGTAGAAGAATACGTATCGGCCTAAACTGAGAGGAAAAAAAAATGTTTTTTTATATATTTTTTGGGGATATATTTTATAGCAAAAAGCAAAAAATATTGCATTGTTTTCAAAATTGTCGCTCTATTTTTATTTATAGCGCAAAAAATAAAAACCACAGGGGCGATCAAATACCACCAAAAGAAAGCTCTATTAGTGGGAAAAAAAGGACGCCAATTTTGTTTGGGAGCCACGTCGCACGACCGCGCAATTGTCAGTTAAAGCGACGCAGTGCCGAATCGCAAAAAGGGGCCTGGTCCTTTGGCTGTCAATTGGTCCGGGGCTGAAGTGGTTAAAGGAACCTATTTAGCAAATAAAAAATGAACCTTTACAACCCCTTTAAGGGCACCCCTAATGTGGCAAACAGATTCTGTCAGTGTGAGGCAAGGAGAGCCGATAAACTGCACTTCTGATTTACATGTGATCGGACACAGACGGTCACATGGGTGAAGAGCTCTGCCATTGGCTCTTTACCGAGATCAGGGATAGGACCCGGCGCACCCGCGATCGCCGCGCCGCGTACCCCCGTGAGTGCGCGAGAGCGGTGACACAGGGGCAACATCATATGACGTTGTCCCAGAACGAAAGGAGGTCCCGTCCACCTTAATTTTACTATACGGTGGGCAGGAGGAGATTAAGGGCAACAAGAATACTGTGTAGTGGATTCCATAAAATCACAAAATGTTAAAAGAGCATATAAAAGCATAAAACAAAACAAAGTTCCATAAAATAGTTGGTAACAACGGCTATGTATATTCAGTGCATGAACCCTGATTTGGTGCACTTGTATGTCCTCTTTAGGCCCCCACGCACACGAGACGCCGATGCAAACTCTGCTGAACGCATGTTTTAAAAAGCCGAAACCTGTGTTAAAAAACGCGTGTTTTGACACGTTTTTAAACCGTGTTTAGCCGCGTTTTACCGCGTTTGCGTCTATAGGCGTTTGTAAAGATAACATCATATAGACCCTCCCCAAGCTCAGAAAGCATGTATTATTAACTATTTCTGCCTTTTTGATCAGAGTGAGCAGCAGAGAGAGCCGTTGTACACTTCCATTTTCCTCTCTTTCTGTGTTTTTTTTGGAAATGGATCCCATATTGAATAGATGTCAGGAAATGCTCCTGGTGTCGCTCTTGATGAGGCAGCAACGTCGTCGCAAATTGCGTGTGAGGTCCAGAGTCAGAGCTCGTCGATATCGGACCCGTCCATTGATGGCACAGCGAATGTCCGTTGGGTATTTCACAAACATGGTGGGGGGTTGGGGCTGACTAGACATTGGTATGCAGGTTTTTCTTTGTGAAAAAAAGACATTGCTATGCTTTGGTCAGACTGGGCGGAGTCACTGATTAGATTAGAAATTGGATGAAGGGTCGGGGCAAAGAAGTGGAGGCATTCCTCATTGTCTAAGCCACCTAAAAAAATTGAGTTTTTTTTATGGCATTGCATCAGCGACTGTATACGCTCTATGAACTATCTAAAGTAATTACCACATTTTAAACCAATTTTTTTTAGTATTTTTTATGGTTTACCAACATATTTCTGAGTTTTCTGGTCCAAAAAATTGGGTATCTTTAAAAACGCTTATAAACGTAAACGCGGGTGCCACGTTTAGCCGCGTTTGGCATCTGAAACGTGGAAAAGCAAAGTGTCTGAACGCATTTTTCTGCTTCTGGAAAAACGAGGTTAAACGCAACTGCATAAAAAACGGGAAAAAAACGAGACTGTGTACATGGACACATAGGATAACATTGCATGCGTTCAGGGGCAGTTGAAAAAAGTGTCCAACTGCCTCTGAACGCGCGTTTAACAGCGTCTCGTGTGCATGGGGCCTAATTCCAACGCGTTTCGGACACAATAATGTCTTTCATCAGGGGCAGGTAGAAGAGAGGTGCTGAATATTTATTCTACAGTATTTGTCGGGTTATGAAACGATTTCTCACATGTGTAGACAAAATGCCGCAGGTCTCTACCGGGTCCTATAGATCTGGGAGATACCTACATCGTGTTTGCACTTTCACAGAACATTGGTACAAGATAGCGGCTTGGACAAAGAAAAAGATAAACATTGAGCTGGAAGGAGGACAACACTGGACTCCATGGACTAGTAGTTTTTTTTGGGGGGGATTTTGCATACCAGAACAATTACCAGGGACTAGAAATAACATTTTAGCAAGGTAGGGTAAAGTTCCTCTTTAAGGCTAAATTCCAGCTTGTCCGTCTCACGTCCATTTGGTGGAAGCTGTGCAAAAGTAATAAATGACCGGTTTGTTTTATTAGTATACATTCAGGTCATACGAGTTCCAGACACTGGTACATCCCTAATCTGTCTTCTTTTACTTAAGCTTCAGAGGCTCTAGTGTGCACAAGTGACGGATGGATGGAGCTTCCACATGACTGACTGGTGATGTCACATTGATGCATCGGACTGACCCGGCTTTCACACACAAAGTACGCCATAGACAAAATCCACATAAATACAGTACAGCTAATATATATATATATATATATATATATATATACAGTATAACCTCTATATATACTGTATAGTGTGTATATACTACATATATATATATATATATATATATATATATATATATATATATATATATATATATACTTTAAAAAAATAAACAGGCAGGCAAATAGAGTGCCTTATGCTTTGATCCCATTGTAGCTCTGGCTGTATGTTTCGGGCCATTGTCCTGCTGGAAGGTGAACCTCCCCCCCAGTCTCAAGTCTCTTGCAGACTCTAATGCCGCGTACACAAGAGCGGAATGTCCGACAGAAAATGTCAGACGGGAGCTTTTCATCGTATAGTCCGATCGTGTGTAGGCCCCATCGGACTTTTTTCGTCGAAAATTCGGGCGGACCTAGAAAGAGAACATGTTCTAAATTTTTTTCTGACGGAACCAATTTTCTATCGGGGAAAACCGCTCGTCTGCATGCTGTTCCGACGTACCAAAAACGACGCATGCTCTGAAGCAAGTACGAGACGGAAGCTATTGGCTACTGGCTATTGAACTTTCTTTTTTCTAGTCCCGTCGTACGTGTTGTACGTCACCGCGTTCTTGACGGTCGGACTTTGGTGTGATCGTGTGTACGCAGGACAGTTTATTTCGACGGGAAAACCGGTCGTGTGTACACAACAGGTTTTCTTCTAAGATTGTCCTTGTCCATTGGTGATCAGTGAGAAGAATGTTCCTTACATTGGTGATCAGTGGGAACAATGTTCCTTACATTGGTGATCAGTGGGAAGAATGTTCCTTACATTGGTGATCAGTGGGAAGAATGTTCCTTACATTGGTGATAAGTGGGAAGAATGTTCCTTACATTGGTGATCAGTGAGAAGAATGTTCCTTACATGGTGATCAGTGAGAAGAATGTTCCTTACATTGGTGATCAGTGAGAAGAATGTTCCTTACATTGGTGATCAGTGGGAAGAATGTTCCTTACATTGGTGATCAGTGGGAAGAATGTCCCTTACATTGGTGATCAGTGGGAAGAATGTTCCTTACATTGGTGATCAGTGAGAAGAATGTTCCTTACATTGGTGATCAGTGGGAAGAATGTTCCTTACATTGGTGATCAGTGAGAAGAATGTTCCTTACATTGGTGATCAGTGAGAAGAATGTTCCTTACATTGGTGGTCAGTGAGAAGAATGTTCCTTACATTGGTGATCAGTGAGAAGAATGTTCCTTACATTGGTGATCAGTGGGAAGAATGTTCCTTACATTGGTGAACAGTGAGAAGAATGTTCCTTACATTGGTGGTCAGTGGGAAGAATGTTCCTTACATTGGTGGTCAGTGGGAAGAATGTTCCTTACATTGGTGATCAGTGAGAAGAATGTTCCTTACATTGGTGATCAGTGAGAAGAATGTTCCTTACATTGGTGATCAGTGAGAAGAATGTTCCTTACATTGGTGATCAGTGGGAAGAATGTTCCTTACATTGGTGATCAGTGGGAAGAATGTTCCTTACATTGGTGATCAGTGAGAAGAATGTCCCTTACATTGGTGATCAGTGAGAAGAATGTCCCTTACATTGGTGATCAGTGGGAAGAATGTTCCTTACATTGATGATCAGTGAGAAGAATGTTCCTTACATTGGTGATCAGTGGGAAGAATGTTCCTTACATTGGTGATCAGTGGGAAGAATGTTCCTTACATTGGTGATCTGTGGGAAGAATGTTCCTTACATTGGTGATCAGTGGGAAGAATGTTCCTTACATTGGTGATCAGTGAGAAGAATGTCCCTTACATTGGTGATCAGTGAGAAGAATGTTCCTTACATTGGTGATCAGTGAGAAGAATGTCCCTTACATTGTAGCTCAGTGGGAAGAATGTTCCTTACATTGGTGATCAGTGGGAAGAATGTTCCTTACATTGATGATCAGTGAGAAGAACGTTCCTTACATTGGTGATCAGTGGGAAGAATGTTCCTTACATTGGTGATCAGTGGGAAGAATGTTCCTTACATTGGTGATCTGTGGGAAGAATGTTCCTTACATTGGTGATCAGTGGGAAGAATGTTCCTTACATTGGTGATCAGTGAGAAGAATGTCCCTTACATTGGTGATCAGTGAGAAGAATGTTCCTTACATTGGTGATCAGTGAGAAGAATGTCCCTTACATTGGTGATCAGTGAGAAGAATGTCCCTTACATTGTGATCAGTGAGAAGAATGTCCCTTACATTGGTGATCAGTGAGAAGAATGTCCCTTACATTGGTGATCAGTGAGAAGAATGTTCCTTACATTGGTGATCAGTGAGAAGAATGTTCCTTACATTGGTGATCAGTGAGAAGAATGTTCCTTACATTGGTGATCAGTGAGAAGAATGTTCCTTACATTGGTGATCAGTGGGAAGAATGTTCCTTACATTGGTGATCAGTGGGAAGAATGTCCCTTACATTGGTGATCAGTGGGAAGAATGTTCCTTACATTGGTGATCAGTGAGAAGAATGTTCCTTACATTGGTGATCAGTGGGAAGAATGTTCCTTACATTGGTGATCAGTGAGAAGAATGTTCCTTACATTGGTGATCAGTGAGAAGAATGTTCCTTACATTGGTGGTCAGTGAGAAGAATGTTCCTTACATTGGTGATCAGTGAGAAGAATGTTCCTTACATTGGTGATCAGTGGGAAGAATGTTCCTTACATTGGTAAACAGTGAGAAGAATGTTCCTTACATTGGTGGTCAGTGGGAAGAATGTTCCTTACATTGGTGGTCAGTGGGAAGAATGTTCCTTACATTGGTGATCAGTGAGAAGAATGTTCCTTACATTGGTGATCAGTGAGAAGAATGTTCCTTACATTGGTGATCAGTGAGAAGAATGTTCCTTACATTGGTGATCAGTGGGAAGAATGTTCCTTACATTGGTGATCAGTGGGAAGAATGTTCCTTACATTGGTGATCAGTGAGAGAATGTCCCTTACATTGGTGATCAGTGAGAAGAATGTCCCTTACATTGGTGATCAGTGGGAAGAATGTTCCTTACATTGATGATCAGTGAGAAGAATGTTCCTTACATTGGTGATCAGTGGGAAGAATGTTCCTTACATTGGTGATCAGTGGGAAGAATGTTCCTTACATTGGTGATCTGTGGGAAGAATGTTCCTTACATTGGTGATCAGTGGGAAGAATGTTCCTTACATTGGTGATCAGTGAGAAGAATGTCCCTTACATTGGTGATCAGTGAGAAGAATGTTCCTTACATTGGTGATCAGTGAGAAGAATGTCCCTTACATTGAAGGTCAGTGGGAAGAATGTTCCTTACATTGGTGATCAGTGGGAAGAATGTTCCTTACATTGATGATCAGTGAGAAGAACGTTCCTTACATTGGTGATCAGTGGGAAGAATGTTCCTTACATTGGTGATCAGTGGGAAGAATGTTCCTTACATTGGTGATCTGTGGGAAGAATGTTCCTTACATTGGTGATCAGTGGGAAGAATGTTCCTTACATTGGTGATCAGTGAGAAGAATGTCCCTTACATTGGTGATCAGTGAGAAGAATGTTCCTTACATTGGTGATCAGTGAGAAGAATGTCCCTTACATTGGTGATCAGTGAGAAGAATGTCCCTTACATTGGTGATCAGTGAGAAGAATGTCCCTTACATTGGTGATCAGTGAGAAGAATGTCCCTTACATTGGTGATCAGTGAGAAGAATGTTCCTTACATTGGTGATCAGTGAGAAGAATGTTCCTTACATTGGTGATCAGTGAGAAGAATGTTCCTTACATTGGTGATCAGTGAGAAGAATGTTCCTTACATTGGTGATCAGTGGGAAGAATGTTCCTTACATTGGTGATCAGTGGGAAGAATGTTCCTTACATTGGTGATCAGTGGGAAGAATGTTCCTTACATTGGTGATCAGTGGGAAGAATGTTCCTTACATTGGTGATCAGTGGGAAGAATGTTCCTTACATTGGTGATCAGTGGGAAGAATGTTCCTTACATTGGTGATCAGTGGGAAGAATGTTCCTTACATTGGTGATCAGTGGGAAGAATGCTCCTTACATTGGTGATCAGTGGGAAGAATGTTCCTTACATTGGTGATCAGTGGGAAGAATGTTCCTTACATTGGTGATCAGTGAGAAGAATGTTCCTTACATTGGTGATCAGTGGGAAGAATGCTCCTTACATTGGTGATCAGTGGGAAGAATGTTCCTTGCATTGGTTTCGTGTGCCTTTATCTTATATTGATCTGCTATTGGTTATCAGTTTCACAAATGTCTATTTTGTAAATTTGGAAGGATGAATGAATTCATAGTTGGACGTGTTTCGGCTGGTTCATGCACACCGTGGACAGGTGACTCCGTGGACAGGTGAGATCGGCTGGTTTTGGAGAAAAAAAAAAAAATGTATCGGAAGCTACGCTAAATGAACACCGGACATCCAGGTGCAGGTGTCACATCAATATGGCAGCCAAGCCCTGACATGGGAGGGAATGTTCTGCATTCTTATGTGATTGTGGGCCGCCTTCCAGGAACGGTGTAACCTCTGCCCATGACACGCACAACGGACATTCTTTCTCCGCCGTTCAGTACCAGAGGCAAGGGCGGGACTGCGCTCCGGAGAGAATTTTGTAAGATAAGCTTTCCTGTCATAAGCACATGTGTACAGTATTGGAACTTTTGACTTGTGAGTGGAATATTTGTAAACACTTGACCATTGGAAGATTTACCCCCCTCCCCCTTTCATGACCAGGCCATTTTTTGCTATAGCTATAGTTATAGCAATTGCGCGGTCATGCAAAGCTGAAAATTAAATTTATGTCCCCCCCCCCCCCCATAAACAGAGCTTTCTTTTGATGGTATTTTTTTTTATTATATAAATAATATATTATATATATTTGTTTTTTTATTATATAAATAAAAAAGACTGACAATTTTGAAAAAAAACAAACAATTTTTTTACTTTCTGCTATAAAACATATATATATATATATATATATATATATATATATATATATATATATATATATATATATATATATATATTTATATATATATATATATCAGCCCTTAGGGTTAGGAATGGCAGTAATTGTTAGGGTTAGCATTCTAACTCTAGCAATTTCCACTAACCCTAACATTTAACTCTAACATTAGCCTTTAACCCTAACCACAGCCCTTAACATCTAGCCCTAGCCCTTAACCCAAAATTCTAACCCTGACATCTAACCCTAGCCTTTAACCTTAACATCTGACCCTTGCCCAAACATCTAACGTTAGCCCTTAACCCTAACATATAACCCTATCACCTAACCATAACATCTAACCACAGCCAGTAATACTAAAATCTAACACTAGCCCTTAACCCTAACCCCAACATCTAACCATAGCTCTGAAGCTCTAACCCTAACATCCAACCCTAAGCCTTAACCGTAACATCTAACACTAGCCCCCAACCCTAACATATAACCCTATCTCTTAACCCAAACATCTAACCCTAGCCCTTAACCCTAAAATCTAACCATAGTCCTTAACCCTAACATCTAACCCTAGCCCTTAACCCTAACTTCTAACCACAGCCCTTAACCCTAACATCTAACCCTAGCCCTTAACTCTAACATCAAACCCTAGCCTTTAACCTTAACCCTACTATCTAACCCTAGCTCCAAACCCCAACATCTAACCCTAGCCCTTAACCCTAACCCCAACATCTAACCCTAGCCCTTAACCCTAACCCCAACATCTAACCATAGTCTTGAAACCCTAACCCTAACATCCAACCGTAGGCCTTAACCCTAACATCTAACACTAGCCCCCAACCCTAACATATAATCCTATCTCTTAACCCTAACATCTAACCCTAGCCCTTAATTCTAACATCTAACCCTAGCACTTAACCCTATCATATAACCCTAACCATAAACCCTAACATCTTACCATAGCCTTTAACCCTAACATCTAACACTAGGCGCTAACCCTAACATCTAACCCTAGCTCTTAACCCTAACCCTATCCCTTAACCCAAACATCTAACACTAGCCCCCAACCCTAACATCTAACCCTAACATATAACCCCAGCCATTAACCCTAATGCTAAACTCTAACCCTAGCCCTTGACCTTAACCCATTTGCGCCCACGCTACAACCGAAAAAGATGGCTACAGCGCTGGCTTCCTTTGCCGGGAGGGCGTCCATGTAAGTCCTCCCGTTCTTGCACCACCCACGCATCCCAAGAGGCGCACGCGCGGCGCGCTCTGTGATCGCCGAGTCTGATCACAGGGCGGGGTAAAGGGCCAATCACAGCGGGCCCTTTACCACGTGATTAGTTGTCAGCCAATGACAGCTGATCATGGAAGTAAACAGAAGCTGGTTTCCGGCTTTTTCTTTTCTTCACGCTGTCAGCATGAAGAAAAGAAGCAACCCGTTGACCGGCTTCTGTTAGAGGTACATCGGTCCTCTTAGTGATCAACAGTGCTGCAAATCAGTGTCCTCCAGTGCCACCTATTAGTGGCCATCAGTGCTGCCAATCAGTGCCCAACAGTGCCTCATCATCAGTGCTGCCTGATCAGTGCCCACCAGTTCCGCCTATCAGTGCCTCCTCATCAGTGCCACCTATCAGTGCCCACCAGTGCCGCCTATCAGTGCTTCCTCATCCGTGCCACCTATCAGTGCCCATCAGTGCTGCCAATCAGTGCCCAACAGTGCCTCATCATCAGTGCTGCCTGATCAATGCCCTCCAGTGCCGCCTATCAGTGCCCCCTCATCAGTGCCACCTATCAGTGCCCACCAGTGCTGCCTATCAGTGCCTCCTCATCAGTTGCACCTATCAGTGCCCACCAGTGCTGCCTATCAGTGCCCATCAGTGCCATCTATCAGTGCCACCTCTCTGTGCCACCTATCAGTGCCCATCAGTGCCACCTATCAGTGCAGCCGCATCATTGCCTCCTGATCAGTACCCACCAGTGCCACCTCATCAGTGCCCATCAGTGAAGGAGAAAAATTACCTGTTTGCAAAATTTTATAACAATCTATGCTTGAGGTTATTGTAGCCATATTAGTGCAATTGCCACAGAGAAAATTGAGTACAGTAAAACCTTGGATTGAGAGCATTTTGCAAGACAGGCAACATTTTAAAAATTTTTTTGACTTGATATACAAGCGATGTCTTGATATACAAGTAGCGACATGTCACTACAGAGTATAAAAGAGAAGAGAGGCGCCTCTAAGTGTAGCAATATGGTTACATTTAATGAAGGTTCAACATTTAGAAACTCACATGGTCGATGATTAAAACAGACACATCTAAGTATGCCGGCATCCGGGGTAAAGCTGTCTACATAGACCGTCCTCCGCACCGCCATCGATGTTGTCCCTTCCACGCTGTGCTCCACGAGCGGTTCAAGCCTCGCTTTCAGATCGCTCTACTGCAGGGTAGTCTTCCCGGTTGCGATTGCAGACAGCTTTACCCCGGATGCCTCCATACTTAGATGTGCCTCTTTTAATCAACAACCATGTGAGTTGCTAAATGTTGTACCTTCATTAAATGTAACCATATTGCTACACTTAGAGGCGCCTCTCTTCTCTTTTATACTCTGGAGCTCCTGCTGGATTTTGCTTCTAATCCCCTTGCGGAGGCTTCCATTTGTGGATGGACATTTTATGGTTACACAACCAATCACATTTCTATAATCTTTTTATATGGACTATAAACTGTGGGACGAATCATTTGAGTTTCCATTATTTCTTATGGGGAAATTCGCTTTGATATACAAGTGCTTTGGATGACAAGCATGTTTCCGGAACAAATTATGCTTTCAATCCGAGGTTTTACTGTACTGTCCGTGATACTTATTTTGTTCGCACTAACATACAGTTTTACAGGATAGACATGTGCGATTAGTTTCGTACAAATTTCCGTAAATTCGTACATTCGGGAGGATCTGAAATACGAATTGCTATGCTTCCGAATTTTGTACGAAATTTCGTTTACGAATTTCGGATCCAAATTCCGTTACAACGGAAATGAGAATGTTCGTTAATTACGATTATTCGTTATGATGAAGTTAAAACCCCAGGAAGTCATCACAGCACAGGGATGGGGGAGCCCCTCATAATAAATTCATCATAACGAACATTCGTAATTGTTACTAGACATGTGCACAATAGAAAAATTTGTTTAGTTTTGTTTCGTTTCCGTTGATTCGTAACGATTCGTAATTTCGTAAGTCGTCGGTGTTCGTATTCGGACTCGTTCGTATTTTCGTAGAGTTATTTTTTCGTTGATTCGTTTTTCCGTTAGTCTTATTTTCGTTTATTCGAAATTCGTATTTTTGTATTTTCGTTATATTTTGTATTCGGGATGCATTCGTATTTTCGTAGATTTAGTTACATTCGTAAGATTGATTTATTCGTACTTTTGTAACATTGTTTTCGTAGATTCGTAATCGGAGCATAATTCATAATTTTATGTAATGTGTATGCTTTAATTACATTGTAAGAGACACGGAAAATTACGAATCAACAAAAAAAGAAAAAAAGATACGAATGTACGAATTTTTTCGTTCAATCCATTCGAAGCACGTTAACCACTTCCCACCCGGCCAATGTAGATATACGGCCGGGTGGGAGCCGTCTACTTCTGATAGGACGTTCAGGAACGTCCTTCAGAAGTAGCGGGATCGCGCGCGCGCGTGCCCGCGCAGCGGCGCGATCCCGATGCGGCCGTGTCACCCGGACACGGCGCATCTCGAATCGGCAGGAGGGCACGGTGATTGGCCCTCCTGATCACATGACGGCCGTGACGAATCACGGCTGTCATGTGATGTAAACAAACAGCCGGTTGCTAGGCAATCGGCCCTCCTCTCCTCACACGGAAGTCGTCGGTGAGGAGAGGAGAGCGGATCGCTGCAGCCGGCTGGTGATCAGTGAGTATGAGATGTTTTTTTTACTCACTGATCACCAGTCTAGGGTCCCCCATAGTAAAACACACATGTCCCCACAGTAAAACACACATGTCCCCAAAACACACATGTCCCCAAAACACACATGTCCCTAAATAATAAAAACACATGTCCCTCACATATGTCCCACTAAAATCACATGTGCCAATGATTATCTGCACACATATGTCCGTGATCACCTGCACACCCCTTTTACATGATCATTTGCGTACATATGTCCGTGATCACGCGAACCAATTATTATACACTTAACGGAATTTTTTTTACAAAAAACATGTAGCAGAATACATTTTGGATTAAATTTATGACAAAATTTGATTTTATTGGATTTCTTTTAAAAAAGAAAGGAGAAAATATTGTTTTTTTTCAAAATTTCCGCTATGTTTTCGCTTATATCGCAAAAAATAAAAAACGGAGTCGCGAATAAATACCACCAAACTAAAGCTCTATTTGTGCGAACAAAATGATAAAAAATTCATTTAGTTACAGCATTGCATGACCGCGCAATTGTCACTGAAAGTGCGCGAGCACTGAAAGCTGAAAATTGGTCTGGGCAGGAAGGGTGTTTAAGTGCACAGTAGGCAAGTGGTTAAGCAGCGCCATTGTAAGAGACACGGAAAATTACGAATCGACAAACAAAAAAAAAAGTTACGAATGTACAAATTTTTTTGTTCAATCCATTCGAAGCACGTTAAGCAGCGCTATTGTAAGAGACACGGAAAATTACAAATAAACAAAAAAAAAGTTACGATTGTACGACTTTTTTCGTTCAATCCATTCGAAGCACGTTAAGCAGCGCCATTGTAAGAGACACGGAAAATTACGAATCAACAAAAAAAAAAAGTTACGAATGTACGAATTTTTTCGTTCAATCCATTCGAAGCCCGTTAAGCAGCGCCATTGTAAGAGACACAGAAAATTACGAATCGACAAAAAAAAAGTTACGAATGTACGAATTTTTTCGTTCAATCCATTCGAAGCACGTTAATCAGCGCCATTGTAAGGGACACGGAAAATTCTGAATCAACAAAAAAAAAAAGTTACGAATGTACGAATTTTTTCGTTCAATACATTTGAAGCACGTTAAGCAGCGCCATTGTAAAAATTACGACTCAACAAACAAAAAAAAAGAGTTACGAATGTACAAATTTTTTCGTTCATTTTGATTTTCGTTGTTTCTGTTTTCGTTTTTCGGATTTTCCTTCTTTCGTAGTTTCGTTGTTTCTAATTTAATTATTTTGTATTTTCGTTGTTTTTCATATTCGTTCGTTTCAATAGTTCGTTATTCGTTAGAATTTTTAGCGAACCATTTGTGCGATAACGAATGAACGAATATAACGAATTTGAACAAATCCGTAACTAAACGAATTGCACATGTCTAATTGTTACGAAAAGTTAACGAACCTAACGAAAATTCGTAATTTTGTACGAATCCAAATTGAATTTTGTATACGAATTACGAAATACGAATTAATTCTAATACGGAACGAAACTAAACGAATTTATTGACGGCGCACATGTCTATTACAGGACAAGCTTTTCGGGGTATGTCCCCTTCTTCAGGGTCCAAGCAGTACTGATTCACAAAAGTTAATTGTCGTGTGGTGGACCTCATCCAATGCAAAAGGTGCAGCAAAGGATCTCATGTTGGTGAAACAGGACAGAAGTTGCAAGTGAGGATGAATTTGCACCGACATACCATCAAGGACCATAAAGAAGACATTATGTGCACACCTGAGGGACATCACTTCTCACAACCTGACCGCCCTATAGAAGACCTCAATGTTTTAGTTCTTAAAGGGAACTTCAGAACTATCCAGGAAAGGAAAACGTTTGAACTAAGAATGATACTTATTTTTGACACAAAAAAATGTGTCAAAATTTACATCATGATCTCCTTACCCAGTATACTAAAGTTTTACCGCCCCCCCCCCCCCCTCTGTGACTGTCACCCCCCCCCCTCCCCCCAGTCTATAGCTCTCCCTCTGTCTGATCTCACTTTAACTTTGCTGCTACCTTTATTACTATTGCCATATACATTGATTTGTATGTGTTAAGTTTTATATATTTTTTCCTTTCCCTCAGAGATTGTGTTTTTTTTTTGTTTTGTTTTAACATTTTAACATTCTGCTAAAACTTGTGTGAATCAGTACTGCTTGGACCCCGAAGAAGGGGACAGAAGAAGGCGGCATATCCCGAATTCTTGTCCTGAAATATTGTACGTTAGTGCAAATTAAAAAAGTATCACGGACAGTACTCAATTTTCTCTATAACAAACTATGTAAAACGTTTTTTTTTTTTTCAGTCTTTTTTTGTTTGTTTAGCAAAAATTAAAAAACGCAGTAGTGATTAAATACCACCAAAAGAAGGGGGTAAAAGTGCCCAGTAAGCAAGTTGTTAATATCTAACCCTAGCCCTTAACCCTAACACCTAACACTAGCCCTTAACATTAACATCTCGCCCTAGCCCTTAACCCTAACATCTAACCCTAATTCTAACATCTAACCCTTAAATCAAACATTTAACCCTAGCCCTTAACCCTAACCATAACATCTTACCCTAACCGTTAATACTAACATCTAACCCTAGCCCTTAACTCAAACATCTAACCCTAGCCCTTAACCCTAACATCTAACCCTAGCCCTTAACCCCAACATCTAACCCTAGCCCTTAACCCTAACATCTAACCCTAGCCCTTAACCCCAACATCTAACCCTAGCCCTTAACACTAACATCTAACCCTAGCCCTTAACACTAACATCTAACCCAAGCCCTTAACTCAAACATCTAACCCTAGCCCTTAACACTAACATATCACCCTAGCCCTTAACACTAACATCTAACCCTAGCCCTTAACACTAACATCTAATCCAAGCCTTTAACCCCAACATCTAACCCTAGCCCTTAACTCAAACATCTAACCCTAGCCCTTAACCCTAACCTTAACATCTAACCCTAACCCTTATCCTAACATCTAACCCTAGCCCTTAACACTAACATCTACACCTACTACTTAACCCCAACATCTAACCATAGCCTTTAACCCAAACATCTAACCCTAACCCTTAATACTAACATCTAACCCTAAACCCTAATATCTAACCATAGCCCTTAATGCTAATATCTAACCCAAGCCCTTAACCCTAACTCTAACATCTATCCCTTAACCCTGACATCAAACCCTAATATCTAACCGTAAACCCTAACATGAGACTTTGGACACATTCGTTCTCGCATTACTTTCATGCGACTTTGATGCTACTTGAGCGGCAGAGAGTGTAAAGTCACATCAAAGTCGCACTCCATGAACAGAACTGTCGTACTTTCCTATTAACCAAAAAAAAAAAAGAAAACACGCATCAAAAACGCTACACTTGCATTTTTGCTGTGGGTCCATTGAAGTCTATTACACGCAAAACGCAATCTGTTGCGAAAAAAAAAAAGTTCCTGACCCTTTCCAAAAAAATGTACCGGCTCAAAACGCACACAGATGTACAGTGAACAATATCCATAGGTGCTACACCGCCCCAAAAGCTACAGAGAGTAAAACTCCTGCCGTGGCCAAGCAGCAAAGCATCATGCCCACGGCGTGTGTACACCCCCAGCCATTGCCTCTGCATCTAAAGCCCCATACACCATATCAGTTTTTCTGCTGAGTTTTTCCTTCAGATTTAGCAAAACCATATAGTACAAGGGCCTGCCTGATTGCATACACATTGAAACTCCTAAGGTTTGACCTCATATTATATGGTTTTGTTAAATCTGAAGGAAAAACTGATAGTGTGTATGGGGCTTAACCGCTTCCCGACCGACGCACGACGACAGGGCCGGACTGGGAATAAAATTCAGCCCTGGAAAAAATTTCATACCAGCCCCACAGCATTATTATACCAGCGCAACAGCATAACGTCATTATTTTCTGGTTCATGAAAGGGAAAACCAGACATTTTAAAGCACATTTGAAGACTGTATTATATACAGAAAAGACAGATATGAAATCACATAGGGCTTTATATATATACACGGGGTGCTGAAGAGCACTGGGGTGGGGGCTGGAGAGCACTGTGGGGGTGGGGAGCACGGGGGGGGGGGGGGGGGGGCTGGAGAGCACTGTGGGGGGTGGAGAGCACTGTGGGGGGTGGAGAGCACTGTGGTGGGATCTGGAGACTGATGGAGAGAGCTGGAGAGCACTGGGGGCAGACAGAACAGGGGTGGGGAGCACGGGGGGCTGGACAGCACTGTGAGGGGTGGGGAGCACGGGGGGGCTGGACAGCACTGTGAGGGGTGGGGAGCACAGGGGGGCTAGAGAGCACTGTGGGGGTGGGGAGCACAGGGGGCTGGAGAGCAATGTGGGGGGCGGAGAGCACTGTGGTGGGAGCTAGAGACTGATGGGGAGAGCTGGAGAGCACTGGGGGCAAAAAGAACAGGGGTGGGGAGCACGGGGGGCTGGACAGCACTGTGGGGGGGGGCTGGAGTCGGAGAGCACCAGGGGCAGAAAGAACAAGGGTGGGGAGCACGGGGGCTGGGGAGCATGGGGGGGGGCTGAAGAGCACTGTGGGGGGTGGAGAGCACTGGGGTGGGGGCTGGAGAATGATGGGGAGAGCTGGAGAGCACCGGGGTAGAAAGAACAGGGGTGGGGGGGCTGGAGAGCACTGTGGGGGGTGGAGAGCAATGGGGTGGGGCTGGACAGCACTGTGGGGGGTGGGGGAGCACTGGGGTGGGGGCTGTACAGCACTGTGGGGGGTGGGGAGCACGGGGTGGGGGCTGGAGAGCACTGTGGGGTGTGGGGAGCACTGTGGGGGTGGGGAGCATGGGGGGCTGGAGAGCACTGTGGGGGGTGGAGAGCACTGTGGTGGGAGCTGGAGACTGATGGGGAGAGCTGGAGACTGATGGGGGCAGACAGAACAGGGGTGGGGAGCACAGGGGGCTGGACAGCACTGTGAGGGGTGGGGAGCACGGGGGCTAGAGAGCACTGTGGGGGTGGGGAGCACAGGGGGCTGGAGAGCAATGTGGGGGGTGGAGAGCACTGTGGTGGGAGCTGGAGACTAATGGGGAGAGCTGGAGAGCACTGGGGGCAGAAAGAACAGGGGTGGGGAGCACGGGGGGGCTGGACAGCACTGTGGGGGGAGGGGCTGGAGTCGGAGAGCACCGGGGGCAGAAAGAACAGGGGTGGGGAGCACGGGGGGGCTGAAGAGCACTGTGGGGGGTGGAGAGCACTGGGGTGGGGGCTGGAGAATGATGGGGAGAGCTGGAGAGCATCGGGGGTAGAAAGAACAGGGGTGGGGGGGCTGGAGAGCACTGTGGGGGGTGGAGAGCACTGTGGGGGGTGGAGAGCACTGTGGTGGGATCTGGAGACTGATGGGGAGAGCTGGAGAGCACTGGGGGCAGACAGAACAGGGGTGGGGAGCACGGGGGGCTGGACAGCACTGTGAGGGGTGGGGAGCACGGGGGGGCTGGACAGCACTGTGAGGGGTGGGGAGCACAGGGGGGCTAGAGAGCACTGTGGGGGTGGGGAGCACAGGGGGCTGGAGAGCAATGTGGGGGGTGGAGAGCACTGTGGTGGGAGCTAGAGACTGATGGGGAGAGCTGGAGAGCACTGGGGGCAAAAAAAACAGGGGTGGGGAGCACGGGGGGGCTGGACAGCACTGTGGGGGGGGGGGCTGGAGTCGGAGAGCACCAGGGGCAGAAAGAACAAGGGTGGGGAGCACGGGGGGGCTGGGGAGCATGGGGGGGGCTGAAGAGCACTGTGGGGGGTGGAGAGCACTGGGGTGGGGCTGGAGAATGATGGGGAGAGCTGGAGAGCACCGGGGGTAGAAAGAACAGGGGTGGGGGGGCTGGAGAGCACTGTGGGGGGTGGAGAGCAATGGGGTGGGGGCTGGACAGCACTGTGGGGGTGGGGAGCACTGGGGTGGGGGCTGGACAGCACTGTGGGGGTGGGGAGCACGGGGTGGGGGCTGGAGAGCACTGTGGGGTGTGGAGAGCACTGTGGGGGTGGGGAGCATGGGGGGGCTGGAGAGCACTGTGGGGGGTGGAGAGCACTGTGGTGGGAGCTGGAGACTGATGGGGAGAGCTGGAGACTGATGGGGGCAGACAGAATAGGGGTGGGGAGCACAGGGGGCTGGACAGCACTGTGAGGGGTGGGGAGCACGGGGGGCTAGAGAGCACTGTGGGGGTGGGGAGCACAGGGGGCTGGAGAGCAATGTGGGGGGTGGAGAGCACTGTGGTGGGAGCTGGAGACTAATGGGGAGAGCTGGAGAGCACTGGGGGCAGAAAGAACAGGGGTGGGGAGCACGGGGGGCTGGACAGCACTGTGGGGGGAGGGGCTGGAGTCGGAGAGCACCGGGGGCAGAAAGAACAGGGGTGGGGAGCACGGGGGGGCTGAAGAGCACTGTGGGGGGTGGAGAGCACTGGGGTGGGGGCTGGAGAATGATGGGGAGAGCTGGAGAGCATCGGGGGTAGAAAGAACAGGGGTGGGGGGCTGGAGAGCACTGTGGGGGGTGGAGAGCAATGGGGTGGGGGCTGGACAGCACTGTGGGGGGGTGGGACAGCACTGTGGGGGGTGGGGAGCACGGGGGGGGGGGCTGGACAGCACTGTGGGGGGTGGGGAGCATGGGGGGGGCTGGACAGCACTGTGGGGGGTGGGGGGCTGGAGAGCACTGGGGTGGGGGCTAGACAAGGACCTGGAGAGCAGGGGAGGCAGAAATAACAGGGGTTGAGAGAACTGGGGGGGGGGGGGGGCTGGAGACAGTGGAGAGTGTGGTGGGGGAGGAGAGCACTGGGGGGAGCACAAGGAGAACTGGGGGGGGGGGGGGGGGGCAGTAAAATAATTTGGATAGGGGGATCAGCAGGGGGCGGCATATAGAGGAAATGAGCTTTCTATTATTCCTCCATGCAGCCTCTGAATGCTTTATTCTCCTCCTCTCCCTCCTCCAAGCATTCAGCGGCTGCATGGAGGAATATAGAAAGATAATCTCCTCTATATGCTGCCCCCGCTGATCCCCCTATCCAGGCACACAGTTAGGGCTGTACTCACAGCCATCTCTCCTCCTGTGATCTCGGAGCTGGCCGGGTCAGTGTTCTGCGGCCGCGCACCGCGCTGTAACATGGTCCCGCCCCCCCCAGACCGGCTGTGTGATAGGTGGAACACTGATTCTAGATACTATCACACGAGCCGTTCTAGGGGGGCGGGACCATGTTACAGCGCGGTGCGCGGCCGCAGAACACTGACCCGGCCAGCTCCGAGATTACAGGCGCATGAGAGTGGGGACAGGGGAGCACTGTAGCCGCAAAACGGCCCCAGGGCAGGCAGCCTACCGGGAAATATCCCGGTATCCCGGTAGGCCAGTCCGGCCCTGCACGACGATGTACGTCGACAGAATGGCACAGACAAGAAAAAGGGCGTACAGGTACATCCCCTTTAAGATGTGGTCCCGTGCCATCGAGCGCGCGCCGGTCGGGACCCCCGTGAGTCCGGTCGCACGTCCCGCTGACTCGATCGCTGCGGGGATACCCGCGATCGTCTCACGGGAAGGCTGAACGGGGAGATGCGGAAGTAAACAGCATCTCCCCGTTCTGCCTAGCAACTAGTGACGCCGATCTCTGTTCCCTGTGATTGGAGCAGAGATCAGTGTTCACTAGCTCACAGCCACGCCCCCCGCCACAGTTAGTAACACGCCTCTAGCAACACTTAACCCCTACACTGCCACCTAGTGGTTAACCCCTTCACTGCCAGTGTCATTTACACAGGAATCAGTGCATATAAATAGCACCGATTGCTGTATAAATGACAATGGTCCCAAAAACGTGTCAAAAATGTCCGATGTGTCCGCCATAATGTCGCAGTCACAATAAAAATCGCTGATCGCCGACATTACTAGTAAAAAAAATATTAATAAAAATGCCATAAAACTATCCCCTATTTTTTAAACGCTATAACTTCTGCGCAAACCAATCAATAATCGCTTATTGCAATTTTTTTTACCAAAAATATGTAGAAGAATACGTATCGGCCTAAACTGAGGAAAAAATTTTTTTTTATATATTTTTGAGGGATATTTATTATAGCAAAAAGGTAAAAATATTGCATTGTTTTCAAAATTGTCGCTCTTTTTTTGTTTATAGCGCAAAAAATAAAAACCGCAGGGGTGATCAAATACCACCAAAAGAAAGCTCTATTTGTGGGAAAAAAGGACGTCAATTTTGTGTGGGAGCCACGTCGCACGACCGCGCAATTGTCAGTTAAAGCGACGCAGTGCCGAATCGCAAAAAGTGGTCCGGTCTTAAGCCAGCAAAATGGTCCGGTCTGAAAGTGGTTAAAGGGGGAGCGGTTGGGTGACAGAAAAAAACTGCAGTTCAACCATGGGGTTTTACCACCCCCTCAACCACTAGTGTAAGCCCCTACATTTTATATATAGACACCACATTTACAATGTATTAGTAAATTTAACCTTTCAAGCCTTTTCATAACTGATATCAACCATTCCTTTCAGAGATTACTAAGGGTTCCTATGAGCTCAGGCTGATTGACCTCCCATTTGATGGCGCCGGCATAATTCCAGAGCCAACGCCATGCCATGTGCCCAATGATTTTCTTAGCCATCTGTAAGGGGGGACCCACTGACCACCAATAATTGGTTTCAGTAGGACCCCCCCCATCACTGGTCTACATCAGTGGTCTCCAAACTGTGGCGCAGGGGCCATATGTAGCCCTTTGCTTGTCTTTATCTGATCCTTGTGACTATTCCTCACACTGACATGAGACACGATTCTGCCAACTGACATCAGGAACAGGGCATCATTTCTCCCACTGACACCAAGGATGGGGCACTATTCCTCCCACTGATGCCAATGATGGGGCACTATTCCTTCCACTGATGCCAATGATGGGGCACTATTCCTCTCACTGACACCAATGATGGGGTACTGTTCTTCCCACTGACTCAAGTGATGGGGCACTATTCTTTCCACTGACCCCAATGATGGGGCACTATTCCTTTCACTGATACCAATGGTGAGGCACTATTTATTGCTCCCATCATTGGTATCAGTGGGAGGAATAATGCCCCATCATTGATATCAGTGGGAGGAATAGTGCTCCATCATTGGTGTTAGTGGGAGGAATAGTGCCCCGTCATTGGTGTCAGTGGGAGGAATAGTGCCCGTCATTGGTGTCAGTGGGAGAAATAGTGTCCCATCATTGGTGTCAGTGGGAGGAATAGTGCCCCGTCATTGGTGTCAGTGGGAGGAATAGTGTCCCGTCATTGGTGTCAGTGGGAGGAATAGTGCCCCATCATTGGTAACAGTGGGAGGAATAGTGTCCCGTCATTGGTTTCAGTGGGAGGAAT
Source organism: Lithobates sylvaticus (assembly GCA_028564925.1). Taxonomy (NCBI): domain Eukaryota; kingdom Metazoa; phylum Chordata; class Amphibia; order Anura; family Ranidae; genus Lithobates; species Lithobates sylvaticus. Next base: position 608,556,523 of record CM053029.1, read on the forward strand.
AGGGCCCCGTCATTGGTGTCAGTGGGAGGAATAGTGTCCCGTCATTGGTATCAGTGGGAGGAATAGTGTCCCATCATTGGTGTCAGTGGGTGGAATAGTGTCCTGTCATTGGTATCAGTGGGAGGAATAGTGTCCCGTCATTGGTGTCAGTGGGAGGAATAGTGCCCCATCATTGGTGTCAGTGGGTGGAATAGTGTCCGGTCATTGGTATCAGTGGGAGGAATAGTGCTCCATCATTGGTGTCAGTGGGAGGAATAGTGCCCCGTCATTGGTATCAGTGGGAGGAATAGTGTCCTGTCATTGGTATCAGTGGAAGGAATAGTGTCCCGTCATTGGTGTCAGTGGGTGGAATAGTGTCCGGTCATTGGTATCAGTGGGAGGAATAGTGCTCCATCATTGGTGTCAGTGGGAGGAATAGTGCTCCATCATTGGTATCAGTGGGAGGAATAGTGTCCTGTCATTGGTATCAGTGGGAGGCATAGTGCCCCGTCATTGGTGTCAGTGGGAGGAATAGTGCCCCGTCATTGGTGTCAGTGGGAGGAATAGTATCCCGTCATTGGTGTGAGTGGGAGGAATAGTGTCCTGTCATTGGTGTCAGTGGGAGGAATAGTGTCCCGTCATTGGTGTCAGTGGGTGGAATAGTGTCCGGTCATTGGTATCAGTGGGAGGAATAGTGCTCCATCATTGGTGTCAGTGGGAGGAATAGTGCCCCGTCATTGGTATCAGTGGGAGGAATAGTGTCCTGTCATTGGTATCAGTGGGAGGCATAGTGCCCCGTCATTGGTGTCAGTGGGAGGAATAGTGCCCCGTCATTGGTGTCAGTGGGAGGAATAGTATCCCGTCATTGGTGTGAGTGGGAGGAATAGTGTCCTGTCATTGGTGTCAGTGGGAGGAATAGTGCTCCATCATTGGTATCAGTGGGAGGAATAGTGTCCTGTCATTGGTATCAGTGGGAGGCATAGTGCCCCGTCATTGGTGTCAGTGGGAGGAATAGTGCCCCGTCATTGGTGTCAGTGGGAGGAATAGTATCCCGTCATTGGTGTGAGTGGGAGGAATAGTGTCCTGTCATTGGTGTCAGTGGGAGGAATAGTGTCCCGTCATTGGTGTCAGTGGGTGGAATAGTGTCCGGTCATTGGTATCAGTGGGAGGAATAGTGCTCCATCATTGGTGTCAGTGGGAGGAATAGTGCCCCGTCATTGGTATCAGTGGGAGGAATAGTGTCCTGTCATTGGTATCAGTGGGAGGCATAGTGCCCCGTCATTGGTGTCAGTGGGAGGAATAGTGCCCCGTCATTGGTGTCAGTGGGAGGAATAGTATCCCGTCATTGGTGTGAGTGGGAGGAATAGTGTCCCGTCATTGGTGTCAGTGGGAGGAATAGTGTCCCATCATTGGTGTCAGTGGGAGGAATAGTGCCCCATCATTGGTATCAGTGGAAGGAATAGTGTCCCATCATTGGTATCAGTGGAAGGAATAGTGCCCCATCATTGGTATCAGTGGAAGGAATAGTGTCCCATCATTGGTGTCAGTGGGAGGAATAGTGTCCCGTCATTGGTATCAGTGGGAGGAATAGTACCCCGCCATTGGTGTCAGTGGGAGGAATAGTGTCCAGTCATTGGTATCAGTGGGAGGAATAGTGTCCCATCATTGGTGTCAGTGGGAGGAATAGTGTCCCATCATTGGTGTCAGTGGGAGGAATAGTGTCCCATCATTGGTGTCAGTGGGAGGAATAGTGTCCCATCATTGGTGTCAGTGGGAGGAATAGTGTCCTGTCATTGGTATCAGTGGGAGGAATAGTGTCCTGTCATTGGTATCAGTGGGAGGAATAGTGTCCCGTCATTGGTATCAGTGGGGAGGAATAGTGTCCCATCATTGGTGTCAGTGGGAGGAATAGTGTCCTGTCATTGGTATCAGTGGGAGGAATAGTGTCCTGTCATTGGTATCAGTGGGAGGAATAGTGTCCTGTCATTGGTATCAGTGGGAGGAATAGTGTCCCATCATTGGTATCAGTGGGAGGAATAGTGTCCCATCATTGGTATCAGTGGGAGGAATAGTGTCCCATCATTGGTGTCAGTGGGAGGAATAGTGTCCCATCATTGGTGTCAGTGGGAGGAATAGTGTCCCATCATTGGTATCAGTGGAGGAATAGTGTCCCATCATTGGTATCAGTGGGAGGAATAGTGTCCCCATCATTGGTATCAGTGGGAGGAATAGTGTCCCATCATTGGTGTCAGTGGGAGGAATAGTGTCCCATCATTGGTGTCAGTGGGAGGAATAGTGTCCTGTCATTGGTATCAGTGGGAGGAATAGTGTCCTGTCATTGGTATCAGTGGGAGGAATAGTGTCCTGTCATTGGTATCAGTGGGAGGAATAGTGTCCTGTCATTGGTATCAGTGGGAGGAATAGTGTCCCATCATTGGTGTCAGTGGGAGGAATAGTGTCCAGTCATTGGTATCAGTGGGAGGAATAGTGTCCCGTCATTGGTATCAGTGGGAGGAATAGTGTCCTGTCATTGGTATCAGTGGGAGGAATAGTGTCCCGTCATTGGTGTCAGTGGGAGGAATAGTGTCCCATCATTGGTGTCAGTGGGAGGAATAGTGCCCCATCATTGGTGTCAGTGGGAGGAATAGTGTCACAAGGGTTGAATAAAGGTAACCAAAGTGACGCATCCGGACCGTGGGCCAGAGTTTGGAGACCAATGTTCTAGAGGGATCTCACAGGTATGGTGTACAGATAGTTATGTTGCTCCAAGCTGAACAAATGTATCTTTGTATCAATATCCACATCTGGATTTCTTCATTAGAAGCCATTCAGAAGATCTCCCATACAATATAAAGCGTGGATGTTGGGTGTAAGGGATGTATCGGCGGTGACGGCAGGCGCATACATATTATGCACGCTCCCGGCGCACAGACGCGGGAATAATACTCCGATCATCAATCCAAATAAACACGGCGCAGCCCCGCCGATCCACAACATACACAACGCATATCGCCATCAACAGAAACACCCCGATGGAGGTAAACACACATATCATCCCAACATCCAGGAAATGATGAAAATAGCCTTTCTGGAAGAGTCAATACACGTTGTCATGGAAACACTGCAAGGACAAAAAATAGAAAGACGTGACACAGCCAGTCTCCATAGAAACAAGAGAACCTGCCGCCGACGACGCAAAGCAGAACGCCCCAAATATGTCATGACATACAATCCGTGCTGACGGCTTTCTGCATGGGGCTCATTGGTGAGCGGGGACCCGCACCGTATACCACAGAGGACATACAGTACCTCATATATACTATATATATATATACTGTATATACTCGAGTATAAGCCGAGTTTTTCAGCACATTTTTTTGTGCTGAAAGTGCCCCCCCTCGGCTTATACTGGAGTCAAGCACTTTTCTGCAGCAGAAAATTATGTTTTCCGACCCGTATCTCGGGGCCTCTTGGTGCTAGGAACCCCAAATGTGGTGTGCAAACCCAGTGGGCCCAACACTACATCACGTCCAAAGATGGGGTTCCCCCGAGATACGGAGCCCCAAAGTCGGTTCGGAAAATTTCATTCTCTGCTGCAGAAAAGTGCTTGACATTTTCCGAACCGACTTTGGGGCCCCCGTATCTTGGGGCCACCTGGTAATAGGAACCCCATTGGATATGCTGTAGTGCTAGTTTATCTGAGTTTGCGTACCAAATCTGGGGTTCATAGCACCAAGTAGCCCCAAGATACGGGGCCCCAAAATCTGCCGCAATGTTATTTCAGGACCCTTTGGGTCCAGAGACCCCAAATTTTGGCTGCAGCTAGGGGAGCCTCTAGGAACCCTTAAAGGGGTGTTTCAGCAAAAAAAAACATTTTTTTAAACGTCAGCAGCTAAAAAAAAAGGTAGCTGCTGACTTTTAATAAGTACACTTACCCTCCCAGGGCGCCCGCGATGTCGGTCGTGGAGGCCGAGATGTCCCTCAGCGCTCCGGTCCCAGCGCCGCCATCCTCAGTAATGGAAACGGGCAGCGAAGACTACGGCTTCACTGCCCGTTTCCTACTGCGCATGCGCAAGTCGGCGTGCGGCCTACTGCAAATGCGCGAGTCGTCGCGCGGCAATTTGTGAATGGGGAACGCGATGTGTTGTGGGACACACAGTTCCCATAACACATCGCGCCCCATTCACTAGAAGACGGCGTAGGAGCAGAAGACAGAACAGCGCCAAGGAACAGGAAGAGGCAGATTAGGACGATCTGCCTAGCAACAGCCATTTCTGGTAAGTAAAAAAAAAAATTTTTTATTTTTTTTCATTTTACATTTTTATTAACCTTTTTATCAAGTTTTTTTTTTCAGGGTGGCCCTCCACTTTAACTACCAAGTTTTGAAGTTTGGGGGACCTATGGCTGCAAATGGGCACAGTGAGGCATGCAAATGGGCACAGTGAGGCTGCAAATGGCCACAGTGAGGCTGCAAAATGGCCACAGTGAGGCTGCAAATGGGCATTGTTGACCCTCTTTTCCACTAACAGTAGCTGCGCATTTCTCACCCTAGGCTTATACTCGAGTCAATACGTTTTTCCATTTTTTTGTGGTAAAGTTAAGTGCCTCGGCTTATATTCGGGTCGGCCTATACTCGAGTATATACGGTATATGTGTGTGTGTATGTATATGTACTGTATATACAGTGGGGAAAACACATATTTGATCCCCTGCAGAGGTTGTAAGTTTTGCCCACTTACAAAGAAATGAAGGGTCTATAATTTTTTATCATAGGTGCATTTTATATGATAGAGACAGAATATCAACCAAAAATCCAGAAAAAACACACAATACAAATGTTATAAATGGAGTTCAGTGACTAAAATAAGTATTTGATCCCCTACCAACCAACAATAATTCTGCCCCCCAGAGATTGGCTCCAGTAGGGGCTCATGTGGTACTCAGATTAGTCCTGTCAATATAAGAAGGTTCTCCTAACGACAACTCGTTATCTGTATAAAAGACATCTGTCCACAGAATCTCTTCCATCCAATCCTCACCATCATGGGGAAGACCAAAGATCTGTCGGAGGACGTCGGGGAGAAGATTGTAGACCTGCACAAGGCTGGGATGGGCTACAAGACCATCAGCAAGAAGCTTGGTGAGAAGAAGACAACCCTTGGAGCGACTATTCCCAAATAGAAGAAATATAAAACAACCATCAATCGCCCTCGGTCTGGAGCTCCATGCAAGTTTTCGCCTCATGGGGTGAGGATGGTCATGAGAAACGTGAGGGATCAGCCCAGAACTACGCGGGAGGAGCTTGTGAATGATCTCAAGGCATTTGGGACCACAGTCACCAAACAAACCATTGGTAACACAATTCGTTGCCCTCCATTAAAAATCCTGCAGCCCCCGTAAGGTCCCCCTCCTCAAGAAGGCACATGTAGAGGAACGTCTGAGGTTTGCAAATAAACATCTAAATGATTCAGAGAAGGATTTGGAGAAAGTTCTGTGGTCAGATGAGACCAAAATTGAGTTCTTTGGCATTAATTCAACTCACTGTTTTTGGAGGAAGAAAAATGCTGACTATGACCCTAAGAACACCATCCCTACAGTCACACACGGAGGTGGAAACATGATGCTTTGGGGCTGTTGCTCTGCTAAAGGTACAGGCCGCCTTAGCTGCATTGAAGAGCCAATGGACGGGGCCGTGTATTGAAAAATTTTGGATGAGAACCTTCTTCCCACAGCCAGAACACTAAAGATGGGTCGTGGATGGGTCTACCAGCATGACTCTAAGAGAACTGTCAGAATACATTCTGTGCGCACTCTTACGGGCAACAGGCGCACACTTACAGACAACAGGCGCACACTTACAGACAACAGGCGCACACTGACAGGCAACAGGTGCACACTCACGGGCAACTGGCGCACACTCATGGACAACAGTAGATCCTTGCACGCGCTTATGCGCATGCGTGTGTGCATTGCACACATGCACGCGCAGGACCGGGCCCTTAAACCCAGTTGGCGCCAGACAGCCTATTTAAAGGGTGCCCTGACTCCTGAATGGTGCTGACTGGTCTTTCAGCTGTGTTCCTGATACCCGGAACTTGTGATTTCCTGTCTGAATACCCGTTGCTGACCTTGGCTCCTGTTTGACCCTGCTTCTGGATCCTGCTTATCTGATCTCTGGCTTTTGACCCCGGCTCTCCACTGACCTTGCTTCTGGACTGTGTTTACCTGATCCCTGGCTCCTGATCCCGGCTTCTCATCTGACCTTGCCTTTGCCTGATGTCCTGGTACCTCACTGCCCGGCCTGTTAACAAACCCGTCTTCCTTTGTGACCTCGCTCCAGTGTCCTGTTGGGCTCAGCACTTCTGCAACTACAGTCCTGCGACTAGCTGCCACTTCCTGTAACAGGTCTCTTGGTCTTCTCCTGTGGGCACACGTGTTCCTCCTGGCCCTTGGCTCCTTCTGTTCCACCCTCAGCGGGACCTGGGCTGGAGATACAAGAGAGGCCGACCTCGTCTATTCAGTCTCCCTTCAGGTACGTGACAATGACAATGACCAAAAACATACTGCCAAGGCAACAAAGGAGTGGTTCAAGAAGAATCACGTTAAGGTCATGGAGTGGCTTAGCCAGTCTCTAGACCTTAATCCTATAGAAAATGTATGGCGGGAGCTGAAACTTCAAGTCGCCAAGTAATATGCCATGTACAGAGTACAGGGGTCAAGAGTGTGTAATGTACAGAGTACAGGGGTCAAGAGTGTGTAATGTACAGAGTACAGAGGTCAAGAGTGTGTAACGTACAGAGTACAGGGGTCAAGAGTGTGTAACGTACAGGGTACAGGGGTCAGAAATGTCTAATGTACAGAGTACAGGGGTCAGAAATGTCTAATGTACAGAGTACAGAGGTTAGGCTGGGGGTACAGATGCGAGGCTTGTCAGAACTTGTAGCAGGCTTGAAACATGAACTATCTGTGATGAGCAGAGCTGATACAGGTGTCAGCCACATAGACACTTGTACCAGGTGTGAGAGCAGAGCCGGGAACAGCAGCGTGGTCACAGGAATAGCCGGTACCATAAGCAGGGCCGGTGCTACCACTAGGCAGCCGCCTAGGGCGCACTGCTGCCTAGGGCGCCCGGCCACTGGTGTTCCTACTCTCTTCTTTCTGCAGCAAGCAACTAAATCTCAGCATCAGCAGGCAGCCGCCGCTCTGTTCGCACATTCATTGATGGGCGCTGGTAGGCTGCATTTTATGGGCGCTGGTGGGGCTGCATTTGATGGGCGCTGGTGAGGCTGCATTTGATGGGCGCTGGTGGGGCTGCATTTGATGGGCGCTGGTGAGGCTGCATTTGATGGGCGCTGGTGGGGCTGCATTTGATGGGCGCTGGTGGGGCTGCATTTGATGGGCGCTGGTGGGGCTGCATTTGATGGGCGCTGGTGAGGCTGCATTTTATGGGTTGCTGGTGGGGCTGCATTTGATGGGCGCTGGTGAGGCTGCATTTGATGGGCGCTGGTGAGGCTGCATTTGATGGGCGCGCTGGTGAGGCTGCATTTGATGGGCGCTGGTGAGGCTGCATTTGATGGGGCGCTGGTGGGGCTGCATTTGATGGGCGCTGGTGAGGCTGCATTTGATGGGCGCTGGTGAGGCTGCATTTGATGGCGCTGGTGAGGCTCCATTTGATGGGCGCTTCATTAAAAAGGTGGGGTATACATAGGAAGGGCAAAGGGGGTGGAGTCGGGATGGAGCCAATGGGGGTGACAAAATTAGGTTTCGCCTAGGGTGTCAAAAATCCTTGCACCAGCCCTGACCATAAGACAGATAAACACAATACCAGGGTGATGTTGGCAGCTGCATATCATCCCAGTACAACCACCGAAAGGACGGCAAGTGGTTATAGAGCCGTCTCTGCCCTTCTGCCTGGGGGAAGCGCCGCCCCCCCCCCCCCCCCCCCCCCCTGAAAAATTTCACCCAAGTCAAACGCCTTGTTTGCCACGCAGTAGATAAGCCCTGGGCACAGCCAAGCGTTTGATTTGCCTGGCAGTTATAGTTGTGTCAATCAATCACAAATTTACACCATAGTTCGCTTAATACGTTTAATTCTTGGGATCGTCAGCTCCATCCAATGGCCATAATGCCATGTTTTTTCCTGAAAGACCTCAATCAAGAAAAATACCACATTATTGCCGCTAGATGGAGATGGTGATCCTAAGAATTAAGATGACTGCATTTGTTTTATTTTTTCGGCCTCTTTTCCCTTTATTTTCAACAGGTGATCCTGCCGGTAAGTCAATTTTCTAATATTCTGGCAGGATCACCAGGTGAAAATAAAGGGGGGAAAAAAAGCCTAAACAATGAAGTCTAATGCAGCCACCACATCTACTTTTGTTTTTGTTTTTGGGTTGAATAGTGATTAAATTGCTTCCCGCCTGGCCTATTGTAATTTGACGGCCCGGTGGGAGCTCACTCTCAGTCTGGGTGGACGTCATAAGAACGTGCCTCACCTATGCACCATGGGCCGCACTACAGCGCAATTTGTCTGCCGGAGACAGCGGATGACAGATCGTTTTATCGGGCTGCTGCCGGTACCATGTGATCGCTGAGACCAATCAGAGCAGGCCACGCGGCAATTGTACACAATGGATGGCTTCCATTCATAGCCATTCATTGTGTACCATTGTGTTGCTAGCTGTGATTGGTCACAGTGATCACATGGTACAGACAGGGCCAATCACAGCTAATCACAACAAAACACACTGATACGAATGGATTCATTCATAACAAATGGTTGCTTATAGCAGTATCACTGTTATAATTGATCATAAGCAGCGGCTAGTGCTCCATTTTTTTTGGGAGGGCGGCAAACAAACCACCCAACCCCCCCGTTCAGTCGATCGATAAAACCCTCCACCCTCACTGCTTGGTCGATCAGCGAACATCCCCCCTGTTGCTCGCCCGTCCATCCACCATCCCTGCACTTAGCCCATCCAGGTCACAGGCAGCTTCGGTGGCTTCTCCCTGTATCTCCTCCTCGGTGGCTTCCCCCCCTGCTTCTGCTCCCAGTCAATACGGTCGTTTCTCCTATCGGCCAATTGGGTCTCAGGACCCGCTTCCTGATTGGCCCGGGAGGAGAAGCAGAAAGACGATAGCGAATGTTGATTTGCTAATGTCACAAGTGGGTGGGCGCGGGCGTGCGGTGCTCTGTGTCCAGAGCCTACACTTTTTTGAAGCCAATTGGAGCCACGGGCTCTAATCATGTGCTTTAAAAAAAAGCCATTGAAAATCCGGCACCCTGCATGTAGATTAGGGGCCATCACACTGAGGTTTATTTATTAAAGCTTGGGAGTGCATAATCCGGCTCACTTCTGCTTAGAAACCAATCAGCTTCTAACCTCAGCTTGTTCAAGTAAGCTTTTACAATTAAACCTGGAAGCTGATTGGTTTCTATGCAGAAGTGAGCCTGATTTAATACTCTCCAGCTTTAGTTAACCGCTTCCCGACCGCCTCCTGCACATATACGTCGGCAGAATGGCACGGATAGGCAAAAGCGACCCGGTCGGGAGCTCCGTGACCACGGCCGCGGGACCAGCGGACCCGATCGCCGCTGGTGTCCCGCGATCGGGTCACAGAGCTGAAGAACGGGGAGAGGTCTGCGTAAACAAACCTCTCCCCGCGCTTCCTACACTGCCTGTCATTGATCGGCTGTTCCCTGTCATCGGGAAAGCCGATCAATGACATCAGACGTCAGCACCGCCCCCTAATGTAAAAAAAAAACACACACGTCACAGCCCATAACCCCTCCCCTCCCCCTAGTGGTTAACTCTTTCACTGCCAGTGTAATTTATACAGGAATCAATGCGTTTAAATAGCATTGATTGCTGTATAAATGACAATGGTCCCAAAAATGTGTCAAAAAATGTCCGATGTGTCCGCCATAATGTCACAGTCACAATAAAAAATCGATGATCTCCGCCATTACTAGTAAAAAAAAATATTAATAAAAATGCTATAAAACTATCCCCTATTTTGTAAACGCTATAACTTTTGTGCAAACCAATCAATAATCGCTAATTGCGATTTTTTTTACCAAAAATATGTAGAAGAATACGTATCGGCCTAAACTGAGAAAAAAAATGTTTTTTTTTTTTATATTTTTTGGGGATATTTATTATAGCAAAAAGTAAAAAATATTGCATTTTTTTCAAAATTGTCGCTCTATTTTTGTTTATAGCACAAAAAAAATGCAGAGGTGATCAAATACCACCAAAAGAAAGCTCTATTTGTGGGAGAAAAAGGACGCCAATTTTGTTTGGGAGCCACGTCGCACGACCGCGCAATTGTCAGTTAAAGTGACGCAGTGCCGAATCACAAAAAGGGGCATGGTCCTTTGGCTGCAAATTGGTCCGGGGCTGAAGTGGTTAATAAACCCCACTGTGTAGAAAAAAAAATCCTGATCGCTTCCCCCGATTAGTACAATGTTACTATGGTAACACTGTACTGCCCTGGTCACAGTAAAAATATGTAAAAAAAAAATCATTAAAAATAGTAAAAAATAAAACAGTCTGAAAAAAAATAAAAAATATATTGTCCTTTTTTTTTACCTACTGTCACCAGTCAGTATCCCTGATCACCGCCACCCCCGTTATTTGATGACGCTGTACTGCACTGGTGACAATATGTAAAAAGAAAATAAAAAAATTGGAGAAAAAAATAATTTTTTAAACTTCATTTTCAAAAAAATTGTGACAAACTCTCCATGCCTCTTATTAAATGCCTTGGACTGTCTACTTTCCAAAAAAAGGGTCATTCGGGGGGTAATTGTTCTGTCCTGGAGTTATTGGTCCTCAAGCAATGAGATTGACCGTCAGAACATCAGGATTGATCAATTTTCAGATATATATCCAATAGTTTGTGGATTCTATAACTTTCCTACAAACTAAATAATATACACTGATTTGGGATATTTTCACCAAAGAAATGTAGCAGAATACATTTTGGCCTAAATTTATGAAGATTATTTTTTGCAAAATTTTATAACAGAAATAATTTTTCCAAAATTTGTGGTCTTTATTTGTTTATTTAGTAAACTCTAACCCTAACCCTATCTAACCCTAACCTTATCTAACCCTAACCCTAATCTAAACCCTAGCTCTAACTCTAACCCTAAACCTATCTAACCCTAACCCTAATCTAAACCCACACTCTAACTCTAACCCTAACCCTAATCTAAACCCAAACTCTAACTCAAACTCTAACCCTAACCCTATCTAACCCTAGCCCTATTCTAAACCCACACTCTAACTCTAACCCTAGCTCTAACCCTAACCCTAACCCTAAACTTAATTCTAACCTTAACTCGAACCCTAACTCGAACCCTAACTCGAACCCTAACTCTAACCCTAACCCTAACCCTAACCCTAACTCTAACCTTAACTCGAACCCTAACTCTAACCATAACTCTAACCCTAACTCTAACCCTAACCCTAACTCTTACCCTAACTCTAACCCTAACTCTAACCTAACTCTAAACCTAACTCTAACCCTAACTCTAAACCTAACTCTAACCCTAACTCAAACCCTAACCCTAACTCGAACCCTAACCCTAACTTGAACCCTAACCCTAACTATAACACTAACTCTAACCCTAACAGTAACACTAACTGTAACCCTAACTCGAACCCTAACTCTAACCCTAACTTTAACCCTAACCCTAACTCGAACCCTAACCCTAACTCTAACCCTAACTCTAACCCTAACTCTAACCCTAACCCTAACTAACCTTAACTCTAACCCTAACTCTAACCGTAACTCGAACCCTCACCCTAACACTAACACTAACCCTAGCACTGACCCTAACTCTTACTCTAACTCGAACCCTAACCCTAATTAGAACCCAAAATCCAGCTCTAACCCTAACTCTAACTCTAATCCTAACCCTAACTAGAACCCAAACTTCAGCTCTAACTCTAACTTTCACTCTAACATAACCCTAACCCTCACTAACCTTAACTCTATCTCTAACCCTAACTCTAACCCTAACTCTAACTCTAACCTAACTCTAATTCTAACCCTAACCCTAACTCTAACCCTGACCCTAAGTATAACTCTAACCTAACTCTAATTCTAACCCTAACTCTAATCCTAACCCTAACTCTAACCTTAACCCTAACCCTAACTCTAACCCTAACTTTAACTCTAACCCTAACTCAAACACTAACTCTAGCTCTAACCTAACTCAAACCCTAACTCAAAACCTAACCCTAACCCTAACGCTAACCCTAACTCTAAACCTAACTCTAACCCTAACTCTAACTCTAACCCTAACCCTAATCTAAACCCAAACTCTAACTCTAACCCTATCTAACCCTAACCCTAATCTAAACCCACACTCTAACTCTAACCCTAACCTAAACCCAAACTCTAACCCTAACTCTAACTCTAACCCTAACTCTAATCCTAACTCTAACCCTAACTCTAATCCTAATTCTAATTCTAATCCTAATTCTAACTCTAACCCTAACCCTAACTCTAACCTTAACTCGAACCCTAACCCTAACTCTAACCCTAACCCTAACCCTAACCCTAACCCTAACCCGAACCCTAACCCGAACCCTAACTCTAACCCTAACTCTAACCCTAACCCTAACTCGAACTCTAACTTCAACCCTAACTCTAACAGTAACCCGAACCCTAACCCTAACCCTAACCCTAACTCTAACTCAAACCCTAGCTCTAACCCTAACGCTAACTCTAACCCTAACTCTAACCCTAACTCTAACCCTAACTCTAACTCTAACCCTAACTCGAACCCTAACCCTAAGTCTAAACCTAAATATAACTCAAACCCTAACCCTAACTCGAACCCTAAACCTAACTTGAACCCTAACTATAACACTAACTTTAACCATAACTTGAACCCTAACCCTAACCCTAACTCTAACCCTAACCCTAATTCTAACCCTAATGCTAACTCTAACTCTACCCCTAACCCTAATGCTAACCCTAACTCTAACACTAATTTAAACCCTAACCCTAACTCTAACCCTAAATCAGACCCTAACCCTAACCCTAACTCTAACCCTAACCCTAACCTAACTTCAACCCTAACTCGAACCCTAACCCTAACTCTAACCCTAACTTTAACCCTAACCCTAACTCTAACCCTAAATCAGACCCTAACCCTAACTCTAACCCTAACCCTAACCTAACTTCAACCCTAACTCGAACCCTAACCCTAACTCTAACCCTAACTTGAACCCTAACTCAAACCCTAACCCTAACTCTAATGCCTCGTACACACGTACGGACTTTTGCCGGCGGACCTAAGTCCAGCGGACAATCCGCTGGACTTTCCCGCTAGGTCCGCTGGACTTTCCGAGGGTGTGGACTTGCCCACACACGCACGGACTTCTCCAGCGGATAATCCGCCGGCCAAAAGTCCGCGGGACTTTTGAAAATGAACGGACTTGCCCACACACGGAGCAGTCCGTTCATTTCGAACGTAACTTCAGGTTACGTAGCTAGCGTAGGCAGTAAATGCCGCCGCGCTAGCTCCGCAAGCTGGCATGGATTTAAAGGGAATCCCCACGCCGAAAAAACGGCGTGGGGGTTCCCCCCAAATCCATGTCAGACCCTCATCCGAGCACGCAGCCTGGCAGGCCAGGAAAGGGGTGGGGACGAACGAGCGCCCCCCCCTCCTGAGCCGTACCAGGCCGCGTGCCCTCAACATGGGGGGTGCCCTGGGGAAAGGGGGGCCGTGCGGCCCCCCCACCCCAAAGCACCTTGTCCCCATGTTGATGAGGACAAGGGCCTCTTCCCGACAACCCTGGCCGTTGGTTGTCGGGGTCTGCGGGCGGGGGCTTATCGGAATCTGGGAGCCCCCTTTAATAAGGGGGCCCCCAGATACCGGCCCCCCACCCTATGTGAATGAGTATGGGGTACGATGTACCCCTACCCATTCACCTAAGGTGTAAAATGTAAAGTAAAAAAAAACACCCACACTTTTGAAAAAATAGTTTATTGCACTGCTCCGGGGGTCTTCTTCCGTCTTGGGGGTCTTCTCGCCGGACTCCCCCGCCATTTACCAAGCTCTTTTACCGAGCGGGGAAGTCCGGCTACCTTCTTCGTCGTCGCCGCCGTCTGGGGGTCTCGATCCGCCTTCGGGGGTCTTCTTCCGTCTTGGGGGTCTTCTCGCCGGACTCCCCCGCCCTCTCTTCTGCTCTTTTACCTAGCTCTTTCACGAGGGGGGGAGTCCGGCTACCTTCTTCGTCGTCGCCGCCGTCGTCTGGGGGTCTCGATCCGCCTTCGGGGGTCTTCCGGGGGTCTCTTCTGTTCTTGCGGCGGTCGTCGTCTTCCGCGCCGCCGGCACCTTCTCCTTCTTGTCCTTCTTCTTGTCCTTCTTGTTCTTCTTCTTCTTCCGATGTTGACCCGACGCTCTCTCTGCCCGGAATGCCTGTGCCGCTCTGCGCTCGGACTTATATAGGGACATGGGCGGCAGGGTCACATGTTCGTGTCACATGGTGACCCCGCCCCCTTGCGATGTCACAGTCCCAGCATCCTCCGGGACTGTGACAACACAAGGGGGCGGGGTCACCATGTGACATGTGCATGTGACCCTGTCGCCCATGTCCCTATATAAGTCCGAGCGCAGATCGGCACAGGCATTCCGGGCAGAGACAGCGACGGGTCAACATCGGAAGAAGAAGAAGAACAAGAAGGACAAGAAGAAGGACAAGAAGGAGAAGGCGCCGGCGGCGCGGAAGACGACGACCGCCGCAAGAACAGAAGAGACCCCCGGAAGACCCCGAAGGCGGATCGAGACCCCCAGACGACGACGGCGACGACGAAGAAGGTAGCCGGACTCCCCCCTCGTGAAAGAGCTAGGTAAAAGAGCAGAAGAGAGCGGGGGAGTCCGGCGAGAAGACCCCCAAGACGGAAGAAGACCCCCGAAGGCGGATCGAGACCCCCAGACGACGGCGGCGACGAAGAAGGTAGCCGGACTCCCCTCGCTCGGTAAAAGAGCTTGGTAAATGGCGGGGGAGTCCGGCGAGAAGACCCCCAAGACGGAAGAAGACCCCCGGAGCAGTGCAATAAACTATTTTTTCAAAAGTGTGGGTGTTTTTTTTTACTTTACATTTTACACCTTAGGTGAATGGGTAGGGGTACATCGTACCCCATACTCATTCACATAGGGTGGGGGGCCGGTATCTGGGGGGCCCCTTATTAAAGGGGGCTCCCAGATTCCGATAAGCCCCCGCCCGCAGACCCCGACAACCAACGGCCAGGGTTGTCGGGAAGAGGCCCTTGTCCTCATCAACATGGGGACAAGGTGCTTTGGGGTGGGGGGGCCGCACGGCCCCCCTTTCCCCAGGGCACCCCCCATGTTGAGGGCACGCGGCCTGGTACGGCTCAGGAGGGGGGGGGGTCGCTCGTTCGTCCCCACCCCTTTCCTGGCCTGCCAGGCTGCGTGCTCGGATGAGGGTCTGACATGGATTTGGGGGGAACCCCACGCCGTTTTTTCGGCGTGGGGAGTCCCTTTAAATCCATGCCAGGTCACGGAGCTAGCGCGGCGGCATTTACTGCCTACGCTAGCTACGTAACCTGAAGTCACGTGCTAAATGAACGGACTTGCCGATGAGCGGCAAGTCCGTTCATTTCAAAAGTCCCGCGGACTTGCCCACTAACGGCGGGATTATCCGCTGGACTGCCAAGTCCAGCGGATAATTTGAAAACAAAACTTCAAACTTTAGTCCGCCGTACTTTGGCGCCAAAAAGTCCGCCGGCGCCCACACACGAGGGGATTATCCGCTGGACTTCAGTCCAGAGGATAATCCCGCGGGATTGTCCCTTCGTGTGTACGCGGCATTACCCTAACTCTAACCCTAACTCTAACCCTAGGTCTAACTCTAACCCTAACCCTAACTAACCCTAACTCTAACCCTAACCCTAACTAACTTTAACTCTAACCCTAACTCTAACCCTAATCCGAACCCTCACCCTAACACTAACTCTAACCCTAACACGGACCCTAACCCTTACTCTAACCCTAACCAACCTTAACTCTAACCCTAACATTAACCCTAACTCAAACCCTAACCCTAACTAGAACCCAAACTCCAGCTCTAATCCTAACTCTTACTCTAACCCTAACTAGAACCCAAACTCCAGCTCTAACTCTAACTTTAACTCTAACATAACCCTAACCCTCACTAGCCTTAATTCTAACTCTAACCCTAACTGTAACTCTATCTCTAACCCTAACTCTAACCCTAACCCTAATTCTAACTCTAACCCTGACCCTAAGTATAACTCTAACCTAACTCTAACCCTAATGCTAACTCTAACTCTACTCCTAACCCTAATCCTAACTCGAACTCTAACTCAAACTCTAACTCTAACCCTAACTCTAACAGTAACCCGAACTCTAACCCTATCTCTAACCCTAACCCTAACTCTAACCCTAACTCTAACCCTAACTCTAACCCTAGCTCTAACCCTAACCCTAACTCTAACCCTAACTCTAACTCTAAACCAATCTCTAACTCTAACCCTAACTCTAACCCTAACTCTAACTCTAACTCGAACCCTAACTCGAACCCTAACCCTAAGTCTAAATTTAACTCTAACCCTAACTCAAACCCTAACCCTAACTCTAACCCTAACTCGAACCCTAACTCGAACCCTAAACCTAACTTGAACCCAAACTATAACACTAACTCTAACCCTAACTCGAACCCTAACTGTAACCCTAACCCTAACTCTAACCCTAATGCTAACTCTAACTCTACCCCTAACCCTAATGCTAACCCTAACTCTAACAGTAATTTAAACCCTAACTCTAACCCTAAATCAGACCCTAACCCTAACCCTGACTCTAACCCTAACTCTAACCTAACTCTAACCCGAACTCTAACCCTAACTCTAACCCTAACTTGAACTCTAACCCTAACTCAAACCCTAACCCTAACTCTAACCCGAACCCTAACCCTAGCTCTAACTCTAACCCTAACTAACCTTAACTCTAACCCTAACTCTAACCCTAACTCGAACCCTCACCCTAACACTAACCCTAACACGGACCCTAACCCTTACTCTAACCCTAACCAACCTTAACTCTAACCCTAACTCGAACCCTAACTCGAACCCTAACCTTAACTAGAACCCAAACTCCAGCTCTAATCCTAACTCTAACTCTAATCCTAACTAGAACCCAAACTCCAGCTCTAACTCTAACTTTAACTCTAACATAACCCTAACCCTCAGTAACCTTAATTCTAACTCTAACCCTAACTCTAACCCTAACTCTAACTCTAACTCTAACTCTAACCCTCTAACTCTAACCCTAACTCTAACCCTGACCCTAAGTATAACTCTAACCTAACTCTAACCCTAACGCTAACTCTAACTCTACCCCTAACCCTAATGCTAACCCTAAGTATAACTCTAACCTAACTCTAACCCTAACCCTAACTCTAACCCTAAATCAGACTCTAACCCTAACTCTAACCCTAACTCTAAACCTAACTCTAACCCTAACTCGAACCCTAACCCTAACTCTAACCCTAACTTGAACCCTAACCCTAACTCTAACCCTAACCCTAACTCTAACCCTAGCTCTAACTCTAACCCTAACCCTAACTCTAACCCTAACTCTAACCCTAACTAACCTTAACTCTAACCCTAACTCTAACCCTAATTCGAACCCTCACCATAACACTAACTCTAACCCTAACACTGTCCCTAACCCTTACTCTAACCCTAACCAACCGTAACTCTAACCCTAATTCTAACCCTAACTCGAACCATATCACTAACTAGAACCCAAAATCCAGCTCTAATCCTAACTCTAACTCTAACCCTAACTAGAACTCAAACTCCAGCTCTAACTCTAACTTTAACTCTAACATAACCCTAACCCTCACTAACCTTAATTCTAACTCTAACCCTAACTCTAACTCTATCTCTAACCCTAACTCTAACCTAACTCTAATTCTAACCCTAACTCTAACCCTGACCCTATGTATAACTCTAACCTAACTCTAATCCTAACCCTAACTCTAACCCTAACTCTAACCTAAACTCTAAACCTAACTCTAACCCTAACTTTAACTCTAACCCTAACTCAAACACTAACTCTAGCTCTAACCTAACTCAAACCCTAACCCTAACCCTAACTCAAACCTTAACCCTAACGCTAACCCTAACTCTAGACCTAACTCGAACCCTAACTCAAACTCTAACACTAACACTAACTCTAACCCTAACTCCAACCCTAACCCTATCTCTAACCCTAACTCTAACTCTACCCCTTACCCTAATGTTAACCCTAACTCTAACACTAATTTAAACCCTAACCCTAACTCTAACCCTAACCCTAACTCTAACTCTAAACCTAACTCTAAACCTAACTCTAACTCTAACTCGAACCCTAACTCGAACCCTAACCCTAACTCTAACGCTAACTCTAACCCTAACCCTAACTCTAACTCTAACCCTAACCCTAACTCTAACCCTAACTCTAACCCTAACCATAACCATAACCCAGCTCTAACTCTAAATTTAACTCTAACCTAACCCTCATTAACCTTAACTCTAACCTTAAACAATATCTCTAACCCTAACTCTAACTCTAACCTAACTCTAATTCTAACCCTAACTCTAACCCTGACCCTAAGTCTAACTCTAACCTAAATCTAATTCTAACCCTAACTCTAATCCTAACCCTAACTCTAACAATATCTCTAACCCTAACTCTAACCTAACTCTAATTCTAACCCTAACTCTAACCCTGACCCTAAGTCTAACTCTAACCTAACTCTAATTCTAACCCTAACAATATCTCTAACCCTAACAATATCTCTAACCCTAACTCTAACCTAACTCTAATTCTAACCCTAACTCTAACCCTGACCCTAAGTCTAACTCTAACCTAACTCTAATTCTAACCCTAACTCTAATCCTAACCCTAACTCTAACCCTAACAATATCTCTAACCCTAACTCTAACTCTAACCCTAACTTTAACTCTAACCCTAACTCAAACACTAACTCTAGCTCTAACCTAACTCAAACTCTAACCCTAACTCTAAACCTAACTCTAACCCTAACTCAAACCCTAACTCTAACCCTAACTCTAACCCTAACTCGAACCCTAACCCTAATCCTAACCCTAACCCTAACCTTAACTCTAACCCTATCTTTAACTCTAACCCTAACTCAAACACTAACTCTAGCTCTAACCTAACTCAAACCCTAACCCTAACCCTAACTCTAACCCTAACTTAAACCCTAACCCTAACTCTAACCCTAACTGTAACCCTAATCCTAACTCTAACCCTAACTCTACCCCTAACTCTAATGCTAACCCTAACTCTAACACTAATTTAAACCCTAACTCTAACCCTAACCCTAACTCTAACCCTAACCCTAACTCTAACCCTAACTCTAAACCTAACTCAAACCCTAACTCGAACCCTAACCCTAACTCTAAACCTAACTTGAACCCTAACCCTAACTCGAACCCTAACCCTATCTCTAACCCTAACTTGAACCCTAACTCGAACCCTAACCCTAACTGTTACCCCAACCCTAACTCTAACTTTAACTCTAACTTTAACTCTAACACTAACTCTAACCCTAACTCTAACCCTAACCCTAACTAACCTTAACTCTAACCCTAACTTGAACCCTCACCCTAACTCTAACCCTAACCAACCTTAACTCTAACCCTAACTCTAACCCTAACTCGGACCCAAACTCCAGCTCTAACTCGAACTTTAACTCTAACCTAACCCTCACTAACCTTAACTCTAACTCTAACCCTAACTCTAACTCTCTCTCTAACTCTAACCTAACTCTAATTCTAACCCTAACCCTAACTCTAACCCTGACCCTAAGTCTAACTCTAACTGTAATCCTAACCCTAACTCTAACCCTAACTGTAACTCTAACCCTAACCCTAACTCTAACCCTAACTTTAACTCTAACCATAACCCTAACTCTAACCCTAACTTTAACTCTAACCCTAACTCAAACACTAACTCTAGCTCTAACCTAACTCAAACCCTAACCCTAACCCTAACTCTAACCCTAACTTTAACTCTAACCCTGACCCTAACTCTAACTCTAACCTAACTCTAACCCTAACTCAAACCCTAACTCTAACTCTAAACCTAACTCGAACCCTAACCATAACTCTAACACTAACGCTAACCCTAACTCTAATCCTAGCCCTAACTCTAACCCTATGTCTAACCCTAACTTGAACCCTAACCCTATCTAACCCTAACTCCAGCTGTCACCCTAAGTCTAGCTCTAACCCTAAGTCTAACCCTAACTAGAACCCTAACCGAACTGTAACTCTACACTAACTCTAAACCTAACTCTAACCCTAACCCTAACCCTAACTCTAACCCTATCTCTAACCCTAACTTTAACACTAACCCTATCTAACCCTAACTCCAGCTCTAACCCTAACTCAAGCTCTAACCCTAACCTAACTCTAATTCTAACCCTGACTCTAACCCTGACCCTAAGTATAACTCTAACCTAACTCTAATTCTAACCCTAACTCTAATCCTAACCCTAACTCTAACCCTAACAATATCTCTAACTCTAACCTAACTCTAATTCTAACCCTAACTCTAACCCTAACCCTAAGTCTAACTCTAACCTAACTCTAACCCTAACCCTAACTCTAACCCTAACTTTAACTCTAACCCTAACTTTAACTCTAACCCTAACTCAAACACTAACTCTAGCTCTAACCTAACTCAAACTCTAACCCTAACCCTAACTCTAAACCTAACTCTAACTCAAACCCTAACCCTAACTCTAACCCTAATTCGAACCCTAACCCTAACTCGAACCCTAATCCTAACCCTAACTCTAACCCTAACCCTAACTCTAACCCTATCTTTAACTCTAACCCTAACTCAAACACTAACTCTAGCTCTAACTTAACTCTAACTCAAACCCTAACCCTAACCTAACTCAAACCCTAACCCTAACTCTAACCCTAACTCTAACCATATTTCCAGCTCTAACCCTAACTTTATCTCTAACCCTAACTCTAATCCTAACCCTAACTCTAACCCTGACCCTAAGTCTAACTCTAACCTAACTCTAACCCTAACTCAAACCCTTACTCTAACTCTAAACCTAACTCGAACCCTAACCCTAACTCTAAAACTAACGCGGACCCTAACTCTAATCCTAGCCCTAACCCTAACTCCTAACCCTATGTCTAACCCTAACTTGAACCCTAACCCTATCTAACCCTAGCTCAAACACTAACTCTAGCTCTAACTTAACTCTAACTCAAACCCTAAGTCTAGCTCTAACCCTAGGTCTAACCCTAACTTGAACCCCAACCTACCTCTAATTCTAACCCTAACTCAAACACTAACTCTAGCTCTAACCTAACTCTAACTCAAACCCTAACCCTATCCCTAACCCTAACTCTAGCCCTAACTCCAGCTCTAACCCTAACTTTAACTTTAATCCTGACTCAAACACTAACTCTAGCTCTAACCCTAACTCTAACCTCAACTCTAACTAACCTTAACTCTAACCCTAACTTGAACCCTAACTCGAACCCTAACCTTAACCAGAACCCAAACTCCAGCTCTAACCCTAACTCTTACTCTAACCTAACGCTCACTAAACTTAACTCTAACTCTAGGCCTAACTCTAACTCTATCTCTAACTATAACTCTAACCCTTACCCCAACCCTAACCCTAACTCCATCTCTAACCCTAACTCTAGCTTTAGCCCTAACTCTAACCCTAACTTTAACTTTAACTCTAACTCTAACTCTAACTCTAACCCTAACTCTAACCTAACTCTAATTCTAACCCTAACTGTAATCCTAACCCTAACTCTAAACCTGACCCTAAGTCTAAGTCTAACTGTAACCATAACTTTAACCCTAACTCTAACTAAAACTCAAATTCTAACCCTAACTCTAATCCTAACCCTATCTATAACCCTGATCCTAAGTCTAAGTCTAACTGTAACCCTAACAATAACTTTAACTCTAACTCTAACCCTAACTCTAACTTTAACCCTAACCCTAACTCTAACCCTATCTCTAAACCTAACTTGAACCCTAATCCTATCTAACCCTAACTCCAGGTCTAACCCTAAGTCTAGCGCTAACCCTAACTCTAACCCTAACTCTAACCTAGCTCTAATTCTAACCCTAACTCTAACTCTAACCTAACTCTAATTCTAACCCTAACGCTAATCCTAACTCTGACCCTAACTCTAACCCTAAACCGAACTCTAATCCTATGTCTAACCATAACTTTAACCCTAACCCTATCTAACCCTAACTCCAGCTCTAACCCTAAGTCTAGCTCTAACCCTAACCCTAACTCTAACCCTAACTCTAACCTAACTCTAATTCTAACCCTAACTGTAACCCTAACCCTGACCCTAAGTCTAACTCTAACCTAACTCTAATTCTAACCCTAACTCTAACTCTAACCCTAGCTCAAACACTAACTCTAGCTCTAACTTAACTCTAACTCAAACCCTAAGTCCAGCTCTAACCCTAAGTCTAACCCTAACTTGAACCCCAACCTACCTCTAATTCTAACCCTAACTCAAACACTAACTCTAGCTCTAACCTAACTCTAGCCCTAACTCCAGCTCTAACCCTAACTTTAACGTTAATCCTGACTCAAACACCAACTCTAGCTCTAACCCTAACTCTAACCTCAACTCTAACTAACCTTAACTCTAACCCTAACTCCAACCCTAACTCGAACCCTAACCTTAACCAGAACCCAAACTCCAGCTCTAACCCTAAATCTTACTCTAACCTAACCCTCACTAAACTTAACTCTAACTCTAGGCCTAACTCTAACTCTATCTCTAACCCTAACTCTAACCCTTACCCTAACTCTAACTCCATCTCTAACACTAACTCTAGCTTTAGCCCTAACTCTAACCCTAACTTTAACTTTAACTCTAACCCTAACCCTAAATCTAACCTAACTCTAATTCTAACCCTAACTGTAATCCTAACCCTAACTCTAAACCTGACCCTAAGTCTAAGTCTAACTGTAACCCTAACTTTAACCATAACTCTAACTAAAACTCAAATTCTAACCCTAACTCTAATCCTAATCCTATCTATAACCCTGATCCTAAGTCTAAGTCTAACTGTAACCCTAACACTAACTTTAACCCTAACTCTAACCCTAACTCTAATACTAATGCTAACCCTAACTCTAATCCTAACCCTAACTCTAACTCTAACCCTAACTCTAACTTTAACCCAAACCCTAACTCTAACCCTATCTCTAAACCTAACTTGAACCCTAATCCTTTCTAACCCTAACTCCAGGTCTAACCCTAAGTCTAGCTCTAACCCTAACCCTAACTCTAACCCTAACTCTAACCTAGCTCTAATTCTAACCCTAACTCTAATCCTAACTCTGACCCTAACTCTAACCCTAAACCGAACTCTAATCCTATGTCTAACCATAACTTTAACCCTAACCCTATCTAACCCTAACTCCAGCTCTAACCCTAAGTCTAGCTCTAACCCTAACTCTAACCCTAACTCTAACCTAACTCTAATTCTAACCCTAACTCTAACCTAACTCTAATTCTAACCCTAACTGTAACCCTAACCCTGACCCTAAGTCTAACTCTAACCTAACTCTAATTCTAACCCTAACTCTAACTCTAATCCTAACTCTAACCCTACCCCTAACTCTAACTCTAACCCTAAACCTAACCCTAACCCTAACTCTAACCCTAACTCCAACCTTAACCCTAACTCTAACTCTAACCCTAACTCTAACCCTAACTCCAGCTCTAACCCTAACTTTACCTCTAACCCTAACTCTAATCCTAACCCTAACTCTAACCCTGACCCTAAGTCTAACTCTAACCTAACTCTAACCCTAACCCTAACCCTAACTCAAACCCTAACTCTAAACCTAACTCGAACCCTATCCCTAACTCTAATACTAACGCTAACCCTAACTCTAATCTTAGTCCTAACTCTAACTCTAACCCTAACTTAAACCCTATGTCTAACCCTAACTTGAACCCTAACCATAACCCTATCTAACCCTAACTCCAGTTCTAACCCTAAGTCTAGCTCTAACCCTAACTTGAACCCTAACCTAACTCTAACTCTAACCTTAACCCTAACTTAAACCCTATGTCTAACCCTAACTTGAACCCTAACCCTATCTAACCCTAACTCCAGCTCTAACCCTAAGTCTAATTCTAACCCTAACTCTAATCCTAACCCTAAATCTAACCTAACTCTAACCCTAACTCTAACTCTATCTCTAACTCTAACCCTATCTCTAATCCTAACTTTAACCCTAACTGCTGCTCTAACCCTAACTCTAGCTCTAATCCTAACTCTAACCCTAACTCTAACCTAACTCTAACTCTAATTCTAACCCTAACTCTAACCCTGACCCTAAATCTAACTCTAACTCTAACCTAACTCTAATTCTAACCCTAACTCTAATCCTAACCCTAAGTCTAACCCTAACCCTAACTCTAACTCTAATCCTGAATCTAACCCTACCTCTAACTCTAACCCTAACCCTAACCCTAACCCTAACCCTAAATTTAACTCTAACCCTAACTCAAACACTAACTCTAGCTCTAACTTAACTGTAACTCAAACCCTAACAATAACCCTAACTCTAACCTAACTCTAACCCTAACTCTAATACTAACGCTAACCCTAACTCTAATCCTAACCCTAACTCTAACCCTAACTTTAACTTCAACCCTAACTCTAACCCTAACATTTAACAATAATCCTCTCCTTTAACCCTAACATGCAATTTTGGACCCATAAAGGTCCCTGCACCACTTTGGTACAACATAGATACTATTTTGATGCTACTTGAGTGCCAGAGAGTGTAAAGTCGCATCACACTCCATGAGCAAATCTATCATACTTTCCTATTAGGCAAAAAATAAAAAAAGGCAAAACGCAATGAAAACGATGTGTTTAAAATCGCAAAAAACTCACTGCAAATCGTGCCGGAAAGACTCATCAACCGCAACCTGCATAGATGGGAACCTCCCCTAAAAGTAACTTTAGTAAAGCGCTGTGCAATGTTGGCACTGTATAAATCCTGCATCATAATATTAACAATCATGTATTTTTCTTTTTTTACTTTTTGCGTTTTATAAACAGTTGCACTCATATTGTGTGATATTAAATAAAAAAGAATTTTTTTTAATTACTGCCATTTTATTCTCCAGGGTCTCTGTCTTCAGATGTTTGGAAGTTTTAACCACTTCAGCCCCGGACCAATTGGCAGCCAAAGGACCAGGCCCCTTTTTGCGATTCGGCACTGCGTCGCTTTAAGTGACAATTGCGCGGTCGTGCGACGTGGCTCCCAAACAAAATTGGCGTCCTTTTTTTCCCACAAATAGAGCTTTCTTTTGGTGGTATTTGATCGCCCCTGCGGTTTTTATTTTTTGCGCTATAAACAAAAATAGAGCGACAATTTTGAAAACAATGCAATATTTTTTGCTTTTTGCTATAATAAATATCCCCCAAAAAATATATAAAAAAAAACTTTTTTTTCCTCAGTTTAGGCCGATACGTATTCTCCTACATATTTTTGGTTAAAAAAAATCGCAATTAGCGATTATTGATTGGTTTGCGCAAAAGTTATAGCGTTTACAAAATAGGGGATCATTTTATAGCATTTTTATTAATATTTTTTTTTTTACTAGTAATGGCGGCGATCAGCGATTTTTATTGTGACTGCGACATTATGGCGGACACATCGGACATTTTTGACACATTTTTGGGACCATTGTCATTTATACAGCAATTAATGCTATTTAAATGCATTGATTCCTGTATAAATGACAGTGGTAGTGAAAGAGTTAACCACTAGGGGGAGGGGAGGGGTTATGGGCTGTGATGTGTGTGTGTTTTTTTACATTAGGGGTTGGGGCTGATGTCTGAAGTCATTGATCGGCTTTCCCGATGACCGGGAACAGCCGATCAGTGACAGGCAGTGTAGGAAGCGCGGGGAGAGGTTTGTTTACGCAGACCTCTCCCCGTTCTTCAGCTCTGTGACCCAATTGCGGGACACCAGCGGCGATCGGGTCTGCTGGTCCCGCGGCCGGGGGCACGGAGCTCCCGACCGGGTGGCGAGCGCACCGCTGGCGGCGCGCGCGCGACCCACAGGCAGGCTAATAAAGGGCCACGTACAGGTACGTGATTTTGCCTGCCCGTGCCATTCTGCCGCAGTATATCTGCATGAGGCGGTCGGGAAGCGGTTAACAAATCTCCCAATCTAAAGTGTGGCTTTTAATTGATTTTAATAGATTCGGTCTGCGTATAAATGTGGAGAAATAAAAAAAGAAACTCATTTATTAAATATTATTATTACAAATATTTATTCCCCCTCAGAGGTCGGTATATTTCGGTATAGATGTTCTTTAATCGATGTGTCCGGATGGATCGCTTGTTATGTTTTGTTTGTTTGTATTCTCTCTTTCTCTATAAGAGACGTGTGAAATATTTATCCCCGTTATTATTATTTATTCCTCGTTATTTGTAGGCGTGAAATGCGGTCATGTGGGCTGAGTTCAATCACAAACAAAATCTGTTCCTGACGATCGTCTTGTGCTGTGTGCGCGAAGCGAATCCTACGTACGGGGGGGGGGGGGGCGAGGATATATACGGCGAACGCGTTTGGCAGAAATAGCGACAAATCAGGACGATGGGGGAGGAATTAACCACTTCACAGCCAAGGAAAACATTTTAATTTTTGGCACACGTGGTAAATTCTGCCTAGAAAGTGACTTATTTATGGAATCAACAATCTTAAAAATCATGTAAATGTAACAAATAATTCCCTTAATGTTTTATTTTTATTTTTTTTATTGTTTTATGTTTTTTTATAGCCTTTTGATGCACAAATGAAACAACCCAACATTCGATCCTAGGAGAAAAACAGCTTAGGAACATTCGACCTTGAGGGTTAATAGGCTAAAGAACATTCGGCCTAGAGTGTAACTAGGCTAAGAACATTCAATCTAGAGCGTTATTAGGCTTAATAACATTCGGTCTTGAGTGTTACTAGGCTAAGAACATTCAACCTGGAGGGTTACAAGGCTTAATAACATTCAGCTTTGAGTGTTACTAGGCTAAGAACATTCAACCTGGTGAGTTACTAGGCTTAAATTGGAACTTCACCCTAAAAGGGAAGTTCCACTTTAACACCTCCTTCCTCTCTCCTCTCCCGCAACCTCGTGGGACACGTCACAGGTCCCAGGAGGCTGCGGGTCCATTCAAAAAGTGCAGTGCAACTCGCACATGCTCAGTAGGAAGCCGGCATCCCTTCGTAAACATGCCAGTGGCAGGGACTGGTAAACTGGCGAAGAACCGGGCTGGGTGAGGACGGCACGGGATCCCTGGACAGGTAAATGTCCTTTTATTAAAAATCAGCAGCTACAGTAATTGTAACTGATGAATTTTTCCTTTTTTAAGAACATTTGTTTTTCAGAGTTACTAGGCTAAGAACATTCGACCAGCAGGGAGACTTTACCGCTGCATGCAGTCTATGAAGAAGTTTGTGCTGCCAAAACGAATGGGTTTTCAGCCCAAAGAACCTCCAACTGCGGATTTAGGCCAAACAAATAGCAGTGGTATTATTTCCACTGCTAAACCCCGGTTCATACTGCCCGGGCTTCAAAGTCATGCGACTTTTGGTCAACTTTGAAACCGACATCCCTGCGCCACTTCATTGCGGCTCTTTAACAGAAGTCAATGCAAGTTGTGTTGAAGTCACACCAAAAGTAGTGCAGAAACCCTTTTTCTAAGTCGGAGCGACTCGAGTCACACCGATTAGATTGGTTCCATTGCCGTTCATGGGGCGCGACTTGTCAGGTGGCTTTGAACTCTCAAGTGGCATGGAAAGTCACGGCAGTGTGATCCAGGGCCTAATGTAACAGCTTCCTCTTGGTTGCTAGGGAGCTGGCACCCAATGGCGTCCTAACAACCAGCAACGATAGTATTAAAAACAATTAAAAAAAAGAGGTCTCCACCAAAATTCATACCAGGCCCTTTAGGTCTGGTATGGATTTTAGGGGAACCCAATAAAAAAAACGGCATGCCCCCTCCCCCCCAAAATCCCATACTAGATCCTTTGAGCCTGGTATAAAATTAAAGGGGGAACCCTTAGCTGAGCATGCAGCCTGGGTGGCCAGGAAGGGGAGAGACGAGCGTGCGGCCCACCACCCTGAATCACACAAGTCCACATGTTCTCAACATGGGGTGGGAGCCCCTTCCCCACATTCCTGACCTGGTGGTTGTGGGGGTCAGTGAATGGGGAGGCTTATTATAATCTGTATAAGGGGACCCCCACATACTGACCATCCCCACGATGTACATCCTTAGTCAATCACATCATCCAGCAATTAAGGGCGTATGCCCAACCTTCGAAAAAGAAAAGTCCTGATGGACTCCAAGACATGTCTAATGCCATCACTTCCCTTCAGCTGTTGCTGGTTGTTGAGAAGTTTTTCAACTCTTTTAATGAAGCTTCACCAGAAGCACTTCAACGCTACGCACTAGGACAGCGCTTCTCAACCAGGGTTCCATAGAACCCCTAAGGTTCCTCCAGGGTTCCTTGAGCAATTTCTGCCTCTCAGATAAGTTCCCACTGACAACATTCATCTTTTAGCGATCTGTAAGGAGGAAATTTCCCCCAATGACCACAAGTGTAAAGAACATTCTTCTCAATGACCATCACACTAATTGTATCATGAGTTGTAAATTAGACATGTGCACTGCCCAAAAAATCAATCATTTTTGTTTTATTAGTTTTTCGGGTCATTTGTTATGATCGAAATTCGTTTTTTTTAATTCATTTGTAAATTAAAAAATTCAGAAATTCGGAAATCTGAAAATTCGGAAATCTGAA
Organism: Lithobates sylvaticus; assembly: GCA_028564925.1. Lineage (NCBI taxonomy): Eukaryota > Metazoa > Chordata > Amphibia > Anura > Ranidae > Lithobates > Lithobates sylvaticus. Next base: position 608,585,433 of record CM053029.1, read on the forward strand.
AATTCGGAAATCTGAAAATTCGGAAATCTGAAAATTCGGAAATCCAAAAATTCTAATTCGGAAATTCGAAAATTCGGAAATTCAAAAATTCGAAAATAAGAGAGAATATCCAAAAATTCGAAAGAACGAAAATCTGAAAATAAGAACTGAAATCTGAAAATCCAAAATAATAGTGAATAGAATAGAGTGAAAACCTGAAAATAAGAACTAAAATTCGGAAAATCTGAAAAAATCGAAAATCTGAAAATTCGAATTGGGAAATTCCAAAATCAGAAAATAAGACAGAATATCCGAGAATTCTAAAGAACGAAAATCTGAAAATAAGAACTAAAATCTGAAAATCCAAAATAATAGTGAATAGAATAGAGTGAAAACCTGAAAATAAGAACTAAAATTCGGAAAATCTGAAAAAATCGAAAATCAGAAAATTCGAATTGGGAAATTCCAAAATCAGAAAATAAGACAGAATATCCGAGAATTCTAAAGAACGAAAATCTGAAAATAAGAACTAAAATCTGAAAATCCAAAATAATAACTAACTAATAATAACTATTACTAACTATTAAATTATAGGTATTGGAATTTCCTTTCAAATTTGTCTGTTAGTGAAAGTAACGAATACAAATTTATCTGAATTTACGAATTATCCAAAATAATGTATCGAAACGAAATGAAACGAATGGAATGTAACAAATTAATATTAATAAATAATAATAATAAAACATTTTTGTTATTATAAATGTTATTATTATTATTATTCATTACTATTAATTTGTTATGTTCCATTCATTTAGTTAGCATTTGTTATTTCAGATAATTCGTAACTTTGGATAAATTCATATTCATTACGTTCACTAACAGCCAATTTTTACATTTTTTTATTATTTAGTTTTCATTCTTGGTTTTGCATTGATTTTGATTTTTCTAATTTAGAATTTCCAAATCTTCACATTTCTGACTTTTCGAATTGTTAATTTTCGGATTTTTTAATTTTCGAACTTCCGATTTTTCAAATTTTCTAAATTTTCAAATTTCCGAATCTTCGAACTTTCGAAATTGTGGATTTCCGTATTTTGGAAAAATTCATTAAACGGGTTTTCGTTAATTTGAATATTTCCGAATGAACGAATTTGTATAATTTAGTCAAAAAACTAATTAGGAACGAAGCGAATTGCACATGTCTATTGTAGATATAGTCATTTTTAGCAGGGGCTCGCTGAGACTGGAAAGTTATTTTAAGGGTTCCTCTGGGTTAAAAAGGTTGAGAAAGGCTGCACCGGGAATTCCATTATATCCAATGGTGCCCCGTTCACACCTGGGCGTGGCTTGAAGTTCAGCACTTCAAAAAGTCGCTTGTTTTGGGGCTGATTTGCAAGTTTTGTTCCCAATGGGAGAGGGGGGAGTGCAGTTTTTGCTATATAGTTACATAGTTAATTAGGTTGAAAACAGACATCCAGTTCAATCAATAAGGGAAAAAAAAGCATCCAGTCTTATATACACAATTCTATTCACATAGTTTATCCAGAGGAAGCAGGGCTGCTGTCTACAATCATGGGGGGCCCCATACAGCCTACCTAACAGGGCCCCTCTCTTCCCAGCTGAAAGTGATTGAGGACATAGATTTACCATTCTTTTTCTTTGCAGCCTCAGCAGCACAAATGAATGAATAGAAAACACTCTGTGGCTTCCAGCTCATTCACAAACCGAAACATAGTAAACACAGCTTACTATGCTTCAGTGATGAATGTACACAGGAACGATTGGTAGCAATCCCTAGACATGTGCACTGACAAAAAATGTGTTTGTTTTCATTTTCGTTTCATTCTTTTTTTTGGAAATTTCGAATTTTCGTTGGAAATTTCGAATTTTCGTTGGAAATTTCGAATTTTCGTTGGAAATTTCGAATTTTCGGATTTTCAGATTTCCAATTTCCGAATTTCTGAATTCCTGAATTTACGAATTTTCGAAATTCCGAATTTCCGAATTTTCGAAAATTCCGAATTTCCGAATTTTCGAAAATTCCGAATTTCCGAATTTTCGAAATTCCGAATTTCCGAATTTTCGAAATTCCGAATTTTCGAAATTCCGAATTTTTGAATTTCCGAATTTTTGAATTCCGAATTTCCAAATTAAAAAATTTCCGAATTACAAAATTTCTGAATTTCGAATTTTCGAATTTTCAGAATTTCGAATTAAAAAATTTTCCAATTCCGAATTTCCGAATTTTAAAATTTCCCAATCTTCAAATTTTCAAATTTCCGAATTTTTGAATTTCCGAATTTCGAATTTCCGAATTTTCGAATTTTTGAATTCAAAATTTCCGAAATGTCGAATTTTTGGAAATTCGGAAATTCAGAATTTTTGAATTTCCGAATTTCCGAAATTCCGAATTTCCGAATTTTCGAAATTCCGAATTTCCGAATTTTCGAAATTCCGAATTTTCAAATTTTTTAATTCAAAATTTCCGAATGAAAAAATTTCCGAATGAAAAAATTTCCGAATGAAAAAATTTCCGAATGAAAAAATTTCCGAATTTCGAATTTTCGAATTTAAAAATTTTCCAATTCCGAATTTCCGAATATTCAAATTTCCCAATCTTCAAATTTTCAAATTTCCGAATTGTTGAATTTCCGAATTTTTGAATTTCCGAATTTCGAATTCCGAATTTTCTAATTTTCTAATTCAAAATTTCCGAAATGTCGAATTTTTGGAAATTCGGAAATTCAGAAATTTCCGAAATGTCGAATTTTTGGAAATTCGGAAATTCAGAAATTTTGGAAATTTCGGACATTGAAAAATTTGGAAATTTGTCAAAATTTGTTAAAAAAATAGTTCGGTAATTAACGAATTGCACATGTCTACCGATCACTCTGTGTGTTCATTGAGGAAAGGAAGGGAATATGATATTTACTGGCCCCTTATCCCAGCTCTCTATCCTGAAAGATCTCCCTTTGTGCCCACAGTAGCTGCCGGCGGGAGAGGGAAGCTGAAAGTGCTGCGAGGGGAAAGGGTCAAATGGGGGGGGCCCGGACAGCAGATGGAAGGGGCACATGTGCTAAAACCGATTCCCCCGCAGTGCAGCCGGAGGGAGAAAGAGGAGAAGCTGGCAGCGCTGCAGGGGGAGGCTGAAGAGGATCGGTGCCTGCAATAAGACTGCATAGCCGGACCTCCTGCTCAGCAGGTGACTGGGACCCCCCTTTTTAAACTGATGGTGCTCAGGCCCAGTACAGGAGGGCTGGCTGTACTGCCTTATCAGCGGCCCTGAGAGGAAGGCAAAAAAAAAAGCCCAGCAAAGCACGATCCAATTTGCTCCAGTAGGGGAGAAAATTCCTTCCTCATCCCCAAGAGGGATTCAGATAGCCCCTAGATTTTGCAAGTTTCTTTTCCTACTAGCTCTGCAATGGCTAAAAAAAAAGCTTGAATCAGTAAAATACCTCATTATGGCCACTAGATGGAGCTGATGATCATAAAAAAAAAACATATTTACTACGATCGCCAGTTCCATCTAGTGGTCATAATGTAGTATTTTCCTGATTCACGCTATCCTTATGAATAAATAGCATCTGACCTGACCTAGCCTGGTAACAATTGATTTTGCTGACATTCACACAGAATGAATATACATCCAGCTTCGCAGAATGAATAGCTCCGTGACTTTTTTTTTTGCTCTGTTTATAGTCTAAGTGCAGAAAAAACATATGTAACAGAAACGTTTCTTTTATTTGATCCTTTGTCCTGAGGTTTATGTGTGTCTGTGAGATTTTGGCTTGTAGCACAGCAATTAAGGAGTATGTTTTGGGCACAAGGGTTGCAGCAAATGTAAGTAGGCTCGGGCACTATGACTTTCAGGATTGATGAATTTAAATGCACTATTTCGGACTAACTATTGTGTAGTCTAATATTTGTATATTCATTTGCAGACCATCATAGGTGGTCTGCGGATCACATTGATTCAAATATTAATTACATTGTCTCAATTGTTAAGTATTATGTTTGCATGCGTGTAGTTCACATTTTCCACTTTGATATTATTAGGTGGACATAATTTCATATAGGATATAGTTAACTATCAGTTATTTTCATTTTTATCTACCACTGCTGTCACATTTGGGATTTTTACACACTTTTATCTTTCGCTTTTTACACTTTTTTCACTAAAGTTTTCTGAACAGCGCCAATTTTTACTTCATCCTTTTCTATAACACTGAAGAAATGACACTTGTCTACCATGTAAAGTAGTGAGTGTACAGCTTGTATAACAGTGTAAATTTGCCGTCCCCTCAAAATAACTCAACACACAGCCATTAATGTCTAAACCGCTGGCAACAAAAGTCAGTACACCCCCTAAGTGAAAATGTCCAAATTGGGCCCAAAGTGTCAATATACAGAAGATCAACCAAAAATCCAGAAAAAACACAATACAAATGTTATAAATGGAGTAAGATACTGTGTATATATATATATATATATATAATATATAATGTGCAAAAGTTTTAGGCAGGTGTGAAGAAATGCTGTAAAGTTAGAATGTTTTAAAAAAAACACGTATTTCAATAGTTTATTTTCAATTTACAAAATGCGAAGTGAGTGAACAGAAATAAAGTCCAATCAATATTTGGGGTGACCCCCTCCCCCCCCCTTTGCCTTCTTCTAGGTAGACTTGCACACAGTTGTTGAAGGAACTCAGCAGGTAGGTTGTTGGGGGGGGGGGGGGGGGATTGTCCTGCTGCAGGATAAATTTGGGGCCAATCACACGCCTCCCTGATGGTATGGCATGATGGAGAAATATCTGCCAGGATTTCTTCTCTTTCTGAAAGCATTCTTCATTTACAGCATTTTTTCACACCTGCCTAAAACTTTTGCACAGTAATATATATATATATATATATATATATATATATATATATATATATATATATATATATATATATTTTTTTTTTTATATAGGTATGCTCTGTGAATGGAATACATAACAATCATATAGAGGGGGTTTGCCCGAATGTGACCCGTGACAGTGGAAATACCCTTTACATTGGAATAAATGAGATTCCTGGAATAGTTGGGTGAGACGTGACCTGTGGCTGAGCTCCCAGGCGTGGTCCCAGCAGGAAAGGTGTCCCTGGAAACAAGTATTATAGAGGAGTCACGGAGAGACCCCCGAGCTGTGCACATGTTGGGAACATATTGCAGTACGGCGGCTCAGCACACCGCTTTACTTAGGATCAAATAAATCCCGGCTCACCGAACGATAAGAGGCTCCAGAAGTGAGCTCTGCCCAGAGGTGTTCCTTCTATTAGTGGGAAATGCGGACAGTGAGGCCCGAGCTTCCTTCCATCAGACAAGTGAAGCCAATGTGATTCTTTTATGGTTTATATTAAGGAGACATGAAAGAGGCCGAATGATCGGTAACTCCCCCCACCCCCGTAATCTATGGCTTGTGACCCCTCAGGTCAGAGACTGGGGGGAGATCTGACATTATCCGTGGAGGATACAGAACCATCCACTGGATAGAACATGCTTGTTTAGGAAACCATCTCTATATCCATCCACCCCTCTATCTATCTATCTATCTATCTATCTATCTATCTATCTATCTATCTATCTATCTATCTATCTATCTATCTATCTATCTATCTATCTATCTCTCCCTCTATCTATCTATCTATCTATCTATCTATCCATCTATCTCTTTATCCATCCATCTATCTATCTCTCTATCTATTTCTCTATCTATCTATCTATCTATCTATCATCTATTGATCTATGCATCTATCTATCTATCCCTCTATCTATCTTTCTATCTATCTATCTCTCTCTCTATCCATCTATCTATCTATCTATCTATCTATCATCTATTGATCTATGCAACTATCTATCTATCCCTCTATCTATCTATCTATCTATCTATCTATCTATCTATCTATCTATCTATCTATCTCTCTCTATCCATCTATCTATCTATCTATCTATCTATCTATCTATCTATCTATCTCTCTCTATCCATCTATCTATCTATCTATCTATCGATCTATCTATCTACTATCTATCTATCTATCTATGCATATATCTATCTATCTATCTATCTATCTATCTATCTATCTATCTATCTATCTATCTATCTATCTATCTCTCTCTCTATCCATCTATCTATCTATCTATCTATCGATCTATCTATCTTCCTATCTATCTATCTATGCATATATCTATCTATCTATCTATCTATCTATCTATCTATCTATCTATCTATCTATCTATCTCTCTCTCGATCCCTCTATATATCTATCTATATATATATATCTATCATATATTGATCTATGCATCTATCTACCTATTCCTCTATCTATCTTTCTATCTATCTATCTTTCTGTCCCTCCATCCATCTATCTATCTATCTTTCTATCTATCTATCTATCTATCTATCTATCTCTCTATCTCTCTATCTCTCTATCTCTCTATCTCTCTCTCTCTCTCTATCTATCTATCTATCTATCTATCTATCTATCTCTTTATCTATCTATCTATCTATCTATCTATCTATCTATCTATCTATCTCTTTATCTATCTATCTATCTATCTATCTATCTATCTATCTATCTATCTATCTATCATCTATCGATCTATCATTCTATCCATCTATCTATCGATCTATCAATCTATCTATCTACCTATCCCTCTATCTATCCATCCATCCATCTATCTATCTACAGTTGTGCTCATAAGTTTTCATACCCTGGCAGAATTTATGATTTCTTGGGCATTTTTCAGAGAATATGAATGATAACACAAATGCCCCATACACACGGTCGGATTTTCCGACGGAAAATGTCCTATCGGACCATGTTGTCGGAAATTCCGACCGTGTGTGGGCTCCATCGGACTTTTTCCGTCAGAATTTCCGACGGAAAAAATTTGAGATCCTGCTCTCAAATTTTCCGACAACAAAGTCCTATCAGACTTTTTCCGATCGTGTGTAGAGAATTCCGACGGACAAAGTGCCACGCATGCTCAGATCACATTACAAGACCAAAGCTATTGGCTACTAGCCTCTACGTAGTTCCGTAGTACGCAACGAACGTCACCACGTTCAGGATGATCGGATTTTCCGACAACTTTGTCCGACCGTGTGTATGCAACACCAGTGTCGGACAAAATCTGTCGGAAAAAATCTGACGGATTTTGTGGTCGAATTTCCGACCGTGTGTACGGGGCAAAAAACTTTTCTCTCACTCATGGTTGGTGTTTGGCTGAAGCCATTTATTATCAATCAACTGTGTTTACTCTTTTTGTATCATAATGGCAACAGAAACAACCCAAATGACCCTGATCAAAAGTTTACATACCCCAGTCAGTTTTTCTTTGCATCCCAAACAATTTTCCTGGCAGTTGTGGCTGACATTTTAGTTGGTCTACCTGACCGTGGTTTGGTTTCAACAGAACTCCTCATTTTACACTTCTTGGTTAGGGTTTGAACTCTGCTGATTGACATTCTCAATTCCTTGGATATCTTTTTATATCCCTTTCCTGTTTTATACAGTTCAGCTACCTTTTCGAGAAGATCCTATGACAATTCTTTTGCTTTCCCCATGACTCAGAATCCAGAAACGTCAGTGCAGCACTGGATGGAAGATGCAAGGGTCTGTCAGGAGTCCAGAAACTCGCTGACCTTTTATACACACACTAATTACACTAACTAAAGATCACAGGTGAGGAGGGTTACCTTTAATAGACATTCAAACCCCTTTGTGTCAACGTGTGTGCATGTTATCAGGCCGAAATTACCGGGGTATGTAAACTTTTGATCAGGGTCATTTGGGTAGTTTCTGTTGTGATTATGATATAAAAAGAGTAAAAACTGTTGATTCATAATAAATGGCTTCAGCCAAACACTAACCATGAGTGAGAGAAAAGATTTAGTGTTATCATTCACATTTTAAAAAAATGGGCAAGAAATCATAAATTCTGCCAGGGTATGTAAACTTATGAGCAAAACTCTATCTATCTATCTATCTATCTATCTATCTATCTATCTATCTATCTATCTATCTATCTATCTACCTGTCTGCTTGTCCAGCCATCATCCATCCCTCTATCTATCTATCTATCTATCTATCTATCTATCTATCTATCTATCTATCTATCTATCTATTTATCCATCCATCCTCTCTTCCATTCATTTATCCATCCACCATTCTATCCATCAATCCATCCACCCTTCCATCCATCCTTCTATCCATTCCTTCATTTATTTATCCAACATGCACCTATCTATCTATCTATCTATCTATCTATCTATCTATCTATCTATCTATCTATCTATCTATCTATCTATCTACCTATCTATCGGTCTATCGACCCATCTATCTATCTATCTATCTATCTATCTATCTATCTATCTATCTATCTATCTATCTATCTTTATCCAACTATCTATCTATCTATCTATCTATCTATCTACCCGCTTGTCTATCCATCATCCATCCCTTCATCTATCTATCTGTCTGTGCATCCATCCTCCCTTCCATCCATCCACCCTTCTCTTCTTCCATACATCCATGTATGCATCTATGTATGTATCTATCCACCTATCCATCAATCTGTCCGTCTGTCTGTTCATCCATCTATCCATCCATCCATCCCTTCATGCATCCCTCTATCTGTTCCTCCATCCATCCTATCTATCTATCTATCTATCTATCTATCTATCTATCTATCTATCTATCTATCTATCTTTTATTATTATAAATTATACTTCTACTCATACTGAGCGCAGAGGGACACCTATACTCATTGCTCTCACCCTGAAATCCGGGCTTAGTGCAGAATAAGGAGTAGAATTTGGTGACTGCGGCTCCTCCCCGGACTTGTGGAGCGAAGTGTCAGTGAATTGGAATGTAACGATTCGGCAGATGACCTGAGGCACAGGCCTGGCCAATAGCAGGGAGCGGGGGGAGGGCACAGGCAGGCAAGGGAGGTATGAATGGGCAGGGTGTGGAGTTGGGAGATATATTCATATCATAGCATAACTACTAGAAATATAAAACTTGAAGGACCCAAAGGCGAGCTGTGGGGGACACATTTGGCTAATCCATGGCTGTCAGCATGAAGAAGGATGGCGAAGACCTGATCAATGAGGAAACGTGTATGTCCAGATCTTACACCGGGATCCCATGCCGGATTGGTGTGCGGAATATTTTATAGCCATGAAGATCATCGACAGATGCCAGTATCACTTCCTTATCACTTTTCCAGCCCAGCTTTCTATCATTAATTGTTGGACGGAGAACTGATAAGGCTGTGTGACTGCCACTCGCGTCTATGGGAAGCCCCTGAGATGAGAGCATGGAGGTCCAACCATGGTGGAGACCGCTGGATCCCAAGTCTCATGGAGGTCCAACCATGGTGGAGACCGCTGGATCCCAAGCCTCACCGCCATCCAAGCCTCCCCGCCATCCAAGCCTCACCGCCATCCAAGCCTCACCGCCAGCCAAGTCTCTCCACCATCCAAGTCTCTCCACCATCCAAGTCTCTCCAAGATCCAAGTCTCTCCACCATCCAAGTGCCACCAAGTTCCAAGTGTCACCAAGATTCAAGCCTCCAAGGACGTAAAGTCCGCAAAGTTCCATCAACCAGACTTTTTCTTTTTTTAATTTTATGAAACTATTTTATTTGTGTAATTTTTTTTTATTTTTACAGGAATCCTGAGATCCTCAACTACTCCACCAAAGGTCCACCTTTCCTTATACAATGTTGTTGATTTGTTGTTTATTTATTATCTGTTATTTTATACATTGTATCTTTTCTTCATAACAAATAACTTTTGGAAGAAGAAATATCTTGAAGCTCCCACAGGTGATCCCTTGGAGGATGAGCCGATGCTGGGCTTCCTCAAAGCAACGCTGAACTTGTGTGGAGTTCGTAACGTTCTCCTTGGTATGGAACCCAAAAGCAAACATTTATTATATAGATGCTTACCATTTCTTAGATGTGCTGGCTGCATTCGTTTTTTTTTAGGCTTTCTTTCCTCTATTTTCATCTGGTGATCCAGACAGCAAGTCTTGTGCTTTTCACAAGCTTAAGCTCTCCAACAGAATGTATCAGTTTATATATATATAAGACAATATAAGCTGATGTATTTAAATATATTTAATATATTTTTTATGTTTATTATATTTATATTTAATATATTTTATATTTAATGTGTTTATATTTATAATATTTTTTTTTATTTAATATATTTATATTTAATATATCTAAATGTAATATATTAAATGTTTAATATATTTATATTTAATATAATTTATATTTCATATATTTTATATTTAATATATTTAAATTTAATATATTTTGTGTTTAATATATTTATATATAATATATTATATATTTCATATATTTATATTTAATATATTTTTTAATATATTTTATATTTCATATATTTAAATCTAATATATTTTATGTTTAATATATTTATATTTAATATATTTTATATTTCAGATATTTATATTTAATATATTTTTTAATATATTTTATATTTCAGATATTAAAATCTAATAAATATATTAAATATAAATATAAATATATGAAATATAAAATATATTCAATTTAAATATATTAAATATAAAATATATGAAATATAAGTATATGAAATATAAATTAGATTAAATATAAATATATTAAACATTTAATATATTACATTTAAATATATAAAATATTAAATATAACTTTATTAAATAAAAAATATTATAAATATAAACATATTAAATATAAAATATATGAAATATATTATGTTTACTATATTTATATTTAATATATTTTATATTTCATATATATTTATATTTATATTTAATATATTTATATTTAATAACTTTTATGTTTAATATATTTATATTTAATATAGTTTATATTTCATATATTTATATTTAATAACATTTATGTTTAATATATTTATATTTAATATATTTTATATTTCATATACTTATATTTAATATATTTTATATTAATATAATGATCAGTATTTATTCTTCTTAGGCTTCATTCACACTTGTGCGACTTTGGTGCAACTTTGATGCAACTTCGACGCAACTTTGGATGGCTGCAACTTGGATACCACTTTGGTTTTGACCACTCATAATGGACATCTGTTGCACAATTGTTGCATTGTATAACATTCAGGTACGACTTTCATGCAACTTTTGAGGGGTTAACATTGAAGTCTATGGCCCTCAAGTTGCACGAAAGTCGCACCAAGGTACGTGCATGAACTACTATGAAGTTGCTGCAACTTTAAGGCCCCTTTCACACTTGTCCTGTGACTTGTCCTGCGATTTGGAAATGCAAAGTCGCATGACAAGTCGTACCCCCAAGATTTCCAATGAGTACCATTCATATCTGTGCGACTTCAAGTCGCAACAACTTCAAAGTAGTCCCTGCACTACTTTGGGCTGATTTTGATGCGACTTGAGGTCCATAGACCTCAAGATTGCACAGGCATTACTTCAAGTCGCGGCAGAGTTGTGGCAGAGTCGCAGCAGAGTTGTGGCAGAGTTGTGGCAGAGTTGTGGCAGAGTCGCGGCAGAGTTGTGGCAGAGTTGTGGCAGAGTTGCGGCAGAGTCTCGGCAGAGTCGCGGCAGAGTTGCAGCAGAGTTGCGGCAGAGTCGCAGGCAGAGTTGTGGCAGAGTTGTGGCAGAGTCGCAGCAGAGTCGCGACAGAGTTGCGGCAGAGTTGTGGCAGAGTCGCGGCAGAGTCGCGGCAGAGTCGCGGCAGAGTTGCGGCAGAGTCGCGGCAGAGTTGCGGCAGAGTTGCGGCAGAGTCGCATAAGCGTGAAAGGAGCCTTAGTTGCACATATATGAATGGTTATCATTGGAAAACATGGGGAATGACTTGTTGTGCAACTTTGATGTCCAAAGTTGCATGACAAGTCGCACAAGTGTGAATGGGGCCTAAAACCTTTATCCCAAAAGGTAAAAATAAAAAACGTTTACTGATGTACTGATTATAAAGTGTGAGCTGGAGTTTGGCTTCAATCTGTTAGTGTATCTAAATCTGCTAGTATATACAACACTCCCCTCCCCCCCAACCCAGACTCCCAGACTGACAGTGCTTCTGTCTGCTGTGCCTCCTGTGCTCCTTCCTCCAGAGTGGTCTCTCACCAATACAGGAGGTTTGTTACTGGCCAGATCACGAGGGGGGGGGGGGGGGGGGGGAGTCAAAGAAAAGAAAACAAATGCAGCCGCCAAATCAAATGATTGGTAAGCTGCAAAAATGTTTTGGTTTGGGGCTTATTAGCGCTTTAATTTAAAACTTTCTTCAATGTTCTCAACAATGTAACAATATAACAATGTAACAATATAACAATGTAACAATGTAACAATGTAACAATGTAACAATGTCACAATGTAACAATGTAACAATATAACAATATAACAATGTAATGTACAATAATTGTAGAAAGAAATGAATGCAATGCGATGTCTTCTCAATGCTTCAATATTAAACCCACATTTTATTCTATTGCAGCTTCCCAACTCTGAGATTTATTTTTTATTTATTTTTTTAGCTTAAATCTGTTTTATACTCAAAAACAAAAATGTAATATGTTGCGGATGACCAATCCTTAGATGTGGTGGCTGCATTAGTTTTCTGTTTTTAGCCTTTTTTTAACCTTTATTTTTACCCGGTGATCCCGCCAGTAAGTCTGTTATATTTCAACTTCCTTTGCGTCAGAAATGGCAGTTAGAAGGGTTGAGACAAACCATTTGCCACTGACAGGGGTGCTTACAAATAAAATAGTTGCTGTATCCTGGGTGCTCCACCTGCGGTTTGCGAAAAAAACTACAAGTCCCATCATGCCTCTGCCTTTGGGAGACATGCTTGGAACTGTCAGCTTTGCAGTGCCTCATGGGACTTGTAGTCCAGCAACAGCTGGAGGGCAGCAGGTTGAGCACCCATAACCGACAAACTGAACCTTTGCAGCAGAAATGGCAGTTGGAGGGTTGAGACAAACCATTTGCCACAGACAGGGGGGCTTACAAATAAAAAAGTCCCATCATGCCTCTGCCTTTGGGAGTCATGCTTGGAACTGTCAGCTTTGCATTTGCCTCATGGGACTTGTAGTCCAGCAACAGCTGGAAGGCAGCAGGTTGAGCACCCATAACTGACAAACTGAACCTTTGCAGCAGAAATGGCAGTTGGAGGGTTGAGACAATCCAATTACCACTGACAGGGGTACTTACAAATAAAATAGTTGCTGTATCATGGGTGCTCCACCTGCGGTTGCGAAAACTACGAGTCCCACCATGGCTCTGCCTTTGGGAGACATGCTTGGAACTGTCAGCTTTGCATTTGCCTCATGGGACTTGTAGTCCAGCAACAGCTGGAGGGCTACAGGTTGGAGGGTTGGGGCAACCCAATTACCACTGACAGGGGTGCTTACAGTGACCTTCTTTTATTCAAAAGGATAATAAAATGTCATGGGTGCTCCACCTGTGTCCCTCCAGCTGTTGCAGGAATACAAGTCCCATCATGCCTCTGCCTTTGGGAGACATGCTTGGAACTGTCAGCTTTGCAATGCCTCATGGGACTTGTAGTCCCGCAACAGCTGGACACAGGTTGGGCACCCATAACTGACAACTGAACCTTTGCAGCAGAAATAGCAGTTGGAGGGTTGAGACAATCCAATTACCACTGACAGGGGTGCTTACAATGACCTGCTTTTATTCAAAAGGAAAATAAAATGTCATGGGTGCTCCACTTGCGGCCCTCCAGCTGTTGCAGGACTACAATTCCCTTGAGGCATTGCAAGGCTGACAGTTCCAAGCATGTCTCCCAAAGGCAGAGGCATGATGGGACTTGTAGTTCCGCAACAGCTGGGGGGCCTCCGGTGGAGAACCAATGACATTTTAGTTTCCTTTTAAATAAAAGCTGAGCATTGTAAGTACCCCTGTCAGTGGTAATTGTATTGCCTCAACCCTCCAACTGCCATTTCTGCTTCAAAGGTTCAGTTGTCAGATGCTCAACCTGTGTCCCTCCAGCTGTTGCAGGAATACAAATCCATCATGCCTCTGCGTTTGGGAGACATGCTTGGAACTGTCAGCCTTGCAATGCCTCATGGGACTTGTAGTCCCACAACAGCTGGACACAGGTTGGGCACCCATAACTGACAACTGAACCTTTGCAGCAGAAATGGCAGTTGGAGGGTTGAGGCGACCCAATTACCACTGACAGGGGTGCCTACAATGACCTGCTTTTTATTCAAAAGGAAAATAAAATTTCATCGGTGCTGTTGTGGGACTACAAGTCCCATGAGGCATTGCAGGGCTGACAGTTCCAAGCATGTCTCCCAAAGGCGGAGGCATGATGGCGACATGCTTGGAACTGTCAGCCTTGCAATGCCTCATGGGACTTTTAGTCCCACAACAGCTGGACAGAGGTTGGGCACCCATATCTGACAACTGAACCTTTGCAGCAGAAATGGCAGTTGGAGGTTTGAGACAATCCGATTACCACTGACAGGGGTGATTACAATGTTCAGCTTTGATTCAAAAGGAAAATAAAATAGTTGCTGTAACTGATTGCAAAGTGTTATCTGAAGATCAGCTTTTATTGGTTAGTCAAATCTAAAGCTGGCCATACATTATAGGATATTCTGCTACAATTTCTGTACAATCTGCTTTAGATTTACCATCAAACTTTGTAGTGCCATGGCCTCACCTGATTGGACACAAATTTAAAAAGCGTTGTTTAGGTTTGATCTCGTATTATACAGTTTGTGATAAATCTAAAGCAAAATTGTACAATAAGGTTGTATAAGGGCCGTCTTTAACATGGGACAAAAGGGCTGCTGCCCTGAGCCCAGTCATTGTTGTGGGGCCCAAAGCAGCTGCCCTTGAGCCCCACAATTATCAAATAGTCTATCAGTAGATTTGGAAGGGCTCAAGAAAACGTTTGCCCAGGGTTCAATCAATATTAAAGACGGCCCTGTAGTTCATCTAACACCCCCCCCCCCCCCCAAGACTGACGCCGCTGCTGTCCAAGGGTGGCCATGTTGCTCCTCCCTCCAGAGGGGGAGACACCCTAAGGCTCCGTTCACACCATTTTTTGGTGCTTTTTGCAGAAACGCACTACAGTTCATTTTTAACATGATTTCCTAAGGGACACGTTCACATCTATGCTTTTTTGTCAGCTGATGCGTTTTTGGAAAGGCTTTTTTTTTTTTTTTTTAAACGCAAAACGATTCTATTTTTGGTTTCATAGACCTCAATGGAGAAGCTGCAGAAAAGCATGTCGTGTGATTTTGCCACGATTTGCATTTTTTTAATCTGCCCAATAACAAGTTGGGATAAAAAAAAAAAAAGAAAACAAATCATAAAAACACAAAACATTTAAATCGTGGCAAAATGGCGGTAAATTAGCGCCTGCATAAAAAGACGCAAAACGCACAGCAAAATGCGCCGTAGAACGCGTCAATCGCAAACTGCATAGATGTGAACCGAGCCTTAAAGACAGTAAGGCTCCGTTCACAGCTGGGCGATTTGAATCGCGGGCGGAATCGCCTGCAACCTTTTTGAGCGACGCGCTTGCGATTTTGCCACGATTGCAGCGCGTTTTATTGCGCGACAATCGTGGCAAAACTGTGGCGAGATTGGTGTGGCTACATAAAGTAATGGCTTTGCACACGCCTCCGGCGATTCGCTGTGATTTGGAATCGCGGCGGTACGCCCCTCCACCAGAGATTCATATCGCCCAGGTGTGAACGGAGCCTAATGCGGCGTACACACGGTCGTAGAAAATCCGATAGAAAGGTTTTCCATCGGAAAAATTAAGAACAGGTTCTCAATCCAAAGTCCGTCGGAAATTCTGACAGAAAAAGACCGATGGGCGTACACACGGTCGGAAAATCCGATGGAAAACTCCCTTGGACTGTTTCCATCTGATTTTCCGACCGTGTGTATGCCCATCGGTCTTTTTCTGTCAGAATTTCCGACGGACTTTGGATTGAGAACCTGTTCTTAATTTTTCCGATGGAAAACCTTTCTATCGGATTTTCCGATCGCGTGTATGCAATTCCGACACGCAAAATTCCGACGCATGCTCGGAAACAATTTGACGCATGCTCGGAAGCATTAAACTTCCCTTTTATAGTGCTTTCGAACGTTTTTTAAGGCGTGGTGTTATTGACCGTCGGAATTTGGTGTGACCGTGTGTAGGCAAGACAGTTTGAGCGAAATTCCGTTGGAATTCCGAAGGGAAAACCATCAGAGCTTTTTCCGACGAGAATTCCGACCGTGTGTACGCGGCATTACAGTGTTACTGGACAGATCATCAGGTGAAAACAGAGGGGGGGGGGGGGGGGGGGAAATAAACCAAATGCAGCCACCACATTTAAAACAGTTCTTAGATGTGATGAATGTTTCCTTTTTTTTAGGTATTCTCTCTTCTATTTTCATCTGGTGATCCGGCCAGTAAGTCTGTTGTTTTTTTTTTCAAAAGCACAAGCTCTCCAGCAGAATGTATCAGTTTACAGGGATGAGACAAACCATTTACCACTGGCAGGGGCACTTACAATGATTTTTTTTATTTTTGTTTATCCTTGTAAAACCTTTATCCCAAAAAGGAATAAAACTGTTTGCTGTAACTGATTATAAAGTGTGATCTGCAGTTTGGCTTCAATTTGTTAGTGTATCGAAATCTGCTAATACATTTAACACTCCCCTTCCACCAGACCTGACAATGCTGCTGTGCCTCCTGTTCTCATTCCTCCAGAGCGGTGTCTCACTAATGCAGGAGGTGTGTTAATGGCAGGATCACCAGGTGAAAATAAAGGGGGGAAAAAAGAAAACGAATGCAGCCGCCACATCTAATGATTGGTGAGCTGCAATATATTTTGGGTTTGGGTTTAATATCGCTTTAATCGAAAACGTTCTTCATCCGGGATGTTCTGTAAATAATGTAACAATGTAACACAATAATTGTAGAAAATGAAATGAATGTAATGCGATGGATTCTCAACGCTTCAATATTAAACCCAAAATATATTCTATTGCAGCTTCCCAACTCTTTGAGATTTTTTTTTATTTTTTTAGCTTTTTTCTATTTTTAGGCTTTTTTTTCCTTTTATTTTCACCTGGTGATCCTGCCTGTAAATCTGTTATATTTCCATTTCCTTTACCAGACCAACCTCTGCAGCAGAAATGGCAGTTAGCGGGATGGGACAAACCATTTACCACTGACAGCGGTGCTTACAATGATCAATACAATGATATTTTTGGGCTTTTTTTCCCTTTCATTTTCACCTGGTGATCCTGCCAGTAAGTCTGTTATTTTTCAATTTCCTTTACCTTTTCCTTTACCAGACCAACCTTTGCAGCAGAAATGGCCGTTAGAAGGGTTGGGACAAACCATTTACCACTGACAGGGGTGCTTACAAATAAAATAGTTGCTGTATCCTGGGTGCTCCACCTGCGGTTGCAAAAACTACAAGTCCCATCATGCCTCTGCCTTTGGGAGACATGCTTGGAACTGTCAGCTTTGCAATGCCTCATGGGACTTGTAGTCCCGCAACAGCTGGAAGGCCACAAGTTGAGCACCCATAACTGACAATTTTTAAACTTTTCTTTTCCTTTTATTTCCCCCTGGTGATCCTGCCAGTGAATCTGTTATTTTTCAATTTCCTTTACCAGACCAACCTCTGCACCAGAAATGACAGTTAGATGGACGGGACAAACCATTTACCACTGGCAGGGGTGTTACAATGATCAATACAATGATATTTTTAAGCTTTTTTTCCCTTTTATTTTCACCTGGTGATCCTGTCAACAAGTCTGTTATTTTTCTATTTATTTTACCTTTTCCTTTACCAGACCAACCTTTGCAGCAGAAATGGCAGTTAGATGGCAGTTAGATGATATATTTTTTTCTTTATAGTGCAAAAAATAAAAATAAATAAAAAAAGAGGTGATCAAATACCACCAAAATAAAGCTCTATTTGTGGGGAAATTAGGACATTGTTTTTAATTGGGTACAACATCGTACGACCGCGCAATTGTCATTTAAACTAACGCCGTGCCGTATCGCAAAAAAATGGCCGGGTCAGGAAGGGGGGGTGGGGTGTCCCTTCTGGTAAGTTGGCTGTTATGGGGATCCAATGGCTTCACTGCTTTCTGAGGCACTGACTCCGCCCATGCGTACCGATAAGGAGCTCCGACCTCGGACTTCACTGCATACATGCTTGTCCCGAAGCAGTGACTTAGGAGACCAGAGACGGCCAGGCAGCTGGTATTTTCAGAGGGAATGCAGTGATCTCCTGATTTCTCTCAGTACACGTTTAAACACGATAAAGTAACAAAAAGCAGAAACAAAAAAGTGGAAAATATTAAGTTGCAACTTATTGTGTGTAGCAAAAAAGTGGGACATCCACATCACTGATTTATTACAAATTACACAGCGCTTTACATATTGTACATCCACATCAGTCCCTGCCCCACAGAGCTTACAATCTACGATCCCTATCTCACATGTGGAAACTTATTGTACATTCACATCAGTCCCTGCCCCACAGAGCTTACAATCTACGATCCCTATCTCACATGTGGAAACTTATTGTACATTCACATCAGTCCCTGCCCCACAGAGCTTACAATCTACGATCCTTATCTCACATGTGGAAACTTATTGTACATTCACATCAGTCCCTGACCCACAGAGCTTACAATCTACGATCCCTATCTCACATGTGGAAACTTATTGTACATTCAAATCAGTCCCTGCCCCACAGAGCTTACAATCTACGATCCCTATCTCACATGTGGAAACTTATTGTACATTCACATCAGTCCCTGCCCCACAGAGCTTACAATCTACGATCCTTATCTCACATGTGGAAACTTATTGTACATTCACATCAGTCCCTGACCCACAGAGCTTACAATCTACGATCCCTATCTCACATGTGGAAACTTATTGTACATCCACATCAGTCCCTGCCCCACAGAGCTTACAATCTACGATCCCTATCTCACATGTGGAAACTTATTGTACATCCACATCAGTCCCTGACCCACAGAGCTTACAATCTACGATCCCTATCTCACATGTGGAAACTTATTGTACATTCACATCAGTCCCTGACCCACAGAGCTTACAATCTACGATCCCTATCTCACATGTGGAAACTTATTGTACATCCACATCAGTCCCTGCCCCACAGAGCTTACAATCTACGATCCCTATCTCACATGTGGAAACTTATTGTACATCCACATCAGTCCCTGCCCCACAGAGCTTACAATCTACGATCCTTATCTCACATGTGGAAACTTATTGTACATTCACATCAGTCCCTGACCCACAGAGCTTACAATCTACGATCCCTATCTCACATGTGGAAACTTATTGTACATCCACATCAGTCCCTGCCCCACAGAGCTTACAATCTACGATCCCTATCTCACATGTGGAAACTTATTGTACATCCATATCAGTCCCTGCCCCACAGAGCTTACAATCTACGATCCCTATCTCACATGTGGAAACTTATTGTACATCCACATCAGTCCCTGACCCACAGAGCTTACAATCTACGATCCCTATCTCACATGTGGAAACTTATTGTACATCCACATCAGTCCCTGCCCCACAGAGCTTACAATCTACGATCCCTATCTCACATGTGGAAACCTATTGTACATCCACATCAGTCCCTGCCCCACAGAGCTTACAATCTACGATCCCTATCTCACATGTGGAAACTTATTGTACATCCACATCAGTCCCTGACCCACAGAGCTTACAATCTACGATCCCTATCTCACATGTGGAAACTTATTGTACATCCACATCAGTCCCTGACCCACAGAGCTTACAATCTAAGATTCCTATCTCACATGTGGAAACTTATTGTACATCCACATCAGTCCCTGCCCCACAGAGCTTACAATCTACGATCCCTATCTCACATGTGGAAACTTATTGTACATCCACATCAGTCCCTGCCCCACAGAGCTTACAATCTACGATCCCTATCTCACATGTGGAAACTTATTGTACATTCACATCAGTCCCTGACCCACAGAGCTTACAATCTACGATCCCTATCTCACATGTGGAAACTTATTGTACATCCACATCAGTCCCTGCCCCACAGAGCTTACAATCTACGATCCCTATCTCACATGTGGAAACTTATTGTACATCCACATCAGTCCTTGCTCAAGAAGCTTACAATCTAAGACCTCTGTATCACATGTTGAATATTTACACAGCACTTTACATACTGTACATTCACATCGGCCCCTGTCCAACAGAGCTTACAATCTAAGGTCTCTCTCTCACATGCTGACAATTCATGCAGAGCTTTACCCATTGTACATTAACACCAGTCCCTGCCCCACAGAGCTTACAATCTAAGTTCCTCATCTCACATGCTGACAATTTACAGCACTTTACATACTGCACATTCACTTCAGTCCCTGCCCCACAGAGCTTACACTCTAAGGTCCCTATCTCACATGCTGACAATTCATACAGCATTGTACCCATTGTAGATTTACATCAGTCCCTGACCCAAGAAGCTTACAATCTAAGTTCCTCATCTCACATGCTGACAATTTACACAGCGCTTTACCTACTGTACTTTAATTTCAGCCCCTGCCCCACAGAGCTTACACTCTGAAGTCCCTATTTCACATGTTGAGAACTTATGCAGTGCTTTACCTATTGTACATTGACATCAGTCCCTGCCCCACAGAGCTTACAATCTAAGGCCCCTGTCACCCATGCATACATACTAGGGCCAATTACCCAACCAGCGTGTCTTCGGAGTGTGGGAGGAACCCAGGTAAGAACAGGGAGAGCATGCAAACTCCATGCAGATACTGTCCTCTTCAGATTGGAGGACCCCAGTGCTACAAGGTAGAAGTGCTAACCACTAAGCCACTGTGCTGCCCCCAATCACATCGCTCCTTTCTCGTGCTGCTTTCCCACAGTGTAAGATAACTAAGAATCAGAGATTATGGGGCCACAAAGTATAATCACGCACAGTATACAATCACACAGTATACACAGACATGTTTCTATTGGCTGAGAAGGTACTGGAGAGGTGGGGCAGCTATAATCTCTGGATTTTTAGACCAAAAGGATGTCGGTAAGGGACATTTCAGAGACAGATGTAAAAAAAACACAGATTTTTACATACTGTCCCTGGTTTTACTGAGGCTGCCAACCCTGATGGGGCCCCCTAGTGGCCCAGGGCCCTCGGGCAGTGCCCGAGTGGCCGAATGGTCAGTCCGCCCCTGCTCCCTTGTTATGGCAGATAAGTAGAGCAGGCCCTGAGATCCTAATACTTGAATAAATGGCAAATATATATATATATAAAAGGAGTCTCACTTCTGCTCCTATTTTCTTTTTTTTTAAAGGGTAACTCCACTATCGTGGGGGGAAGAAAATAGCAAATAAAGAAAAAATAATCTAATAATAATTGCAACAAAAGTCATATTGTAATTGAATACTATCAAAAATTACCTTTCCATTGAAATCTGTAATTTTCTGAAAATGCAATATGGCCACCTGGAGGCGCTCTGTACACAGATGGTATACAGACCCTCCCCGAAACATAATTTCCTGCTTGTGTGATTGGCTCCCCAATTTTCCCAGAAGTCTGCACTAAGATACAAGTCAGATTTCAGGCATCCCCTGCAACAAAAAATTCATTTTTTGGTGAGATATTCCCAATAGGAAGAGATCTAAAGGGATGCAGACCCTGACACTTTCCTCGCTAGTGCTCTGCAAGTGCAGCAGCTGATTGATAATTATGAAACCACTCCCATTAGACCCACTTAGCACGGAGGAACAAACGGTGATTTCTTCAGAAGGTAACAATCTGCAGCCAAGGTTGTTATAATCCCTACAATGTACAGAGATCACCCGGAGGGGATTGTTTTTTCTAGGGGTGCACCGATACTAGTATTGGTATCAGTGCCGATACCGAGTATTTGCACAAGTATCGGTACTCGTGCAAATGCACCCATACCTGAAACCGATACTTTCAGGCTCGGCTCTTTGAGCTGTCAGCGGATCTCCCCAATTGACAGCTTAACCGGTTCCCGACCGGCGCACGACGATGTACGTCGCCAGAATGGCACGGACAGGCATAAGGGTACGTGCAATCGCATGCGTGCTGGTTGGGACCCCCATGAGTCCGGTCGTGGGTCCCGCGGACTCGATCGCCACAGGGATACCCGCGATCGTCTCAAGGGAAGGCTGAACGGGGAGATGCGGAAGTAAACAGCATCTCCCCGTTCTGCCTAGCAACAAGTGACACTGTTCTCTGCTCCCCGTGATTGGAGCAGAGATCAGTGTTCACTAAGTTCGCAGCCACGCCCCCCACAGTTAGTAACACGCCCCTAGGAAAAACTTAACCCCTACACTGCCACCCCCTGGTTAATCCCTTCACTGCCAGTGTCATTTACACAGGAATCAGTGCATTTAAATAGCACTGATTTCTGTATGAATGACAATGGTCCCAAAAATGTGTCAAAAATGTCCGATGTGTCCGCCATAATGTCGCAGTCACGATTAAAAATCGCTGATCGCCACCAGTGATGTAACAAACGCGATTAAAGTAAACGGCGTTACGTAACGCCGTTACTTTAGAGGGTATTGAGTAATCTAACTGATTACTCTTCCCCTCGCGGTAACGCCGTTCCCATTTCTGGGGCGGCGTTACCGCAATTACTCGCCGCGATCCGCGGAGCCGTCCGCGGCCTTAGGAAAGGCCGTGGCTTCGGCCTAGCTCCAGAGCAGCGGCCATCTTGGTGCACCCGTCGGCCGTTTACAATGTGATTGCTCCGTCAAATGACGGAGCGATCACTTGAAGATGACGCCGGTTCCTCTCTCCCCTCTGTGTACAGATCTGTACAGTGGAGGGGAGAGATCGGATGCCAGCACATACCCTGCCAATACTCTGCAATACCCAGACAATACCCTGACAATACTCTGCAACACCCTGCAATACCCAGCCAATACTCTGCCAATACTCTGCAATACTTTGCAACACCCTGCAATACCCTGCCAATACTCTGCAATACCCAGCCAGTACCCTGCCAATACCCTGCCAATACTCTGCAATACCCTGCCAATACTCTGCAACACCCTGCCAATACTCTGCAATACTCTGCCATACCCAGCCATACTCTGCCATACTCTGCAATACCCCGTAATACCCAGCCATACTCTGCAATACTCTGCCATACGCAGCCATACTCTGCCATACTCTGCAATACCCCGTAATACCCAGCCATACTCTGCCATACTCTGCAATACTCGGTAATACCCAGCCATACTCTGCAATACTCTGCAATACTCGGTAATACCCAGCCAATACTCTGCAATACCCTGCCAATACTCGGTAATACCCAGCCATACTCTGCAAAACTCGGTAATACCCAGCCAATACTCTGCAATACCCTGCCAATACTCTGCAATACCCTGCCAATATTCTGCAATACCCTGCCAATACTCTGCAATACCCTGCCAATATTCTGCAATACCCTGCCAATACTCTGCAATACCCTGCCAATATTCTGCAATACCCTGCCAATACTCTGCAATACCCTGCCAATATTCTGCAATACCCTGCCAATACTCTGCAACACCCTGCCAATACTCTGCAACACCCTGCCAATACACTGCCAATACTCTGCAACACCATGCCAATACTCTGCAACACCCTGCCAATACTCTGCAACACCCTGCCAATACTCTGCAACACCCTGCCAATACTCTGCAACACCCTGCAACACCAAGCCAATACTCTGCAACACCATGCCAATACTCTACAACACCATGCCAATACTCTGCAACACCCTGCCAATACTCTGCCATACCCAGCCATACTCTGCCATACTCTGCAATACTCGGTAATACCCAGCCATACTCTGCAATACACGGTAATACCCAGCCATACTCGGCAATACCCAGCCATACTCGGCAATACCCAGCCATGCTCAGCCGTACCCAGCCATACTCAGCCAATATTACAGTGGGGGAGATTGTGGATATTACAGTGGGGGCTTTATGGTGGTGGAATTTTCACAGGTTTTTGCAAATTCAATTATTATTTGCTGATCCGAAAAATGCTCCGATCCGTGACTCTGATCCGATCAACGATCCGATCCGTGAGTTTGGGGGGACAGATGTACAGAGGGGGAACAGATATACGTGTGTGGGGGGGGGACAGATGTGTAGTGGGTTACAGAGGGGAAACAGATATATGTGTTGGGGGGGGAACAGACGTGCAGGGGGGTGCAGAGGGGAAAAACGTGCAGGGGGGAACGCGCCCCTTGCTTACAGTAATACTAGACCCCCCTAAGAATATTAAAAAAAAAATCACAGTTACTTTTCTGAGTAACTAATTACTTTTCCAATGTAGTAACTGAGTTTACAATGTGATTGCTCCGTCAAATGACGGAGCGATCACTTGAAGATGACGCCGGTTCCTCTCTCCCCTCTGTGTACAGATCTGTACAGTGGAGGGGAGAGATCGGATGCCAGCACATACCCTGCCAATACTCTGCAATACCCAGCCAATACCCTGACAATACTCTGCAACACCCTGCAATACCCAGCCAATACTCTGCCAATACTCTGCCAATACTCTGCAATACTCTGCAACACCCTGCAATACCCTGCCAATACTCTGCAATACCCAGCCAGTACCCTGCCAATACCCTGCCAATACTCTGCAATACCCTGCCAATACTCTGCAACACCCTGCCAATACTCTGCAATACTCTGCAATACCCCGTAATACCCAGCCCTACTCTGCAATACTCTGCCATACCCAGCCATACTCTGCCATACTCTGCAATACCCCGTAATACCCAGCCAATACTCTGCCATACTCTGCAATACCCCGTAATACCCAGCCATACTCTGCCATACTCTGCAATACTTGGTAATACCCAGCCATACTCTGCAATACTCTGCAATACTCGGTAATACCCAGCCATACTCTGCCATACTCTGCAATACCCCGTAATACCCAGCCATACTCTGCAATACTCTGCCATACCCAGCCATACTCTGCCATACTCTGCAATACCCCGTAATACCCAGCAAATACTCTGCCATACTCTGCAATACTTGGTAATACCCAGCCATACTCTGCCATACTCTGCAATACTTGGTAATACCCAGCCATACTCTGCAATACTCTGCAATACTCGGTAATACCCAGCCATACTCTGCAATACTCTGCAATACCCTGCCAATACTCTGCAACACCCTGCCAATATTCTGCAATACCCTGCCAATACTCTGCAACACCCTGCCAATACTCTGCAACACCCTGCCAATACTCTGCAACACCCTGCCAATACTCTGCAATACCCTGCCAATACTCGGTAATACCCAGCTATACTCGGTAATACCCAGCCAATACTCTGCAATACCCTGCCAATATTCTGCAATACCCTGCCAATACTCTGCAACACCCTGCCAATACTCTGCAACACCCTGCCAATACACTGCCAATACTCTGCAACACCCTGCCAATACTCTGCAACACCCTGCCAATACTCTGCAACACCCTGCCAATACTCTGCAACACCCTGCAACACCATGCCAATACTCTGCAACACCCTGCCAATACTCTGCAACACCCTGCCAATACTCTGCAACATCCTGCAACACCCTGCCAATACTCTGCCATACCCAGCCATACTCTGCCATACTCTGAAATACTCAGTAATACCCAGCCATACTCTGCAATACACGGTAATACCCAGCCATACTCGGCGATACCCAGCCATGCTCAGCCGTACCCAGCCATGCTCAGCCGTACCCAGCCATACTCAGCCAATATGACAATTAGGGAGATGACGTGGATATTACAGTGGGGGAGATTGTGGATATTACAGTGCGGGCTTTATGGTGGAATTTTCACAGGTTTTTGCAAATTCAATTATTATTTGCTGATCCGAAAAATGCTCCGATCCGTGACTCTGATCTGATCAATGATCCGATCCGTGAGTTTGGGGGGACAGATGTACAGAGGGGGAACAGATATATGTGTGTGGTGGGGGGACAGACGTGTAGTGGGGTACAGAGGGGGAACAGATATACGTGTGTGGGGGGGGACAGATGTGTAGTGGGGTACAGAGGGGAAACAGATATATGTGTGTGGGGGGGACAGACGTGTAGTGGGGTACAGAGGGGGAACAGATATACGTGTGTGGGGGGGGACAGATGTGTAGTGGGGTACAGAGGGGAAACAGATATATGTGTTGGGGGGGAACAGACGTGCAGGGGGGTGCAGAGGGGAAAAAACGTGCAGGGGGGAACGCGCCCCTTGCTTACAGTAATACTAGACCCGCCCCTAAGAATATTAAAAAAAAAATCACAGTTACTTTTCTGAGTAACTAATTACTTTTCCAATGTAGTAACTGAGTTAGAAACTCAATTACTTTTTTGGGAGAAGTAATTTGTAACGTAACTAATTACTTTTTTAAAGTAAGATGACCAACACTGATTGCCACCATTACTAGTAAAAAAAAAAATATTAATAAAAATGCTATAATACTATCCCCTATTTTGTAAACCCTATAACTTTTGCGCAAACCAATCAATATACGCTAATTGTGATTTTTTTTACCAAAAATATGTAGAAGAATATGTATCGGCCTAAACTGAGGGAAATACATTTTTTTTATATATTTTTGGGGATATTTATTATAGCAAAAAGTAAAAAATATAGATTTTTTTTCAAAATTGTCGCTCTTCTTTTGTTTATAGCGCAAAAAATAAAAACCGCAGGGGCGATCAAATACCACCAAAAGAAAGCTCTATTTGTGGTCCTGTGCGCGAAATCGGAGAGAGAACGGGCGGTGCATGCTGGTCGCTCAGCAGCACCGTATCCCGGAAAACAGGATGCTTGTGGGCTTCACATCCCCACAAGCAAAATGACAACAGCCACCACTGCATTATCAAAGTTCTTTTAACAGATGAAACCGGACAGCGGGGGACAAATTATACAGAAGACGTGAGTGTTACAATGCCATTGTAAACGCTTGTGAAAGGTTTAAAAAAAAAAAATGTATCGATTGTAGTTGGAACTCCGCATTAACTCCCTATTCTCCTCTATTTAATTATTATTTTCCTGCTTTTTTTTTTTGCTCACGTCTATTTTATAAACAATAAACAATTAAACTTTTTTTTATGTTTGCTTTGTTAGTGAATATTTTTACACATATATATTAACATATATTTACACATTTGACATTGAGAAAGCGCAAAATTAAAAAAAAAAAAATCTATTTATTTCATTTGTAAATAACTTTTTCAATGCTTTGTACAATGGCTGACGGCTGAAGTGAAAACAAAACAGTTGCGGTAGGTATCGGTAATTAGTATCGGCGAGTACTAAAAAGAAAAGTATCGGTACTCGTAAAAAAAATGGTATCGGCGCATCCCTATTTTTTTAGTTTTGCTTTAATTTATCTTACATTATGGCGAAATGAACCCAGTGATGCCCACCCAAAACTGAAATCCTAGTTCTGGGTGGATTTCAAATCCGCCGATCACAGAGTGAGTGCAGCTCCTCCTGAATCCGAGGAAACAGACATGAAATCTGTCCATCTGTTGTCTTCTCTCGTTGAATGTTCTCGTCCAACACAACCGCAGGCAAAGGAAGTGGACTTACACAGAGCTCAATATTTTATTCATGCCGGATGACAAAGCAAATTCCCCCGTATTACATTCACGTCACACAGCGGCCGAGACAACCGTACACGACCAATACTTCACTTTTTACATTTGTTTTAGTATCTCTTTATTTATCTTTTTAACACTTATTTATCTTACGTAGTTATCTCCTTTGCATATATTTATTTTTACATTTATTTTCTTATTTTTATTTATCTTTTACATTTTTTTTTATATTATTATCTTATTTTTTGTTTGTCATGTTTATTTATCTTTTTTTATTATCTTCTTTACATTTATTAATTTAATTATTTATGTATCTTTATTTTAAATTTCCTCCTTTTGGTTGGACCTGTGGTTCCAAAACTGTCAAACATATTACAGGTTACATTTTTCTATTGCTTCAAAGTAGCTGGGGCATAGTTTCTGCTACTGACATCAACAATGGGTCACTTTTTCTCCCATTGACACCAAATATGGGGCACTATTCCTCCCACTTACACCAACAATGGGGCACTATTCCTCCTACTGACACCAATGATGGGGCACTCTTCCTCCTACTGACACCAATGATGGGGCACTATTCTTCCCACTGACACCAATGATGGGGCACTATTCCTCCCACTGATACCAATGATGGGGCACTATTATTCCCACTGACACCATCAACAGGGCACTACTTTTTTCCCACTGACACCAATAGGACACTTGTCCTCCCACTAACACCAATGATGGGGCACTTTTCCTCCCACTGACACCATCAACGGGGCACTATTCCTCCCACTGATACCAATGATGGGACACTATTCCTCCTACTGATACCAATGATGGGACACTATTCCTCCTACTGACACCAATGATGGGGCAATTTTCCTCCCACTGACACCAACAATGGGGCACTATTCCTCCTACTGACACCAATGACGGGGCACTATTCCTCCTACTGACACCAATGATGGGGCACTATTCCTCCCACTGACACCAATGATGGGGCACTATTCCTCCCACTGACACCAACAATGGGGCACTATTCCTCCCACTGACACCAATGATGGGGCACTATTCCTCCTACTGACACCAATGATGGGGCACTATTCCTCCCACTGACACCAATGATGGGGCGCTATTCCTCCCACTGACACCAAAAATGGGGCACTATTCCTCCCACTGACACCAATGATGGGGCACTATTCCTCCCACTGACACCAATGACGGGGCATTTTCTTCTCTCACTGGCAACAGCCTGGCCCTTCTAAAGCCTGAAGGACAGTAAGCTGGCCCTTTGTTTGGAAAGTTTGGAGACCCCCCTGGTATAAGGAAAGGGTGACATCAGCTGCGATATTTCGGAACATCCCATAAAGCGTTGCCATCTATTGAAAAAACGTTTAGTAGAGTTAAAGTCTTGTGTGATTGGGCCCAAATTTTTCGATCTACAGCAAAGATTTCAGTTCCTCCTTCACCATAGATACTTTGGGAGTAACAGATGGTGTCCATGCCTCCATGGTCCATGTCGGTATCGTTGTTGGTCCTGATGTTCCAGATGCGGTGGAAGGATTGACATATCCAAAAAGGCAGATCATAGGGTCCTTATCGATACGAACCAATCATATCGCGGTGGACATAAGATGCCTATTTTGGAGCAGCTTCTCATTCTGTGTAATATTGGGGCGCATTGTGCGGGTTACCATTCTAAGTGAACAGCGCCACAATGTATTGTACGAAACAGAATCCGGTTGTGTGTATTGCGCTAAAGTGCCACGACTTTCAGGTGTGAAGGTTTTGAGAGGCTATCAGGTTCCTTCACCGACCAGCATCCATACTAAACTGCATGATCAGCTTACAATTAGTTTTCTTTGCTACCCATCAGTGATGTACCGTATTTATCGGCGTATAACACGCACCTTTTCCCCCCTTAAAATCGGGGGAAAGTCGTGGGTGCGTGTTATACGCCGATACCCCAAAAAAAAAAGTGACAGAAATAGCGAGCGGCGCCGAAAAATAGCGAGCGGTGCCGAAAAAGACAGAAGCACCGCCGGAAAAGACCGAGCCGACTGTTTGGCTCCGCTCGTAGTCCCGCCTCCCTGCGCTCGCTCCCGAAACAGCAGGGAGGCGGGACCGGGAGGGGAGCCGAACAGTCTGCTCGGTCTTTTCCGGCGGCGCACGCGCGGTCTGTCTCGGCGGAGGGAAATTTAAACATGGGCAAGGCTGCAAATGACGCTGGGCAAGCTGCAAATGACGCTGGGCAAGCTGAAAATGCCGCTAGGGAGGCTGCAAATGACGCTGGGCAAGCTGCAAATGACGCTGGGCAGGCTGCAAATGACACTGGGCAGGCTGCAAATGACACTGGGCAAGCTGCAAATGACGCTGGGCAAACTGAAAATTACGCTAGGGAGGCTGCAAATGACGCTGGGCAAGCTGCAAATGACACTGGGCAGGCTGCAAATGACACTGGGCAAGCTGCAAATGACACTGGGCAAGGCTGCAAATGACACTGGGCAAGCTGCAAATGACACTGGGCAAGCTGCAAATGACACTGGGCAAGGCTGCAATGACGCTTAAATGTAAGTTTTTTTTTTCCCTAAACTGCCCTCCTAAAACTTTTTTTCCTTAAAATGCCCTCCTAAACTTGGTGTGCGTGTTATACGCCGATAAATTTTAAGGGGGGAAAAAGTGCGTGTTTATACGCCGATAAATACGGTACATCACTGATGGGTAGCAAAGAAAACTAATTTTAAGCTGATCATGCAGTTTAGTATGGATGCTGGTCGGTGAAGAAACCTGATAGCCTCTCAAAACCTTCACACCTGAAAGTCGTGGCACTTTAGTGCAATACACGCATCCGGATTCTGTTTCGTACAATACATTGTGGCGCCGTTCATTTAGTAACTCAGTTAAAATAAACGGCGTTACTTAACGCAGTTACTTTAGAGGGTAACGAGTAATCTAACTGATTACTCTTCCCCTCATGGTAACGCAGTTCCCATTACTTGGGCAGCGTTACCGCAATTACATCTACCGTCCGGGAGGCCCGCCGTGGCCGCGCTGCCTGGCCGTTCGTTCCACCGCAGGGAGGGGGGCTTTCGCCGCGGAGCTGAGAAGAGGCTGAGACTCGGAGAGACTGTCTGGACCGCCCAATCCCACCCCGCCTATCCAGAGAGAGAGAATGTAGGGAGGCGGGGCAGACAGTGAAAAATTAAGTCAGCTGACCAGCTGACACCAATCAAGTGAAGGGGAGGGTCTCTCTCTCTCTCCCCACGAGGAAAGGCATCCCTGGAGGCATCCAAGTAAGTGACTGTCTGACGATTCGAATTGCAGTGCAATCGATCCATCCCAAGTCCTCCACCACCTCTGCTTCTTACTGATCCCATCCCATCCCTACCCACCCACCATCACTTCTACTGCAGAGGTGATGGGGCGTATGGGGTAGGGATGAGATCAGTGGTGGTGGGGGATGGGATCAGTAAGAGGCAGAGGTGGTGGTGAGAGAGGATGGCACCACCACCGCTGTCACCCCCCCCAAGTACCACCGCTGCCTGCCACCCCCCCAAGTACACCACTACTGCCACCCCCCAAGTACCACCGCTGCCACCCCCCTAAGTACTGTACACCACCACCACTGCCACCCCCCAAGTACCACCGCTGCCTGCCACCCCCTCAAGTACACCACCGCTGCCACCCCCCCCAAGTACCACCTCTGCCACCCCCTCAAGTACTGTACACCACCACCACTGCCAGACCCCCAAGTACACCACCACCGCTGCCACCCCTCAAGTACCACTGCTGCCACCCCTCAAGTACCACCGCTGCCACCCCCTCAAGTACCACCGCTGCCCCCCTGTCACCCCCCCAAATACACCACCACGCTGCCACCCCCCAAGTACCACCGCTGCCACCCCCCTAAGTACTGTACACCACCACCACTGCCACCCCCCAAGTACCACCGCTGCCTGCCACCCCCCCAAGTACACCACCGCTGCCACCCCCCCAAGTACCACCTCTGCCACCCCCTCAAGTACTGTACACCACTGCCACACCCCCAAGTACACCACCACCACCACCGCTGCCACCCTTCAAGTACCACTGCTGCCACCCCTCAAGTACCACCGCTGCCACCCCCTCAAGTACCACCGCTGCCCCCCTGTCACCCCCCCAAATACACCACCACAGCTGCCACCCCCCAAGTACCACCCCTGTCACAGTTACTTTGCTGAGTAACTAATTACTTTTCTAATGTAGTAGCCGAGTTACTAACGCAATTACTTTTTGGGAGAAGTAATTTGTAACTTAACTAATTACTTTTTTTAAAGTAAGATGACCAACACTGCTGCCCATTGATAATTTCATTGATAAAATGTTATTTTGGCCTTATCAGGTGAGACACGACTTTATATAACTCCAGTCCAAGCATTGCCAAGAACCCGAACGATTCTGCTAAGTCACTGGTGTTCAGCAGATCTACATTGTTCTTCTTCACTGATGGTTAGAGAGCATTGCCAAGACATGGGAGAGGACCTCCGCACACCGATCGAGGCTTTTCACAGGTGTTGCCATCAAAAATCACTGAGCAACTGATTGTGACACAAGCTAAAGTGTGTGTCATGTGCAAAAGCCGGATTGTGCTTACAGCACACATTCCCTTCCTTTTTTACATATTCGCCTGTCACACCTGGTTTAGAGACAAATACACAAGGTTCAGTCACTTGCATGACAAAGGTCAATGGGTTTCCTGCTTAATGAACCGAGCTTCTGAAAAAACACGCTATTGTGATGCATTTTCAAACATGAACCGAGGGGGGTTTAAAATACAGCCATGTCCAGAGAAGAAGTGAGGGGCTTATTAAAATCTAACAGAAACCCAATGGCTCGTCACAATGAGTAGATTCACCCAGGACAGAATTCTTCAACACACGTGTCCTGACAAGTCCAGGCCAAAAGAGGAATAATTCAATGGTGGTGGTGGTGGAGGATGGGATGTTTGCTTTCTGGGAAAGGTGTGAAGGTTGGGGTTGCAAGGAGGGGTGCATGTTAGGGTTAGGGTTACAAGGAGGGATAGTATTAGGGTTGAGGTCACAAGGACGGAGAGTAGTAGTGTTGGAGTTACTAATGTATTAGGGTTGAGGTCACAAGGAGGGTTGGCAGTACAAGGAGAGTTAGTGGTAGGGTCCGAGGTTACAAGGAGGGTTAGTGGTAGGGTTGGGGTTACAAGGAGGGTTAGTGGTAGGGTTGGGGTTACAAAGAGGGTTAGTGGTAGGGTTTGAATTACAAGGAGGATTATTTTTTAGGGCTGGGGTTACAAGGAGGGTTAGTATTAGGGTTGAGGTCACAAGGAGGGAGAGTAGTAGGGTTGGGATTACAAGGAGGGTTAGTATTAGGGTTGAGGTCACAAGGAGGGAAAGTAGTAGGGTTGGGGTTACTAATGTATTAGGGTTGAGGTCACAAGGAGGGTTAGCAGTACAAGGAGGGTTAGTGGTAGGGTTGGGATTACAGGGAGGTTTATTTTTAGGGCTGGGATTACAAGGAGGGTTAGTATTAGGGTTGAGATCACAAGGAAGCAGAGTAGTAGTGTTGGGGTTACTAAGGTATTAGGGTTGAGGTCACAAGGAGGGTTAGCAGTACAAGGAAGGTTAGTGGTAGGGCTGGGGTTACAAGGAGAGTTAGTGGTAGGGTTTGGGGTTACAAGGAGGGTTAGTGGTAGGGTTGGGATTACAAGGAGGTTTATTTTTAGGGCTGGGGTTACAAGGAGGGTTAGTATTAGGGTTGAGGTCACAAGGAGGGAGATTAGTAGGGTTGGGGTTACTAATGTATTAGGGTTGAGGTCACAAGGAGGGTTAGCAGTACAAGGAGGGTTAGTGGTAGGGTTGGGGTTACAAGGGGAGTTAGTGGTAGGGTTCGGGGATTACAAGGAGGGTTAGTGGTAGGGTTGGGATTACAAGGAGGTTTATTTTTAGGGCTGGGGTTACAAGGAGGGTTAGTATTAGGGTCGAGGTCACAAGGAGGGAGCGTAGTAGGGTTGGGGGTTACAAGGAGGGTTATTATTAGGGTTGAGGTTGCAAGGCGGGTTAGTGTTAGGTTTGGGGCTGCAGGAATTGTTAGTGTGAGGGTTGACGTTACAATGAGTGTTATTATTTGGGTTGGTGTTACAAGGACTGTCAGTGGTAGGGTTGGGGTTTCAAGGAGGGTTAGTGGTAGGGTTGGGGTTACAGGAAGTTTCAGTGTTAGAATTAGGGTTGGGGGAGTACAATGAGAGTTAGTATTAGGGTTTAGGTTACATCAAGGAGGGTTATTATCAGGTTTGGGGTTACAAGGAGTGTTAATGTTACAAGGACAGGTGTTAGGTTTGGGGCTGCAGGAATTGTTTGTATAAGGGATGGTAAAATGAGTTATGTGTGAATTGTTTGTGTAGAATCTGTGTGGGCAGAATAGACACAAAAGTTCACAGACATGTAGATGCAAATTCCAGAATGATATTGCACACATCTACAGTGCCTTGAAAAAGTATTCATACCCCTTGAAATTTTCCACATTTTGTCATGTTACAACCAAAAATGTAAATGTATTTTATTGGGATTTTATGTGATAGACCAACACAAAGTGTCACATAATTGTGAAGTGGAAGGAAAATGATAAATGGTTTTCAAAATGTTTTACAAATAAATATGTTAAAAGTGTGGGCGGGGGGCATTTGTATTCAGCCCCCTTTACTCTAATACCCCTAATGCCATGTACACATGATCGGAAATTCGGCCAGCAAAAGACCAATGAGAGCTTTTAGTCGGAAAATGCGACCGTGTGTACGCTCCATTGGACTTTTGCTGGCCGAATTTCAGCCAGCAATAACTGCTTCCCGACCGCCGCATGTAAATATACGTTGGCGAAATGGCACGGGTAGGCAAAAGCACGTATATATACGTGCCCTTTAATTGCCTAGCCGTGGGTTCGGGCGAGCGCCGCCGGCGGCGCGCTCGCGACTCGGTCGGGAGCTCCGTGACCATGGCCGCGGGACCAGCGGACCCGATCGCCGCTGGTGTCCCGCGATCGGGTCACAGAGCTGAAGAACGGGGAGAGGTCTGTGTAAACAAACCTCTCCCTGCGCTTCCTACTCTGCCTGTCACTGATACCACGTCACTGATCGGGAAAACCGATCAGTGACGTCAGACGTCAGCCACGCCCCCTACTGTAAAAAAAAACACAACACGTCACACTAACTCCTCCCCGCCCCCTAGTGGTTAACTCTTTCACTACAACTGTCATTTACATAGGAATCAGTGCATTTAAATGGCACTGATTTCTGTATAAATGACAATGGTCCCAAAAATGTGTCAAAAATGTCCGATGTGTCCTCCATAATGTCGCAGTCACAATAAAAATCGCTGATCACCGCCATTGCTAGTAAAAAAAAATATTGATAAAAATGCTATAAAACTATCCCCTATTTTGTAAACGCTATAACTTTTGCGCAAACCAATCAATAATCGCTAATTGCAATTTTTTTTTACCAAAAATATGTAGAAGAATACGTATCGGCCTAAACTGAGAAAAAAAAAAATTTATATATTTTTTGGGGATATTTATTATAGCAAAAAGTAAAAAATATTGAATTTTTTTCAAAATTGTCGCTCTATTTTTTCTTTATAGCACAAAAAATAAAAACCGCAGGGGCGATCAAATACCACCAAAAGAAAGCTCTATTTATGGGAAAAAAAGGACGTCAATTTTGTTTGGGAGCCACGTCGCACGACCGCGCAATTGTCAGTTAAAGCGACGCAGTGCCGAATCGCAAAAAGGGGCCTGGTCCTTTGGCTGCCAATTGGTCCGCGGCTGAAGTGGTTAAGAGCAGTTTCTCAATTTTTCAGTCAGAAAAAATTCTGATCGTCTGTAGCAATTCCGACGCGCAAAATTCCTATGCTCGGAAACAATTTGACGCATGCTCGGAAGCATTGAACTTCATTTTCTCAGCTCGTCGTAGCGTTGTACATCACCGGACTTTTGTGTGACCGTGTGTATGCAAGCCAAGCTTGAGCGGAATTTCGTCGGAAAAAAAATCTTTTTTTTTCCCACGGAAAACCCGCTCGTGTGCACGGGGCATAAGAGTGTTTGGTTGATGGCGGCTCCTCCTGTCAAAGCCATTCGCGGCAGGGTAGACTCCTGCCCACCGCCCTGGTTGTTCGGATCTGAAGAGCAAAGGCAGAGTAAGTCGCACAGATGACTTTTGGAGCATGGCGGCAACACTGCAGATGGGTGCCACCCCTAAAAGTCATGAAACGGTTACCAGCAGGATCAACAGATAATTTTATCCAAAACAAATTTATTTTAAAAGAAAAGGAACAGAATGATACAGAAATGTACTACAGAGACCATAAGGGCTTCTTTTTTTTTTTAGTTTTTTTTTAATGGCACTTTAACTATTAGAAAATCGAACAAAAGCTTTGACTTTGAATCCTTTCTAAGGGAATTCTACTGGCGACCAGCTTATCTTTCAAGTTTGGAGTCTAGTGTCCTAAAATCTCCACAACGGTACATAGAAAAAACAAAAAACAAAACACGTAGAAAAATGTGGAGAAGCTCGGGGGGGTACCTCGTCCTGAATTTAGATATAAAAAAAAAAAAATTTTTTTTTTTTTTTTTTTTTTTTTTTTTTTTTTATATCAAAAAACAAAACACATTGCCAGGGGGTTTTGCCCTGCCCTACTTCATACAAAATTAAAATAAAAGTTTTGGCTTTAGAGATGTACAATGGAAGTGGCCAGCCAATATCTTTGGTGTCAATGGGACAAACCCAAAGTAGGATTAACAGTGGACTTGGGGCTCCTTGCCCAGAGATTTATTGGACGCCATAGATTTTTTTTTAATTCATTTCAATAATAATTGATAAATGCTCAGGGGAATTTTTTTTTTTATCACACAGTGCTGATTGGTGATTTTCAAAAAACTTTATGCAGGAAAGATGCAGATGGTTGGAAGTAGGTTGGTTTTGTGGTGCACATGAGTGTCCCACACAGAGAATGTGTGATCTAATAGCAGACAGTCTGTTGTTTCTATAAAGATCGCTCTGCATTCAGCTTTGCCGGCTTAGATAACATTGCCCACAAATCAAACAACGCTCACTCATGTGGATGGGATGCTCTGTGACAGATGTGTGAAAGTTCAATCATCCATGTGCCACAACTATGGGAAAAGCCACCTTGATGTTCCAGATTCCCACCGGCTGAAACTTTTATGGCGGTGGATAGAAGAGGTCATGTAAGTGTGAGATGCTGTCCTTGTATTGGTCCACCCAGCTGATAATCCGAGCCTCAGGTCGATGAAGAAGAATAAAAATTGTTTAACTGTTGTTTAATATTCCACATCTGGAACTGTAGATGGAGGTGGAAAACGTGTGGCTTTTCCAGTTGTATGGATAGAATAAATATGTATAATCAGCCAGGTCATTGTATTTCCCCAGAAATAAGTTAAAAGGGTCAGTCCACCCAAAACTGATGTTTAAAGCAGGGTTAAACTGTATCTGAGCACCACAATCTGAAAACCCTATTTCAATTTTCATATTCAAAGAGAACACCCCCAGCACTGGCATGCGCAAGGGGTGTGCCAGATGTGACTGGGCACACCCTTATCCTGGGGTAGGCAACCTATCAATTGTGAATTTAGTGGAATCAATCTGTATTTTCCTCCTGCAGCAGCTGAAAGTAGGCTTCTCCTCCTCTCCCTCTCACCGACATTCAGCTGCTACAGGAGGAAACTACAGGGGATCGATACCAATATATGCCACCCTGCCACATCTCCTGTCCTTCTTTCCGCTGCCCGGGTCCCCCAGAACCTGGACAGGAGAGATGGTGGAGGGGGGGGGCGGCAAATTTAGTGGAATCGTTCTGTATTTTCCTCTTGCAGCAGCTGAAAGTAGGCTTCTCCTCCTCTCCCTCTCACCGACATTCAGCTGCTACAGGAGGAAACTACAGGGAATCAATACCAATATATGCCACCCCCGCCACCCCTCCTGTCCCTCTTTTTGCTGCCCGGGTCCCCCAGAACCTGGACAGGAGAGACAGCGGGGGAGGCGAATTTAGTGGAATCGTTCTGTATTTTCCTCCTGCAGCAGCTGAAAGTAGGCTTCTCCTCCTCTCCCTCTCACCGACATTCAGCTGCTACAGGAGGAAACTACAGGGAATCAATACTAATATATGCCACCCCCGCCACCCCTCCTGTCCCTCTTTTTGCTGCCCGGGTCCCCCAGAACCTGGACAGGAGAGACAGCGGGGGAGGCGAATTTAGTGGAATCGTTCTGTATTTTCCTCCTGCAGCAGCTGAAAGTAGGCTTCTCCTCCTCTCCCTCTCACCGACATTCAGCTGCTACAGGAGGAAACTACAGGGGATCCATACCAATATATGCCACCCCAACACCCCTCTTATCCCTCTTTCTGCTGCCCGTGTACCCC
Source organism: Lithobates sylvaticus (assembly GCA_028564925.1). NCBI lineage: Eukaryota > Metazoa > Chordata > Amphibia > Anura > Ranidae > Lithobates > Lithobates sylvaticus. Next base: position 608,623,556 of record CM053029.1, read on the forward strand.
ATTGTTTTAATATGGAGAGCGGGGAAGAGGCCGGTAAATATGTCACACACATGCATATGAGCACTGCTCTACTGACACCGTCCTCTGCTGTACTGACACCGTCCACTGCTCTACTGACACCATCCACTGCTTTACTGACACCATCCACTGCTCTACTGACACCGTCCTCTGCCCTACTGACACCGTCCACTGCTCCACTGACACCGTCCTCTACCCTACTGACACCGTCCACTGCTCTACTGACACCATCCACTGTTCTACTGACAACGTCCACTGCTTTACTGACACTGTCCACTGCTCTACTGACACCGTCCACTGCTCTACTGACACTGTCCACTGCCCTAATGACACCATCCACTGCTCTACTAACACTGTCCACTGCTCTACTGACACCGTCCACTGCTCTACTGACACCATCCACTGCTCTACTGACACTGTCCACTGCCCTAATGACACCATCCACTGCTCTATTGACACCGTCCTCTGCTCTACTGGCACTGTCCACTGCTATACTAACACTGTCCACTGCTCTACTGACACTGTCCACTGCTCTATAACAGAAATCAAGAACAATGTCCAGCAGTGGCCAGTCAATATCTTTGGTGTCAATGTGACCAACCCAAAGTAGTGTTAACAGTGGACTCTCATTATAGAGAGCTCTATGGGTATGCCAGGAGGTCAAAGCAAAACTGTTTACAATCTTTTGCTTGATCAAAGATGGTACAATGTAATTAAACTATTCCCAACACAAAAATGTGTGTCTGCGTTTCCTTCCACAAAGTTGTTTCCGTCCACTCCATTTGGAAGACCACCATCTGGTTGTCCAAGGAAAGGTTTGGTGGCTCCGAATAAATCCGTTGGTGGAGTATGGCTTTTTTTCCCACCATGAGGAATATTATAGTCAGTCATTTTCTATTGTCATTGTTTCTCTATTTAATTTCAAGATGCCAAAAAGTGCCCATGTTGATGTGAGCAGGAGGAAGTTCACCAAGCGGTCAGTGGCACATCGGAAAAGTGTTATCCAAAACGCATTGGTGAGTGCTTTCCAAATATGTTTTTGTATGTTGTAATAAACCCTGACCAGGTTTTTTTGGGTTAGAGCACCCCTCCCCCTCCATTACCTCTTATTTAGTGGCCACCAGTGTATAGGAGGAATCCTTTCAGTTCTCCCACATAGAGGAGTTTGGCTCCCATGGTTGAGACACAGGATCTTTCATTCTATTACTAGGGTAGGACCCACTAATTCGGGGTACTTTGTCGCAGTAAGTGGGCTTAGCACTATATAACCATATAGTGTGACCAAACCCCCGTATTTTTTGAATATGTTCAGGTGTTTTTAACTAGCCCTGCAGGAAATGTCATTCTTGAATGTGTGCGCTGTAATATGTTCGCTATTGCTTGTTGGTCTTATGGCAGCACCATCTTGAATTTAAACGAATTGGTGAGTGCTTCCCAAATATGTTTTTGTTATCCAAAAGCTCTTCATCCTAGGGCAGACCCAGAATCGATGATATAAATCAACAAAGCCTTGCCCACACTTAGGACATTGCCATCATTGGCTCAGATCCATTAGGTAAGATCTCATTGGAGAGATGTAGGCACCATGATAAATTCCTAGCATCATTTTCCTGTTTTAATTGATACGTGTTGGTTGTATTTAAGGAAAATACCTATAAATTAGCAAGCACCAAAAAGTGACCATGATGGGGTGATGAGGAGATGGCTCACCAAATGGTCAGAGACATATTTGGAAACTGTTCTTTGAAAGTGCTTTATCCCAGGGCAGGTCCAGAACCCATTATATAAATCTGCCAAGTCTTGCCCACATTTATGGTATTGGGATGATTGGCTGAGATTGGGTATGTTTTATTTGGGGAGATGTAGGCACCATGATAAATATGAAGCATCCATATTTTCCACATTGAAAGTGTTAGTTGTATTCAATGAACATATCTATGAATCCCAAAGTATCAAAAAACGCGATCAAAGAGTCATTGGCATACTAGAATACTGTTCTCCAAAAGTGATTTATCCTAGGACATTTAGGACATTGGGATGATTGGGATATGCCCATATATACCCAGTGATTTTATTAATAAAACTGACCTTTATTCTATTTTATCCAAGAGCAGGAGGTCGCGAGCCACATCAGAGGGCTCTGCGGGCCACATGTGGCCCCCGGCCACTGGTTGGGCACCCCTGATTTAGACCAATTGGGTAAGATTTATTTGGGGAGATGTAGGCACCATGATAAATATGGAGCAGCATGATGAAAATATTTTTCAAATTGATAAGTGTTAGTTGTATTCATGCCCATGATGATGTGAGGGGGAGAAAGTGGCATGTCCGAAAAGTGTTATCCAAAAGCTCTTCTTCTTTGGGCAGATCCAGAAGACATGATATAAATCAACAAAGCCTTGCCCACACTTAGGACATTGCCATAATTGGCTCAAATCCATTGGGTAAGATCTCATTGGAGAGATGTAGGTGCCATGATAAATGCTGAATATAATTTTGCTGTAAATAGAGGTGGTGATTATGATGGAAACCATTTCTAAATTGATAAGTGTTGGTTGTATTTAGGGAAAATACTTATAAATTAACAAGTGCCAAAAAGTTTGTGTTTGTGTGTGTGTGTGGGTTACCAAATTGTCAGCGGCATATCAGAAAAGTGTTATCTAAAAGCTCTTCATCCTAGGGCCGACCCAGAGAGCGTAATATAAATCTGCCAAGCCTCACTTAGAACATTGGGATGATTGACTCAGACCCATTGGGTTAGGTCTACATGGAGAGATGTAGTCACCATGATAAATACAGAACATAATTTCCATACGTGTTTGTTGTATTTAAGGAAAATACCTATAGATTGGCAAGCACCAAAAAGTGCCCATGATGGGGGTGGTGAGGAGATGGCTCACCAAATGGTCAGTAACATATTTGGAAACTGTTCTTTAAAAGTGCTTTATCCTAGGGCAGGTCCAGAACCCATTATATAAATTGCCAAGTCTTGCCCACATTTATGGTATTGGGATGATTGGCTGAGATTGGGCAAGTTTTATTTGGAGAGATGTAGGCACCATGATAAATATGGAGCATCATGATGAAAACCTTTTCCGTATTGGAAAGTGATAGTTGTATTCAATGAAAGTATCTATAAATCCCAAAGTATCAAAAAACTGAATCAAAGAGTCATTGGCACACCAAAATACTGTTCTCCAAAAGTGTTTTATCCTAGGGCAGGTCCAGAACCCATTATATAAATCTGCCAAGTCATGCCCACATTGGGATGGTTGATTTGGACCAATTGAGTAAGATCTATTTGGAGAGATGTAGGCACCATGATAAATATGGAACACCTTCATTAAAACCTTTTTTGAATTGAGAAGAGTTAGTTGTATTCAAGGAAACAATCTATAAATCGGCAAGTTTCAAAAAGTGATCACAATGGGGTAAGAGGGGAGATTCACCAAATGGTCAGTGGCATATATGGAAACTGTTCACAGGACCAGAACTCCTTATATAAATCTGCTGAGATTTGTCCACATTTAGGACAATGGGATGACTGACTCAGACTGCTTGGGTAAGAATTATTGGAGAGATGAAGGCACCATAATAAACACAGAGCAACATGATGAAAGCCTTTTTCAAACTGACAAGTGTTAGTTGTATTTAAGGAAAATACATATAAACTGATAAGAATCAAAAAAGTGGGTTGAGGGGGTAATAAGTTCACCAAATGGTCATTGGCATACCAGTAAACTGTTGTCTAACAGTGCTTTATTCTAGGGCAAGCCCAGAAGGTAAGATATAAATCTGCCAAGCCTTGCCCACATTTAAGTCATTGGGATGATTGACTCAGACCATTGGGCAAGATTTTTGTGTAGAGATGTAGGCACCATGATAAATGCAAAGCATCTTTTTCTTGTAAGTAGAGGTGGTGAACATAATGAAAATCCTTTTTTAATTGACATGTGTTAGCTGTATTCAAAGAAAATACCTATAAATTGACATGCACCAAAAAGTGGCCATGATGGGGTGATGAGGAGATGGCTCACCAAATGGTCAGTGACATATCTGCAAACAGTTCTCCAACAGTGCTTTATCCTAGGGCAGTGATGGCGAACCTTGGCACCCCAGATGTTTTGGAACTACATTTCCCATGATGCTCATCATACTCTGCAGAGTGCATGAGCATCATGGGAAATGTAGTTCCAAACCATCTGGGGTGCCAAGGTTCGCCAGCACTGTCCTGTCCTAAGCCCAGAACCCTTTATATAAATCTTGCCCACATTTAGGGCATTGGGATGATTGACTCAGACCGATTGGGTAAGATCAATTTGGAGAGATGTAAGCACCATGGTAAATATAGAGCACCTTCATTAAAACCTTTTTCATATTGACAAGTTAGTTGTGTTCAAGGAAAACATACATTAAAATTGACAAGTATCGAAAATTGGGATGAGGGGGGAATTGGTTCACGAAATGGTCATTGGCATACCAGCAAACCGTTAAATTGATAATGAAGGCAACATTACATCATCAATGTTTACATTTTGTGTGTACAGCACTATAAACCACCTGCCCCGACCGACAGGGACAGGGGGGGGGGGGGGGTACCCAAATGACTGGTCTGAGGGACCCAGGTCAAAAAAATGAAAAAGAAACACAAAAGTAAAAGGAAGGGTGAAGAGATGAGCCCCCAACTTCATCAGAGAGAGAAGTCTCCAACTGGGAATGGGTTAGGGGGGAAGGTAGGCAAAAAGAAAGGGGGGAGGGTGTGGGGAAAGACTAGGTTAGAATCCAGAAAGGGGGAAGAGAACGGTAAGGAGGAAAAACAAGAACAAGGCAAGTAAGAAGAGAGGAAGGTCTTGCAGGCTAACAAGCATCATATGAGCTAGGGGTGCCCATACTAGTAGGGTCGGAAGGGCATATGACCACCAGGGGTCCCATACTTTAAGGTATTTGATATGGATATCATGAAGTATACTAGACGTTTTCTCATGGACCATTAGGGCTCATTTACACTTGCTTCAACACACATTAACGGCTAGTTTACACTTGCTTCAACACACATTAACGGCTAGTTTACACTTGCTTCAACACACATTGACGGCTAGTTTACACTTGCTTCAAAACAAGGCTTCGGACAGGCTTTGGTAAAGCTCTCTGAACGCCAGTCAAATTTGCTGTCACTAAATAAAATGGTTAGCTTACAGTCCTGTTTACACCTTGCTTTTGCTTTGCTTTGGCTTTGCTTCAAAAATTATACCCCATGTGGCTTTAGTGGTGCTTCAAAGCATCTTCAAAGCCTCCATAGAAGTTTATGGCAAAGCATGCTTGAAGTCCCACTGAAGCCCCACTGAAGCCTCATCGAAGCCGCATAAAGCCTCACTGAAGCCCCACCAAAGCAACACCAAAGCCTCATCGAAGCCCCACCAAAGCCTCATCGAAGCACCAGGCAAAAGCTGGTGTAAACAGGACTGTAAGCTAACTATTTTATTTAGTGACAGGAGCTTTGACTGGCATTCAGAGAGCTTTAACAAAGCGTGTCCGAAGCCATGTTTTGAAGTAAGTGCAAACTAGGCCTTAGGGTGGTCAGGATGCTCTTTATCTCTGCAAACTTGACTTAGGGTTTTTTCCAAGCCCTGGCCATTGCTCGCTTATCAGCAATAAATAAGTATGTAGCCAGTTTCTGCTAATAGGAGAAGAGTCCCAGGATAGGACAATGGAGAAGGGCTTGTCTAGCATCTTTGCGGAAAGGTATATGGAAGAAGGTCCACAGAAGACTGAAGACCCTCAACCAAAAACCCACTAAACGGGGGCAGGTCCACCAGGTGTAGATCTCCTCTCCATATTGGCCACAGCCCTGGAAACACCTATCATTGTAAGATGGGTTAGAATGTGCGATATGGGCCGGAACCCAATACCAAAAATAAACAAATTTATAGGCCGCCTCCATAATGGCCAATTTAAAGGAACATTTAACTACGCTGGACCAGGCCTCACTCCAGTGCCCCAGGTCCATGGGGGTGGCTTTATCCCACCGGATGACATATGAGGACGTGGATGGCCCACCCACATTCAGGAAGGGAAAGAACGCTGAGATAATGTTGTGAGCTGAAAACCTTTTTCAAATTGAAAAGTGTGTTGTGTTCCAGATCATTGGGTAAGGCCTATATGGAGAGATGTAGGCACCATGATAAATGAGGAGCATCATTTCCCTGCAAGCAGAGGTGGTGATCATGGTGAAAACCCTTTTCAAATTGACAGGTGATAGTTGTATTCAAGGAAACTACCTATAAATTGACAAGCACCAAAAAGTGCCCATCATGGGGTGAAGCGGAGATGGTTCTCCAAATGGTCAATGACGTATCTGGAAAGTGTTCTTCAAAGGTGCTTTATCCTAGGGCAGGTCCAGAACCCATTGATATAAATCTGCTAAGTTTTCCACACACTTAAAATATTGAGAAACCGTAATTGATTTAGACCAATTGGGTACGATTTATTTGGGGAGATGTAGGCTCCATGATAAATATGGAGCACCATGATGAAAATCTTTTTCAAATTGACAGGTCTAAGGAAACTACCTATAAATTGACAAACACCAAAAAGTGCCCATCATGGGGTGAAGCCCAAAAAGTGCCCATCATGGGGTGAAGCTGAGATGTATTCAAGGAAACTACCTATAAATTGACAAGCACCAAAAAGTGCCCATCATGGGGTGAAGCGGAGATGGTTATCCAAATGGTCAGTAACGTATCTGGAAAGTGTTCTTCAAAGGTCCTTTATCCTAGGGCAGGTCCAGAACCCATGATATAAATCTGCTGAGTCTTTCACACACTTCTTTTGGGATAATCGACTCAGACCAATTGGGTAAGATTTATTTGGGGAGATGTAGGTTCCATGATAAATATGGAGAACCATGAGGAAAACCTTTTTCAAATTGACGGGTCTAAGGAAACTACCTATAAATTGACAAACACCAAAAAGTGCCCAAAAAGTGCCCATCATGGGGTGAAGCCCAAAAACAGCCCATCATGGGGTGAAGCAGAGATGGTTCTCCAAATGGTCAGTAACGTATCTGGAATGTGTTCTTCAAAGGTCCTTTATCCTAGGGCAGGTCCAGAACCCATTACAGGCATACCCCACTTTTAAGTACGCAATGGGGTTTATTTACTAAAGCTGGAAAGTGCAAAATCAGGCTCACTTCTGCATAGGAACCAATGAGCTATTAACCCCAGCTTGTTCAATTAAGTTTTGGTAATAAAACCTGGAAGCTCATTTGTTTCTATGCAGATGTGAGACTGATTTTGCACTTTCCAGCTTTAGTAAATAAACCCCATTGTGTACTTGAAAGTGGGGTATGCCTGTATAAAAATCTGCTAGGTTTTCCACACACTTAAAACATTGAGATAATTGATTTAGACAAATTGGGTACGATTTATTTGGGGAGATGTAGGCTCCATGATAAATATGGAGCACCATGATGAAAAACCTTTTTCAAATTGACAGGTCTAAGGAAACTACCTATAAACTGACAAATACCAAAAAGTGCCCATCATGGGGTGAAGCCCAAAAAGTGCCCATCATGGGGTGAAGCCCAAAAAGTGCCCATCATGGGGTAAAGCCCAAAAAGTGCTCATCATGGGGTGAAGCGGAGATGCTTCTCCAAATGGTCAGTGAAGTATCTGGAAAGTGTTCTTCAAAGGTCCTTTATCTTAGGGCAGGTCCAGAACCCATGATATACAGGCATACCCCACTTTTAAGTACACAATGGGGTTTATTTACTAAAGCTGGAAAGTGCAAAATCAGTCTCACATCTGCATAGAAACAAATGAGCTTCCAGGTTTTTTTTACGAAAACTTAATTGAACAAGCTGGGGTTAGAAGTTCATTGGTCTCTATGAAGAAGTGAGCCTGATTTTGCACTTTCCAGCTTTAGAAAATAAACCCCATTGTGTACTTAAAAGTGGGGTATGCCTGTAAATCTTCTACACACTTAAAACATTGAGATAATTGATTTAGACCAATTGGGTAATATTTATTTGGGGAGATGTAGGCTCCATGATAAATATGGAGCACCATGATGAAAACCTTTTTCAAATTGACAGGTCTAAGGAAACTACCTATAAATTGACAAGTGGAGATGGTTCTCCAAATGGTCAGTGATGTATCTGGAAAGTGTTCTTCAAAGGTCTTTTATCCCAGGGCAGGTCCAGAACCCATTGATATAAATCTGCTAAGTTTTCCACACACTTAAAACATTGAGATCATTGATTTAGACTAATTGGGTAAGATTTATTTGGGGAGATGTAGGCACCATGATAAATATGGAGCACCATGATGAAAAACCTTTTTCAATTTGACAGGTCTAAGGAAACTACCTATAAATTGACAAACACCAAAAAGTGCCCATCATGGGGTGAAGCCCAGATGGTTCTCCAAAAGGCCAGTAACGTATCTGGAAAGTGTTCTTTAAAGGTGCTTTATCGTAGGGCAGGTCCAGAACCCATGATATAAATCTGCTAAGTTTTCCACACACTTAAAACATTGAGATACCGTTATTGATTTAGACTAATTGGGTAAGATTTATTTGGGGAGATGTAGGCTCCATGATAAATATGGAGCGCCATGATGAAAATCTTTTTCAAATTGACAGGTGATAGTTGTATTCAAGGAAACTACCTATAAATTGACAAGCACCAAAAAGTGCCCATCATGGGGTGAAGCGCAGATGGTTCTCCAAATGGTCAGTGATGTATCTGGAAAGTTTTCTTCAAAGGTGCTTTATCCTAGGGCAGGTCCAGAACCCATTGATATAAATCTGCTAAGTTTTCCACACACTTAAAACATTGAGATACCGTAATTGATTTAGACTAATTGGGTAAGATTTATTTGGGGAGATGTAGGCTCCATGATAAATATGGAGCGCCATGATGAAAATCTTTTTCAAATTGACAGGTGATAGTTGTATTCAAGGAAACTACCTATAAATTGACAAGCACCAAAAAGTGCCCATCATGGGGTGAAGCGCAGATGGTTCTCCAAATGGTCAGTGATGTATCTGGAAAGTTTTCTTCAAAGGTGCTTTATCCTAGGGCAGGTCCAGAACCCATTGATATAAATCTGCTAAGTTTTCCACACACTTAAAACATTGAGAAACCGTAATTGATTTAGACTAATTGCGTAAGATTTATCTGGAGAGATGTAGGCTCCATGATAAATATGGAGCACCATGATGAAAAACCTTTTTCAAATTGACAGGTCTAAGGAAACTACCTATAAATTGACAAACACCAAAAAGTGCCCATCATGGGGTGATGCCCAGATGGTTCTCCAAATGGCCAGTAACGTATCTGGAAAGTGTTCTTTAAAGGTGCTTTATCGTAGGGCAGGTCCAGAACCCATGATATAAATCTGCTAGTTTTCCACACACTTAAAACATTGAGATACCGTAATTGATTTAGACTAATTGGGTAAGATTTATTTGGGGAGATGTAGGCTCCATGATAAATATGGAGCGCCATGATGAAAATCTTTTTCAAATTGACAGGTGATAGTTGTATTGAAGGAAATTACCTATAAATTGACAAGCACCAAAAAGTACCCATCATGGGGTGAAGCGGAGATGGTTCTCCAAATGGTCAGTGACGTGTTTGGAAAGTGTTCTTCAAAGGTCCTTTATCCTAGGGCAGGTCCACAACCCATGATATAAATCTGCTAAGTTTTCCACACACTTAAAACATTGAGATAATTGATTCCGACCAATTGGGTAAGATTTATTTGGGGAGATGTAGGCACCATGATAAATATGGAGCACCATGATGAAAAACCTTTTTCAAATTGACAGGTCTAAGGAAACTACCTATAAATTGACAAACACCAAAAAGTGCCCATCATGGGGTGAAGCCCAAAAAGTGCCCATCATGGGGTGAAGCCCAAAAAATGCCCATCATGGGGTGAAGCCCAGATGGTTCTCCAAATGGTCAGTGACGTATCTGGAAAGTGTTCTTCAAAGGTCCTTTATCCTAGGGCAGGTCCAGAACCCATTGATATAAATCTGCTAGGTTTTCCACACACTTAAAACATTGAGATACCGTAATTGATTTAGACTAATTGGGTAAGATTTATTTGGGGAGATGTAGGCTCCATGATAAATATGGAGCACCAAGATGAAAACCTTTTTTTCAAATTGACAGGTGATAGTTGTATTGAAGGAAATTACCTATAAATTGACAAGCACCAAAAAGTACCCATCATGGGGTGAAGCGGAGATGGTTCTCCAAATGGTCAGTGACGTGTTTGGAAAGTGTTCTTCAAAGGTCCTTTATCCTAGGGCAGGTCCACAACCCATGATATAAATCTGCTAAGTTTTCCACACACTTAAAACATTGAGATAATTGATTCAGACCAATTGGGTAAGATTTATTTGGGGAGATGTAGGCACCATGATAAATATGGAGCACCATGATGAAAAACCTTTTTCAAATTGACAGGTCTAAGGAAACTACCTATAAATTGACAAACACCAAAAAGTGCCCATCATGGGGTGAAGCCCAAAAAGTGCCCATCATGGGGTGAAGCCCAAAAAATGCCCATCATGGGGTGAAGCCCAGATGGTTCTCCAAATGGTCAGTGACGTATCTGGAAAGTGTTCTTCAAAGGTCCTTTATCCTAGGGCAGGTCCAGAACCCATTGATATAAATCTGCTAAGTTTTCCACACACTTAAAACATTGAGATAATTGATTTAGACCAATTGGGTAAGATTTATTTGGGGAGGTGTAGGCACCATGATAAATATGGAGCACCATGATGAAAAACCCTTTGCAAATTGACAGGTGATAGTTGTATTGACGGAAAATAGCTATAAATTTGCCAAGTTCCGGGGGTACAAAAGACTCGGGATATACTGGAGTCATGTCTAGGGACCGCCGGTGACAGATGCTCTTTGCTGGCCTCTGCTCTTGCTACTCCTGTCTCTTCTCCCTCTCATTCCATTCCAGACTTCTGCTCTTGTTTTATTAGCTCTGAATGGATGGATTTAGGTCCCGACACACAGGAATGTCAGTGGCAGCGCAATTTCCAGGAGGAATAATCACTTGCTCATCCCAGCAAATCCCCAAACCCAACACAGCTTCGTCTGGTATGTGAGGCCTGGATCAAAGGCTGGGCAGCCTCTGCCACCCTGCAATGCTCTGCAGACCGTGCTCCTTCCTGCTCCTGACATGCAGGCCGAGGACAGGAAATACCAGCATTAAGCGAAAGCATACGGCAAGCGTACCGACGCCAAATCCCAAGAGGCACTTCTTCCCCATTGGGCAAGGCCATCGCTGCGTACTCTGCAGGCACCTAGCCATCGTCCTTCACCTCCTCAGAGTCTCAATGACGCCCCGCGAGAAATCATTCTCATCATCGGCCCTCTTGTACCGAGCATTGTCTGCTCACCATCACATAACCTTGTGGGTGAACGATCGTACAAAGAGCAGATGAATGATATGATGGCAGCGATACCTTCCTCCTCTAGATCTCATCTCTTACATTGTTACAAAGAAGCCCAAGATAAAAAAAAGAAATATCCTATATAGAGCTAATGTCATCCTGTCAATTCATTGAAGATCATTACATCATTACCCAGAAGACCTTGCACAGGCATGTGTCTAGGGAGCAAATATTCTTTATTTTATACAATTTTATTCCACTTTCCCTTCATGTATTTCTGCAGACATCATATAATAATTATTTAACCTCCCTGGCGGTATGATTCTGTCCGGAATTTTGTGCTGAAAGCGGTACAATTATTTTGCATGGAAATTTGGCGTTTTTATATTGTAGGCCTGCAATTCTTATGAATAACTCACTTAAATCTGTCCGAACCAGAGTCTAGTAGACATCCCGGGTATGATAAAGTTTGAAACACAAAATCATAAATTATAATAAAATAAAAATATATATAAAAATGATTCAATAATGTAATCAAATCAAAAACACAGAAATTTGCTCAGTTGCAGAATAGTCGCTGTCATTAAATTTAGTGTTTGATGATAAATTGGGATTCTAATTTATTATCGGTGTTTTCTAGCTGGTCTAAAACCACTTTTGACATAAAGGGACACTTTTTGGTTGCTATGGACAATCTCCAGTTTCCAGGCAGAAAAAAAAACTTTTTATTATATAAAATGACATGCAGGGCACTGGGCAGACCACTAGGGACAAAGGGGGTGTGTATTTTTTGTATACAGTCATGTAATCTGTAAGATTACAGTACTGTATGTGTTTTGTGTTTTTTAACTTTTTTGAATTTGGCGCCGATCTCCGCTCCCGTGCGTCGGAACGTCGCAGGGAACGGAGACCGGCACTGTGTGAATCGAGCGAGCGGACGGCTCGCTCACACAGCGGGGAGACATCGCAGGATCCAGGGGAAAAGGTAAGTAACTTCCCCCCCTGTATCCTGCAATGCAGCCCGAGTCTGGCTCGGGATTACCGATCCTAGCAGAAAAAACTGGACCCGAGCCAGACTCGGGATTACCGCCTAGGAGGTTAAGTGGACCAAAAGTCTATTTACAGTTTTGCACCACATTAATGTGCATCTCATAAAATTAGAATATCATCAAAAAGTTAATTTATTTCAGTAATTCAATTCAAAAAAGTGAAACTCCTATATTTTATATACCGTATATACTCGAGTATAAGCCGACCCGAATATAAGCCGAGGCACCTAATTTTACCACAAACAACTGGGAAAACTTATTGACTCGCGTATAAGCCTAGGGTGAGAAATGCGCAGCTACTGTAAGTGTTAAAGAGGGTCAACAATGCCCATTTGCAGCCTCACTGTGCCCATTTGCAGCCTCACTGTGCCCATTTGCAGCCTCACTGTGCCCATTTGCAGCCATAGGTCCCCCAAACTTCAAACTTGGTAGTTAAGGGTTCCTAGATGCCCCCTAGCTGCAGCCTCGATGACCTTGCTGCAGATGGACACAGTTGACCGACTTTGGGGCCCTGTATCTCGGGGTCACCCCATCTTTGGATATGTTGTAGTGCTAGGTCCACTGGGTTGGCATACCAAATTTGGGGTTCCTAACACCAAGTATTCCCGAGATATAGGGCCCCAAAGTCGGGTCGGAAAATGTCATTTTCTGATGCAGAAAAGTGCTTGACTCCAGTATAAGCCGAGGGGGGCATTTTCAGCACAAAAAAAATGTGCTGAAAAACTCGGCTTATACTCGAGTATAACACATATAGTGTTACACACAGAGTGATATATGTCAAGCATTTCTTTCTTTTAACCACTTCAGCCCCGGAAGATTTTACCCCCTTCCTGAACAGAGCACTTTTTACGATTTGGCACTGCGTCGCTTTAACTGACAATTGCGCGGTCGTGCGATGTGGTACCCAAACAAAATTGACGCCCTTTTTTTACCCACAAACAGAGATTTCTTTTGGTGGTATTTGATCACCTCTGCGGTTTTTATTTTTTACGCTATAAACAAAAAAAGAGCAACAATTTCGAGAAAAAAAAACACAATATTTTTAACTTTTTTGCTATAATAAATATCCCCAAAAAATATATAAAAAAAACATTTTTTTTCCTCAGTTTAGGCCGATACGTATTCTTCTACATAATTTTGGCAAAAAAATCGCAATAAACGTTTATTGATTGGTTTGCGCAAAAGTTATAGCGTCTACAAAATAGGGGGTAGATTTATTGCATTTTTATTATTATTTTTTTACTAGTAATGGCGGCGATCTGCGATTTTTATCGGGACTGCGACATTATGGCGGACGCATCGGACACTTTTAACACATTTTTGGGACCATTGTCATTTATACAGCAATCAGTGCTATACAAATGCACTGATTACTGTGTAAATGTCACTGGCAGTGAAGGGATTAACACTAGGGGGACGATCAAGGGGTTAGTTGTGTTCCCTAGCCTGTTTTTCAGACTCTGTGTTTACAAGTTAAAATCTTTTTTTTGCTAGAAAATACCCTAGAGAATAAAATGGCGGTCGTTGCAATACTTTATGTCACACTGTATTTGCGCAGCGGTCTTACAAGCGCACTTTTTTTTTGAAAAATACACTTTTTTTACTTAAAAAAATAAGAAAATAGTAACGTTAGCCCAATTTTTTTTTTTATATTGTGAAAGATAATGTTGCGCTGAGTAAATTGATACCCAACATGTCACCCTTCAAAATTGCGCCCGCTCGTGGAATGGCGACAAACCTTTACCCTTAAAAATCTCCATAGGCGACGTTTAAAAAATTCTACAGTTTTGAGGTACAGAGGAGGTCTAGGGCTAGAATTATTGCTCGCGCTCTAACGATCGCGGCGATACCTCACATGTGTGGTTTGACCCCCGTTTTCATATGCGGGCGCTACTCGTTCGCTTCTGTGCGTGAGCTCAGCGAGACGGGGCGCTTTAAAAAATGTTTTTTTCTTATTTATTTTACTTTTTATTTTTTAATTTTTACACTGTCAATGTTTGGGCCACTTTTTTTTCCTATTACAAGGAATTTAAACATCCCTTGTAATAGAAAAAAGCATGACAGGTCCTCTTAAATGTGAGATCTGGGGGGGGGGCAAAAAGACGTCAAATCTCATATTTACACTAAAATGCAATAAAAAAAAATATAGATATTTTTTTATTCCCCTTTAACCACTTCAGCCCCGGAGGATTTTTACCCCCTTCCTTACCAGAGCACTTTTTGCGATTCTGCACTGCGTCGCTTTAACTGACAATTGCGCGGTCGTGCGACGTGGCTCCCAAACAAAATTGACGCCCTTTTTTTCCCACAAATAGAGCTTTCTTTTGGTGGTATTTGATCACCTCTGCGGTTATAATTTTTTTTTCCTATAAACAAAAGAAGAGCAACAATTTTGAAAAAAAAAAACACAATATTTTTTACTTTTTGCTATAATAAATATCCCTTTTTTTTAAAAAAAAACTATTTTTTTCCTCAGTTTAGGCCGATACGTATTCTTCCACATATTTTTGGTAAAAAAAATCGCAATAAGCGTTTATTGATTGGTTTGGACAAAAGTTATAGCGTCTACAAAATAGGGGATAGATTTATGGCATTTTTATTATTTTTACTAGTAATGGCGGTGATCTGCGATTTTTTTCGTGACTGCGACATTGCGGCGGACACATCGGACATTTTTGACACATTTTTGGGACCATTCACATTTACACAGCGATCGTTGCTATAAAATTGCACTGATTACTGTGTAAATGTGACTGTCAGGGAAGGGGTTAACACTAGGGGGCGCTGCAGGGGTTGATGTGTGTTCCCTGGGAGAGATTCTAACTGTGGGGGGAGGGGACTCACAAGGGCAGGAGACCAATCGGTGTTCCTCTGTACTGGGAACACACCATCGGTCTCCTCTCCACTGACAGGACGTGGAGCTGTGTGATTACAGATCGACGGTCCTGCTGTGTTCCCGGGCAATTGCGGGTGCCCGACGGACATCGCGGCCGCCGGGGACACGCGCACCGGATCCCGAGCGAAGCCGCGGGCGCGCGAGCCCCCTAGACGGCCGGGAATGAGATCCCATCTGCGGGCGTCATTTGACTATAGGCCTGTGCTGAAGTGGGTTAAGAGCATTGGGCGGAAGAGACGTTTGACGTCGCTTCCGTCATATAATGGTATGGAGCCGAGTGGGGGGCCATCTTTCCTTCACTTGGCTCCAGGCTGTGGACATGACAGGACCGGATCACCTCCGCCGCTACCAGCGGCTCCGGTAAGTGACGGAGACGACTGGAGCGCGGCAGGCCCTCTCTCGCCCCCCGATAAAAGGGGATCTTGCGGCGAATAACAAGGGTATTCCTCTTCAAACGGTATAATGACAGCGGCCAATCCGTAAGTGGTTAATGATCATGGGATCACTGTGCTTGATTGGCCAGCAAATTCGCCTGACCCAAACCCCATAGAGAATCTGTGGGGGATTGTCAAGAGGAAGATGAGAGACACCAAACCCAACAATGCGGACCAGCTGACGGCCGCTATCAATGCAACCTGGGCTTCCATAACACCTCAGCAGTGCCGCAGGCTGATCTCCTCCGTGCCACGCCGCATTGATGCTGTAATTCATGCAAAAGGAGCCCCGAGTATTGAGTGTATACTATATACTGTACCTGGACAGACTTCTCACCAAGACAACATTTCTGTATTAAAAATCCTTTTTTTTATCGGTCTTAATTAATATTCAAATTTTCTGAGATACTGAATATTGGGGTGTCACTCGCCGTAATCATCAAAATTAAAAGAAACACGTCTATATATAATATACAGTATCTCACAAAAGTAAGTACACCCCTCAGTCACATTTTTGTAAATCTTTTCTTCTATCTTTTCATGTGACAACACTGAAGAAATGACACTTGTCTACAATGTAAAGTAGTGAGTGTACAGCTTGTATAACAGTGTAAATTTGCCGTCCCCTCAAAATAACTCAACACACAGCCATTAATGTCTAAACCGCTGGCAACAAAAGTCAGTACACCCCTAAGTGAAAATGCCCAAATTGGGGCCCAAAGTGTCAATATTTTGTGTGGCCACCATTATTTTCCAGCACCGCCTTAACCCTCTTGGGCATGGAGCAGTGGCGGTGCGTGCATAGAGGGCGCAGGAGCGCCGCCCCCCCCTCTCCTGCACCGCTCTATCACCAATAGATAGATTCATGCATTGCATGAATCTATCTATTGTCACCGCTGTCGCCCCCTATTCAGGTGTCCGGCCCCTGATCGGGCGCCGGGCATCTGAATTACAGTGGGGGGGGGTGTTTCTGGAAGCTGTAAGCTCTAATAGGGGACCCTATTAGAGCGGTGTGCTCTAATAGGCTTCCCTAAGTGTAAACAGCGGGCGCAATGCTGTGCGTTCGCTGATTACACAGTATTGTGTTAGAGAAGCGAATACATCGCTTCCCTAACACAGACCCGCCTCTCAGCCAATCAGGTTGCCAGGTCTGTTACCTGTCACCTGATTGGCTGAAGTCACAGGCGCTGTGATTGGACGCTAGGCGTCCAATCATAGCAGAAGACAGGAGGAGCGCGGGAGAAGAAGACATCCGACGATGAGACACCGCTCGTCGCCTGACGCCGTCACCAGCTGCACACCGGGACAAGGTAAGTGCAGAGGGCAGGCAGGGGGCACAGTGGCAGCACTTGAGGGGCACAGTGGCAGCACTTAAGGGGTACAGTGGAAGCACTTAAGGGGCACAGTGGCAGCGTTTGGAGCACAGTGGCAGCACTTGGGGCACAATGGCAGCACTTGGGGCACAATGGCAGCACTTGGGGCACAATGGCAGAACTTGGGGCACAATGGCAGCACTTGGGGCACAATGGCAGAACTTGGGGCACAATGGCAGAACTTGGGGCACAGTGGCAGAACTTGGGGCACAGTGGCAGAACTTGGGGCACAGTGGCAGCACTTGGGGCACAGTGGCAGCACTTGGGGCACAGTGGCAGCACTTGGGGCACAGTGGCAGCACTTGGGGCACAGTGGCAGCGTTTGATGGGCACAGTGGCAGCACTTGGGGCACAGTGGCAGCGTTTGATGGGCACAGTGGCAGCGTTTGATGGGCACAGTGGCAGCGTTTAACGGGCACAGTGGCAGCGTTTAATGGGCACAGTGGCAGCGTTTAATGGGCACAGTGGCAGTGTTTGATGGCACAGTGAGGCTGTTTGTTTGCGCCCCCCCAAAAATTTTGAGCACCAGCTGCCACTGGCATGGAGGTCACCAGAGCTTGACAGGTTGTCACTGGAGTCCTCTTCCCCTCCTCCATGATGACATCACAGAGCTGGTGGATGTTGGAGACCTTGTGCTCCTCCACCTTCCGTTTGAGGATGTCCCACAGATGATCAATAGGGTTTAGGTCTGGAGACATGCTTGGCCAGTCCATCACCTTTACCCTCAGCTTCTTTAGCAAGGCAGTGGTGGTCTTGGAGGTGTGTTTGGGGTGGTTATCATGTTGGAATACTGCCCTGCGGTCCAGTCTCTGAAGGAGGGGATCATGCTCTGCTTCAGTATGTCACAGTACATGTCGGCATTCATGGTTCCCTCAATGATCTGTAGCTCCCCAGTGCCGGCAGCACTCATGCAGCCCCAGATCATGACACTCCCACCACCATGACACTCCCCCCACCATGACACTCCCACCACCATGACACTCCCACCACCATGCTTGACTGTAGACAAGACACACTTGTCTTTGTCCTCCTCACCTGGTTGCCCCCACACACGCTTGTCACCATCTGACACCAAATACCTTTATCTTGGTCTCATCAGACCACAGGACGTGGTTCCAGTAATCCATGTCCTTAGTCTGCTTGTCTTGTTTGCGGTCTTTCTTGTGCATCATCTTTAGAAGAGGCTTCCTTCTGGGATGACAGCCATGCAGACCAATTTGATGCAGTGTGCGGCGTATGGTCTGAGCACTGACAGGCTGACCCCCCCCACCCCTACAACCTCTGCAGCAATGCTGGCAGCACTCATACGTCTATTTCCCAAAGACAACCTCTGGATATGACGCTGAGCACGTGCCCTCAACTTCTTTGGTGGACCATGGCGAGGCCTGTTCTGTGTGGAACCTGTCCTGTTATACCGCTGTATGGTCTTGGCCACCGTGCTGCAGATCAGTTTCAGGGTCTTGGCAATCTTCTTATAGCCTCGGCCATCTTTATGTAGAGCAAAAGAAAAAAAAAATCAGATCCTCAGAGAGTTCTTTGCCATGAGGTGCCATGTTGAACTTCCAGTGACCAGTATAAGAGAATGAGAGGATGGAGAGTGGGGGAAGGGGCTAATCAATATGTCATTTACGGGCCCCCTTTTTTTTTTTATGAACACAGTGAACACACTCACTCACTGTGTTCATTCATAACTGAAGCATAGTAAACTGTGTTTACTATGCTTTAGTTTGTGAATGTACAGAAAGCTGCTCAGCACAGGGCACTTCCCATTCATTCACTGTTCAGTGCAGCTGAGGCTGCGGAGAAAGGCGCGTGCGTTTGAGCTTTGGGGTATACACCCTAATTCAATAGGCTGCACACACCTATGGGAGGAGGGGGGGCATATGATCTGGAAGGAATGGAGGAGGGGGCAGTTAACAAAGATTTGTGCTCAGAGCCTTTTAATGTGACCTGGTATCAGCCTATTGCAGTCCCTGAATAGCCGGACGTGCAGACAAGAAGCATGCTGATAGGAGGAGAGTGCCAGAGAGATGAGCTCATCCCTGTGGTGCTTCTCCTTTCACTGTCCAGTCACAGGCTGATGGGGGCGGGTCTAGGGTGTTTAAAGGAAGTGGGTTGAATAATCCTGGTCATTAGACACCTAGTGGCAGAATAAAAGTACCGCAGGGGGAAATCTCTGGATTGAGGGTGAAGAGAGAAATATCTATTTTGTTTTAATCTTTTAATAGGTTATTCATTTTTATATTTTTTCTTTTTTTTCAGCCACTTTTCCAGTTTAAATACACACCTAGATGGCTGTTTGTGTGACATTTTTTCCTTCCTAACAAAGGTAAAGAGCAGGGACTGCCCGAGGGCCCCATGCCACTAAGGGGCCCCATCAGGGTTGCCAGCCTCAATAAAACCAGGGACAGTATGTAAAAATCTGTGTTTTTAAAAAAATCCCAAGATTATAGCTGCCCCGCCTCTCCGGTACCTTTTCAGTGTGTGTATGTGTATTCTGTGTGTGTATACTGTGTGTGTATATTGTGTGTCTGTGTGTGTATACTGTGTGGCCCCATAATCTATTGCCTAGGGCCCCATAATCTCCAATTGCCTGGGGGCCCCATAATCTCCTATTGCCCGGGGGCCCCATGAGTTGTCAGTCCGCCCCTGGTAAAGAGTTTTATAGCGGCACCAACAACTGTCACTAGAGGGCGCCCTTTGCAGAGACATTGCCACTTTGCCCTCCTTAAGTCAAGAGAACCTTCCGATTAAAGGGCAACTATCTGTATACTGTATGTACAGTGGTGTGAAAAAGTGTTTGCCCCCTTCCTCATTTCCTGTTCCTTTGCATGTTTGTCACACTTAAGTGTTTCGGAACATCAAACCAATTTAAACAATAGTCAAGGACAACACAAGTAAACACAAAATGCAATTTGTAAATGAAGGTGTTTATTATTAAAGGTGAAAAAAAATCCAAACCATCATGGCCCTGTGTGAAAAAGTGATTGCCCCCCTTGTTAAAACATACTATAACTGTGGTTGTCCACACCTGAGTTCAATTTCTCTAGCCACACCCAGGCCTGATTATTGCCACACCTGTTCACAATCAAGGCATCACTTAAATAGGAGCTGCTTGACACAGTAAGGTCCACCAGAAGATCCTTAAAAGCTACACATCATGCCGAGACCCAAAGAAATTCAGGAACAATTGAGAAAGAAAGTAATTGAGATCTATCAGTCTGGAAAGGGTTATAAAGTCATTTCCAAAGCTTTGGGAATCCAGCGAACCACAGTGAGAGCCATTATCCACAAATGGCGAAGACATGGAACAGTGGTGAACCTTCCCAGGAGTGGCCGGCCGCCCAAAATTACCCCAAGAGCGCAGTGACGACTCATCCAAGAGGTCACAAAAGACCCCACAACAACATCCAAGGAACTGCAGGCCTCACTTGCCTCAGTTAAGGTCAGCGTTCATGCCTCCACCATCAGGAAAAGACTGGGCAAAAATGGCCTGCATGGCAGAGTTCCAAGGAGAAAACCACTGCTGAGCAAAAAGAACATCAAAGCTCGTCTCAATTTCTCCACAACACATCTTGATGATCCCCAAGACTTTTGGGACAACATTCTGTGGACCGATGAGACAAAAGTGGAACTCTTTGGAAGGTGTGTGTCCAAGTATATCTGGCGTAGAAGGAACACTGCATTTCAGAAAAAGAACATTATACCAACAGTAAAATATGGTGGTGGTAGTGTGATGGTCTGGGGCTGTTTTGCTGCTTCAGGACCTGGAAGACTTGCCGTGATAAAAGGAACTATGAATTCTGCTGTCTACCAAGAGATCCTGAAGGAGAATGTCCGACCATCTGTTCGTGTACTCAAGCTGAAACGAACTTGGGTTCTGCAGCAGGACAATGATCCTAAACACACCAGCAAGTCCACCACCGAATGGCTGAAGAAAAACAAAATGAAGACTTTGGAGTGGCCTAGCCAAAGTCCTGACCTGAATCCTATTGAGATGTTGTGGTATGACCTTAAAAAGGCCGTTCATGCTCGAAAACCCTCTAATGTAACTGAATTAGGACAATTCTGCAAAGATGAGTGGGCCAAAATTCCTCCAGGACGCTGTAAAAGCCTCATTGCACGTTATCGCAAACGCTTGGTTGCAGTTGTTGCTGCTAAGGGTAGCCCAACCAGTTATTAGGTTTAGGGGGCAATCACTTTTTCACACAGGGCCATGATGGTTTGGATTTTTTTTCACCTTTAATAATAAACACCTTCATTTACAAATTGCATTTTGTGTTTACTTGTGTTGTCCTTGACTATTGTTTAAATTGGTTTGATGTTCCGAAACACTTAAGTGTGACAAACATGCAAAGGAACAGGAAATGAGGAAGGGGGCAAACACTTTTTCACACCACTGTAGAGATGGTGTTCAGTATATGAATTCCTTGCTTTATTTTCAGGTCATTGTTCATATTTTTCTCTCTTCTCATCCATGTGTCGCCCCCCCCCCCCCCCCCCCATCTCCAATCCTTCCGAACATACATCCCCGCCAGCATTTGGCAAACCGGCTGCATTCCTCGGATTCTGACATCAAAACCCAGCAGGCGACCCGGACTCGTCATTTATTCTATCATTCGGAGTATGCACAAAAGAGAAAATAAGTTGGAACTCTGAAAGTGCTGAAAACCCCCCTTTGGAATAACTAGTCGTACACCGTATAAAGATAAAACATTCATTGAATGAACTGATTAAAACTACATTAAAACATAATGCACCAGCATCATACTACTGTCAGAAACCATTAATTAGACCGAGACAGAAGTACAGTTAAATCACACTTGTTTAATAATAAAAGTAAATAGAACAAACGTAGTCAAAACATAGCCAGAGTTCAGGAACCGGAACAGATAGTCAGCCAAGCCAGAAGTCAGGGAGCCAGAGATCAGCGTAGTAGAACAACAAGCAGGATCCGGAGCCAGAAGGGATGTCAGCCAAGCAAGTCTTTACCAGGAATGCAGGAGATAGTCTCTGTGATGTTGACCAAGGCGAAGGCAGAGATCCTCTGGACTGGACGGCTTAAGTAGGCAGGACTGACGAGCAGGATATCATCAACAGGTGAGTACCTGTGGAGAGATAGGAGCTGGCAATTAGCCAACAGCTGAGCGGCCAGCTCAGAGAAGGAAGGGCTGAGCCCAGCCCTGACAACTACTAAACCCCATGCACTCCCCCTTGTCTCCAAAAAGTAATATACCCTCTAATAACTGATCAGATATAGCATATATATCAAAGAATACATCAGTTGAGGGAAACTGAAACCAGGGAGGCAACCACCACCAACGCGTTTCGCCTTGTTGGCTTCTTCAGGGGTTTTGTTGGAGAACAGATGAGTAAGTGGAGATGATTTAATGTATACTGATTCCAGTCTTTGCTTGGAGGTACGTTTCTACGACACAGCCAGGTTTCCACTCATGTTGAACAGAACTAAAGGAACATTCTTGTAGGAAAACAAAAAGATTTTAATGCCGTGCTTATCATCTCGGTCATGGAAGCTTGTCTCAGCCTAAATTGAACTGATACTGCTTTTTAGTGCCTGTTTTTGGAATATCGAATGGCAACAGTATACTGTAATTGTTTATCCATGTGCATTGGATCTCCTTTTGGCTCATTTTGTTGCCCCCCCCTTTGGGCTGATCTGCCTGCCCATTTGAAGTTGGACAGACACCTGATTCACACATAGTGCTTTGGTAGAAGTGTGTTTACGCCCTTATTGGGTACCCCAGAATCAGTATATATTAAATCATCTGCCCTCCATCAAAAGCCCCCTGAAGAAGCAAGGCGGAACGCGTTGGAAGGTTGCCTCCTCGGTTTCAAGTTCCCTCGACTCGTGTAGTCTTTGATATCTATGCTATATCTGATCGCTTAGTAGAGGGTATATTACTTTTTGGAGACAAGAGGGAGTGCATGGGGTTTAGTAGTGTGATGCTGGTACATTAGGTTTTAATGTAGTGTCAATATGTGCTTGATTAGCTGCATTGGAGAGCAGGGAAAACTTTTGGGGGGTTCTAAGTAGGGGTGCAACGGATCGTCACTGATCCGTGTTCCGAACGGGTCACCCAGTTCGGATCGGCACACCCCGCGATCCGCGGCCTCCGCCTTAGGAAAGACCGCGGCTTCGGCCTAGCTCCGGAGCGGCGGCCATCTTGGTACACCCGGCCACTGTTTACAATGTGATCGCTCCGTGAAATGACAGAGCGATCAGTTGTAAACAAACTCTACATTACCCATACCCTGCCAATACTCTGCATTACCCATACCCTGCCAATACTCTGCATTACCCATACCCTGCAAATACTCTGCATTACCCATACCCTGCCAATACTCTGCATTACCCATACCCTGCCAATACTCTGCATTACCCATACCCTGCCAATACTCTGCATTACCCATACCCTGCCAATACTCTGCATTACCCATACCCTGCCAATACTCTGCATTACCCATACCCTGCAAATACTCTGCATTACCCATACCCTGCCAATACTCTGCATTACCCATACCCTGCCAATACTCTGCATTACCCATACCCTGACAATACTCTGCATTACCCATACCCTGCCAATACTCTGCATTACCCATACTCTGCATTACCCATACCCTGCCAATACTCTGCATTACCCATACCCTGCCAATACTCTGCGATACCCTGCCAATACTCTGCGATACCCTGCCAATACTCTGCATAACCCATACCCTGCCAATACTCTGCATTACCCATACCCTGCCAATACTCTGCATTACCCATACCCTGCCAATACTCTGCATTACCCATACCCTGCCAATACTCTGCATTACACATACCCAGCCAATACTCTGCATTACCCATACCCAGCCAATACTCTGCATTACCCATACTCTGCCAATACTCTGCATTACCCATACCCTGCCAATACTCTGCATTACCCATACTCTGCATTACCCATACCCTGCCAATACTCTGCATTACCCATACCCTGCCAATACTCTGCATTACCCATACCCTGCCAATACTCTGCATTACCCATACCCTGCCAATACCCTGCATTACCCATACCCTGCATTACCCATACCCTGCCAATACCCTGCATTACCCATACTCTGCCAATACTCTTCATTACCCATACCCTGCATTACCCATACCCTGCATTACCCATACCCTGTCAATACCCTGCATTACCCATACCCTGCCAATACCCTGCATTACCCATACCCTGCCAATACCCTGCATTACCCATACCCTGCCAATACTCTGCGATACCCTGCCAATATTACAGTGGGGGAAAATAACGTGGATAGTACAGTGGGGACTATATGGTGGCGGAATTTTCACAGGTTTTTGCAAATTCAATTATAATTTGCTGATCCGAAAAATGATCCGATCCGTGACTCTGATCCGAGGATCGATCCGATCCGTGAGTTTTTTGATCCGTTGCACCCCTAGTTCTAAGGCTGTATGCTTTTTTTTTTTTATGCTTCTTTGCAGAAACGCACTAACAGTCCATTTAACATGGTTTGCTTTGGGATATGTTCATATCAATGCTTTTTTTCAGCTGCTGCATTTTTTCAAAAGGGTCAGGGACTTTTTTTTTTTTTTTTTAACCACTTCAATACCGCTGTATTGTCATATGACGCCCACAAGGTGGATCTACCATCCTGGGTGGGCGTCATATGACGTCCTCGGATTCCCGGCCGCCGGCGGCGCGCGCGCACGCCCGCGGCATCGCTCGGGACCCGGTGCGAGTGCCCGGCGGCCGCGATGTCCGCCGGGCACCCGCGATTGCCCGTTAAAACAACGGGACCGGGCGGGACCGTGGAGCTGTGTGTGTAAACACACCGCCCCACGTCCTGTCAGCGGGGAGGAGACCGATCATGTGATCCCAGTACGGAGGATCACATGATCGGTCTCCTCCCCTTGAGTCCCCTCCCCCCACAGTTAGAATCACTTCTATTAGGGAACACATTAACCCCTGCAGCGCCCCCTAGAGTTAACCCCTTCCCTGCCAGTCACATTTACACAGTAATCAATGCAATTTTATAGCAACGATCGCTGTGTAAATGTGAAGGGTTCCAAAAATGTGTCAAAAGTGTCCGAAGTGTCCGCCGCAATGTCGCAGTCACGAAAAAAAAATCGCAGATCGCCGCCATTACTAGTAAAAAAAAAAAAAAAAAAAAATTCAATAAATCTATCCCCTATTTTGTAGACGCTATAACTTTTGCGCAAACCGATCAATATACGCTTATTGCGATTTTTTTTACCAAAAATATGTAGAAGAATACGTATCGGCCTAAACTGAGGAAAAAAATATTTTTTTTTTTAAAAAAATGGGATATTTATTATAGCAAAAAGTAAAAAATATTGTGTTTTTTTTCAAAATTGTCGCTCTTCTTTTGTTTATAGCGCAAAAAATAAAAACCGCAGGGGCGATAAAATACCACCAAAAGAAAGCTCTATTTGTGGGAAAAAAAAAGGACGTCAATTTTGTTTGGGTGTAACGTCGCACGACCGCGCAATTGTTAGTTAAAGCGACGCAGTGCCGAATCGCAAAAAGTGCTCTGTAAGGAAGGGTGTTTAAAAGCCCTGAATTGAAGTGGTTAAAGAAAAACGGTGCGTTTTTGGGTTCCATAGACTTTGATAAAGAAGCTTCAGAAAAGCATGTAGTGCGTCTTTGCTGAAATTTTGCTGCGATTTTACAGCGATTTTGCCACAATTTGCCTATTTTAAGCACTTAAAGGACCGCTTATACTGGGGCAGGTCGGCTCTCCTGCGCAAAACCGACCTATCCGTACGTCGCTCTGTGCATGTGAGATCGCAGGTGCGCGCGTGCTCGGTGTCCGCCGGCCACCCGAGATCGCTGTACACAGGGGCAGAACGGGGATCTCTATCATGATTTATCTCCACCCCCCCCTACAGTTAAAACACACGCAGGGAACACATTTAACCCCTTGATCGCCCCTAGTGTTAACCCCTTCCCTGCCAGTGACATTTATACATTGATCAGTGCATTTTTATGGCACCGATCAATGTAATAATGTCACTAATCCCCAAAAAGTGTAATTTGGGGTCTGATTTGTCCGCCGCAATGTCGCAGTCCCGCTAAAAAAAAAATCGCAGATCGCCGCCATTACCAGTAAAAACAATAGAAATAAATAAAAGTGCCTAAATCGCCATAGTTTGTAGACGCGATAACTTTTGCTCAAACCAATCAATATATGCCTATTGCTTTTTTTTTTTACCAAGACTATGTAGAAGAATACATATCGGCCTAAACTGATGAATACGTTTGTTATTTTTTTTCTATATATATTTTTTTGGATATGTATTATAGCAAAAAGTAAAAAAAAAAAATTTTTTTATTCCAAATTAAACTTTTTTGTTTATAGTGCAAAAAAAAAAAAAAAAACGCAGAGGTAATCAAATACCACCAAAAGAAAGCTCTATTTGTGGGGAAAAAAAAGAAATCAATTATTTGGGTACACGACCGCGCAATTGTCAGCTAAAGCGACTCAAAAATGGCCTCCGGAATCCTTCCGGAGCTGAAATGGTTAATACACCCAATAAAAAATTTGTCAAAAAATTAAAAATAAAAGAATAAAAAATGCAAAAGGCATCAAAAGCGCGTGAAAATTTTGCCAAAAACGTGTGTGCAGAAAGCGCCGCAAAAAGCACTGCAGAAAAGCAAACTTCCTAGGTGTGAACCAAGCCTAATAGACCCCCGATGTCTCCTTAAAGAGTACCTGTCATCTCTCCAAAGCTATCACAAGGGGACTTGTTAGCCTCCTTGTGATAGCAATAAAGTTAAATGAGAAAAAGAAAAATGTTGTAAAAAAAAATTATAAATTATTTTATAAATTTATTAAATTATAAATATTTTTTTTTTTTAAATAAAATAAGTAAAAATTATTTACAGAAAATGCACCTCCACTTTCCCCGTGCATATATGCAAATTCAAACGCACGCACATGTATGTAAACAGCGATTGTCCCTCACATGGGAGGTATCACCACAATATCACCCTGAAAGCAATAATTCGAGGGCCATCATTCACGATTAAATCTACACTGATAACCTGTAAAGGCTTTTAAAGCGCGGCCTATGGAGAGTTTTAGGAACCATAATTCGTAGACGTGTGCAATTCGTTTCGTTACAAATTCCTTTTTTTTTTTTTTATGCATTTTCGACAAATTCATTAATGCGGAAATATCCGAATTAACGAAAACCCATTTAACGAATTTTTCAGAATATTCGTAAATTCGAATGTTCGAAAATTTGTAAATTCGTACATTCGTAAATTAGTAAATTAGTAAATTCGGAAATCTGAAATAATAATTAACTAATAATAACTTAACTATTAATAACTATTGAATTATAGGTATTGGAATTTCCTTTCAAATTTGGCTGTTAGTGAACGTAACGAATACGAATTTATCCAAAGTTACGAATTATCCGAAATAAGGAATGCCGCATCCAAACGAATGGAACGTAATGAATTAACAATAATAAATAACAATAATAATAATAAAATCTTTTTATTATATTATTATTTATTATTAATTTTTTTTCCATTCCATTTGTTTAGATGCGGCATTCCTTATTTTGAATAATTCGTATTCATTACGTTCACTAACAGCCAAATTTGTTTTGTTCCGAATTCCTTTTTTAAATGCATTTAGACAAATTCATTAATGCGGAAGTATCCGAATGAACGAAAACCCATTTAACAAATTTTTCCGAATATTCAGAAATTCGAATGTTCGTAAATTTGTAAATTTGTAAATTCGGAAATCTGAAATAATAATTAACTAATAATAACTTAACTATTACTAACTATTAAATTATAGGTATTGGAATTTCCTTTCAAATTTGGCTGTTAGTGAACGTAACGAATACGAATTTATCCAAAGTTACGAATTATCCGAATTAACGAATGCCGCATCCAAACGAATGGAACGTAATGAATTAATAATAATAAATAACAATAATAATAATAAAAACTTTTTATTATTATTATTATTTATTATTCATATTTTTCCATTCCATTTGTTTAGATGCGGCATTCGTTATTTCGGATAATTCGTAACTTAGGATAAATTCGTATTCATTACGTTCACTAACAGCCAAATTTGAAAGGAAATTACAATCCCTATAATTTAATAGTTATGTTATTATTTCAGATTTTCAAGTTTTCGGATTTTCAAATTTCCAAATTTACGAATTATTTTGAATTTACGAATTTTTTCGAATTAACAAATTTTTTTTGAATTTGCAATCATTACGAATGACCCGAAAAATGAAAAAAATAAATAAAATGAAAACAAAACAAGAGCGAACAAATTTTCGGGCTTTTGAATTTTTTAATTTCCGAATGTACGAATTTACAAATTTACAAATTCACGAATGTACGAATGTGCGAATGTACGAATTTAATAATTGCGATCATGAACGAGTGACCTGAAAAACGGAAAAAAAACAAAACTAATGAAACGAAAATGAACGCATTTTTTGGTGCCATTTTACGGGTCCACGCAATTGTGAGTCTTGCAATCTCTGGTATCTATTTTACTCGATTCAACCCCAGGTTTTATTTATATTATAATATATATTATATTTTACCATAAATTGGGTATTATATTGTGTTTGTGCGCAGTAAAATTTGTGGGGGTTTTTTTTGTGTTTGATAAACGACTGCAGAAATACAGTAGATACGGTAAATACGGTAGAAGAATACATATCGGCCTAAACTGATGAATACATTTGTTTTTTTATATATATATACATATTTTTAGAAATGTATTATAGCAAAAAGTAAAAAAAAAACAAAAAAATTATTTTTCAAAATTTTCGCTCCTTTTTTGTTTATAGCGCAAAAAAAAAAAAAAAAAAAAAACGCAGAGGTAATCAAATACCACCAAAAGAAAGCTCTATATTTGTGGGGGAAAAAAGGACATCAATTATTTGGGTACACGACCGCGCAATTGTCAGTTAAATTGACTCAAAAAAATGGCCTGGTCATTAAGGGGGCAAATCCTTCCCAGGGCTAAAGCTGTTAATACACCCAATAAAAAATGTGTCAAAAAAATTAAAAATAAAAGAATAAAAAATGCAAAAGGCATCAGAAGCGCGTGAAAAATTAGCCAAAAACGTGTGTGCAAAAAGCGCCGCAAAAAGCACTGCAGAAAAGCAAACTTCCTAGGTGTGAACCAAGCCTAATAGACCCCCGATGTCTCCTTAAAGAGTACCTGTCATCTCTCCAAAGCTATCACAAGGGGACTTGTTAGCCTCCTTGTGATAGCAATAAAGTTAAATGAGAAAACAAAACAAGAGCGAACAAATTTTCGGGCTTTTGAATTTTCTAATTTCCGAATGTACGAATTTAAAAATTTACAAATTCCCGAATGTATGAATGTGTGAATGTACGAATTTAATAATTGCGATCATAACGAATGACCCGAAAACGAAAAAAAAAAAAAAAAAAACGAGTGAAACGAAAATGAACGCATTTTTTGGCGGCGCACATGTCGATCATTTGCTGCCATTTTACGGGTCCACGCAATTGTGAGTCTTGCAATCTCTGGTGTCTATTTTACTCGATGCAACCCCCAGGTTTTATTTATATTATAATATATATTATATTTTACCATAAATTGGATATTATATTGTGTTTGTGCGCAGTAAAATTTGTGCGTTTTTTTTTGTGTTTGATAAACGACGGCAGAAATACGGTGTGGCCTAAAATATTTCAACAGCCACCATTTTATTCTCCAGGGCCTCTGCTTTCAGAAAATATACAATGATTGAGGGTTATAAATAGTTTTCTAGCAAAAAAAAAAAAAGTCCCCCTCTTCACATTAGAGCCCCCTACTTCACATTGGAAGCCCCCTATTAGAAAAAAAATTACCACTTGCTATGCGGAATTTTTTTTAAATTTTACACACTAAAAAATGAAAAAAAAAATTCTGCATGGCAAGTGGTAATTTATTTTCTATTCTGTTTTGCTTTAAAAAATAGATATGAACGTGCGTCCTCGTACATAAACGTTGTGCGTTCTCTTGATTCACAAAAGATTTGCAGCTTTACCAGTGAGATCAATTGGAGCAATTTTTTATCACTGTGCGCATTTATCACATTGCTCCTTTCTGTTGTTATTGCGCCCCCTACAGGTTTTAGCAGGGAATTAAAAACTGGTCTGTAATTCTGCATTGAAGGTCGTCCATGGAATTTGCCTGGAAGCTGCAGGACAAAGATTCCAACATTGATTTTTTATATTCTTTTACCTACATGGGGCAAATAATAATGAGGACCTGCTGAGCTCAGGAGGAGAAGATTCCAGAAATATGTCTCCGGCCCTCAACATTTCTGCATTTCCAGCTCTCAGGATCATTTGCAGCAATTGATGGATTGCAGAAAACTCGGGGCCTGGAAATCCATGTCACCTCCATGAACAATTATCTGGCCCAGAGGGCCATATCCTGCAGGTCAGGGGTCCCCTTACTTCTCAGTACGAGGGCCACATTGGATGATTTAAAAAAAAAAAAAAAAAATTGTGGCCCAAAAATAAATAAATCAGTTTTAGAAATTAATGATTAAAATTTAAATGAATTAATTAACACGTTACAATAAATAATTTCACATCAGAGCCCACCCCTTCCATATTAGAACCAATCTCTTCATATTATAGGCCCCCCTTCCATCAGAGCCCCCCTCTTCACATTAGAGCCCCCCCCCCCTTCACATTAGAGCCCCCCTCCTTCACATTAGAAGCCCCCTATTCAGATTATAACTCTCCTCTTCATATTATAGGCCCCCTTCCATCAGAGCCCCCCTCCTTCACATTAGAGCCCCCCTCCTTCACATTAGAGCCCCCTATTCAGATTATAACTCTCCTCTTCATATTATAGGCCCTCTTCCATCAGAGTCCCCCTCTTTACATCAGAGCCCCCCTTTTATCAGGGCCCTCCCTCTTCATATCAGACCCCCTCTTCACAATAGAGCCCCAATTTCATCAGAGCCGCTTTCTACATATTATAGTCCCCCTCTTCACATCAGAGTCCCCCTCTTCATATTATAGCCCCCTTCCATCAGCACCCCCTCTTCACATCAGATCCCCCCTTCCATCAGAGCCCTCCCTCTTCATATCAGAAGCCCCCTATTCAAATCAGAACCCCTATCTTCATATTATAGCCCCTTTCCACCAGAGCCCCCCTTTTCTTATTATAGCCCCCCTTCCACCAGAGCCTCCCTTTGTACATCGGAGCCTCCCTTTGTACATCGGAGCCCTCCCTCTTCACATCAGAAGCCCCCTATTCAAATCAGAACCCCTATCTTCATATTATAGCCCCTTTCCACCAGAGCCCCCCTTTTCTTATTATAGCCCCCCTTCCACCAGAGCCTCCCTTTGTACATCGGAGCCTCCCTTTGTACATCGGAGCCCTCCCTCTTCACATCAGAAGCCCCCTATTCAAATCAGAACCCCTATCTTCATATTATAGCCCCTTTCCACCAGAGCCCCCCTTTTCTTATTATAGCCCCCCTTCCATCAGAGCCTCCCTTTGTACATCGGAGCCCTCCCTCTTCACATCAGAAGCCCCCTATTCAAATCAATACACCGATCTTCATATTATAGCCCCCTTCCTTCAGAGCCCCCGCTTCACATCAGAGCCTCCCCCTTCACATCAGAAGCCCCCTATTCACATTATAACCCTCCTCTTCATATTATAGGTCCCCCTTCCATCAGAGTCCCCCTCTTTACATCAGAGCCCCCCTTTTATCAGAGCCCTCCCTCTTCATATCAGTGCCCCCTCTTCACAATAGAGCCCCAATTTCATCAGAGCCGCCTTCTACATATTATAGCCCCCCCCCCTCTTCACATTAGAGCCCACCTTTCATTAGAGCCCACCCTCTTCATATTATAGCCCCCTTCCATCATAGCCCCCCTCTTCACATCAGAGCCCCCTCTGCACATTAGAGTAGTTCCCCTTTCACATCAGCAGCCCCCTTTTTTTATATCAGAGCCCCCCTCTGCACACCAGAGTCCCCCTCTTCACATCAGAGCCTTCCTTTGTACATCGGAGCCCTCCCTCTTCACATCAGAAGCCCCCTATTCAAAGCAGAACCCGTATCTTCATATTAAAGCCCCCTTCCATCAGAGCCCCCATTTTCTTATTATAGCCCCCCCCTTCCATCAGTGCCCCCCTTTGTACAAATCAAAGCCTGCCTTTGTAAATCAGAGCCCTCCTCTGCACATCAGAGTCCCCCGTTCACTTCAAAAGCCCCCCTTCATACCAGAGCCCCCTCTGCACATTAGAGTAGTTCCCCTTTCACATCAGCTGCCCCCCTTTTTTATATATATATATATCAGAGCCCCCTCTCTGCACACCAGAGTCCCCCTTTTACATCAGAAGCCTTTAATCGACACATAAGCACTGCAAGAAGATATTCCATCATGATGCTGTTACAATTTATTTATACATGAAGTCTGCACTCCACTGTTTGCAGGTTTCATTTACAGTGTCAGGGCCCTGGATATTTTAACAGCAGCTGATATTTCGTCTAATAATAATTTTCTCCTAAAAATGTTCAATTCACAATATAAATATGACATGAAATGGGCATTAAAAAAAAAAAAAAAAAATGTACTTTTAGTACCATTATCCTGGGACCCGGTGTGCGCAGGGGGTGTGCCAGGTGTGCCTGGGCACATCCTAATCACTACCTGCTGTTTCCGATTCACCACACTGCCCGGGCGTCCCCCGTGTTGGGGGAACAACTGTCAAATCGCATGACATGTCGATCCGGCGTGAACGGGGGGCTTAATCCCAATTCATTTTGATAAAAAAAGCCGTTCCCCTTTTTGGTTATACGTGTTAAAAATTATTGAAGACAAATTTTGTACTTTCCTAACAAGACTAAAGTTTGTAAAAACATTATTCAATTTTATTCTGCAGAGAATCAATAAAATATACGTGAACCACCATGAAGACGAATTCATGTTATTCTACCCATTTGCCTACTGGGCAATTTTTTTAAATTTTTTTGCACATGTATTAAAATCTGTATTTTTTGCTAGAATTTACTGTAAACTCCCTAAAAGTATTCATTTAATGAAAGCAGAGACCCTGGAGAATAAAATGCTGGCAGTTGCAATCTTTTTATTTTGCGCAGTTATTTATCACATGCCTATTTTCAGGAAAAAATACACAAAAATTAATTTTTAGTGCAAAAACACAAAATAATAACCAATGTTTGGTAAAATCTAAAAGATCGGGTTGCGTCGAGTAAATGGATCCCAAACTAGACATGGGAACCGTTAAAAAATTAGTTTTGTTTCGTTTCGTTCCGTTTCGTATTAAAAAAAAAATTGCAATTCGTATACGAAATTCCGTTCGGATTCGTACGAATTTCGTATTTCGTACGAATTTCGTATTTCGGACGAATTTCTTTTATTTCTTTTTTTTTATTTAACCGCTTTCCGACCGCCTCATGTAGATATATACGTCTACAGAATGGCACGGGCAGGCAAAAGCACATACCTGTACGTCCCCTTTAAATGCCTGCCCGTGGGTCGCGCGCGCGCGCTCGCGACCCGGTTGGGAGCTCCGTGACCCCGGCCGCGGGACCAGCGGACCCGATCGCCGCTGGTGTCCCGCGATCGATTTACGGAGCTGAAGAACGGGGAGAGGTTTGTGTAAACAAACCTCTCCCCGCGCTTCCTACTCTGCCTGTCATTGATTGGCTGTTCCCGGTCATCGGGAAAGCCGATCAATGACGACAGACGTCAGCCCCACCCCCTAATGTAAAAAAACACACACACGTCACAGCCCATAACCCCTCCTCTCCCCCTAGTGGTTAACTCTTTCACTACCACTGTCATTTATACAGGAATCAATGCATTTAAATAGCATTGATTGCTGTATAAATGACAATGGTCCCAAAAATGTGTCAAAAATGTCCGATGTGTCCACCATAATGTCGCAGTCACAAAAAAAATCGCTGATCGCCGCCATTACTAGTAAAAATAAAATATTAATAAAAATGCTATAAAACGATCCCCTATTTTGTAAACGCTATAACTTTTGCGCAAACCAATCAATAATCGCTAATTGCGATTTTTTTTACCAGAAATATGTAGAAGAATACGTATCGGCCTAAACTGAGGAAAAAAATTTTTTTATATATATTTTTTGGGGATATTTATTATAGCAAAAAGCAAAAAATGTTGCATTTTTTTCAAAATGGTCTCTCTATTTTTGTTTATAG
The DNA here is from genome assembly GCA_028564925.1 of Lithobates sylvaticus. Lineage (NCBI taxonomy): Eukaryota > Metazoa > Chordata > Amphibia > Anura > Ranidae > Lithobates > Lithobates sylvaticus. The sequence goes on from CM053029.1 coordinate 608,658,022, forward strand.
CGCAAAAAATAAAAACCGCAGAGGCGATCAAATACCACCAAAGAAAGCTCTATTTGAAGGGAAAAAAAGGACGCCAATTTTGTTTGGGAGCCACGTCGCCTGGTCCTTTGGCTGCCAATTGGTCCGGGGCTGAAGTGGTTAAACGTTTCTGTTAATTTGGATCGGAAATTCGTAAACGAAATTTCGTATTTCGTACGGAATTCGTATGCATAAAAATTCATATTTCGGATTCGTACGAAACTAATCACACATGTCTATACCAAACATGTCAAGTTCTAAAATTGCACACACCCGTGGAATCGTGAAAAACTACGGTACCCAAAATTCTCCAAAGGCAACATTTTCAAATCTTTTACAGGTTATCAGTTTGGAACTTTCTATATGGGGTGTGGGCGGGGGAATTGGGGGTGCTTTAAAACCTTTTTTTTTTTATTAATTTATTCATTTAAATTTTATAATTTTTCTTTTTTTTTTACTTTTTAACTTTTATTTTTATTTTTTTAACATTATTGCTAACACAAGGGGGGGCTAATAAGCCCCCTATGTAATAGCATGGGCCGGTGACAGGTTCTCTTTATGGAGACACTGGGGTCTGCTAGACCCCCCAGTGTCTTCCCTGCCCTCCAGTGAAGTTATTCAAACACACATCATGTTTGAATAGCTGCATCCTTGGCTACACTAGGGTAGTGGGTGGGGGTGCTTTAAAATATTTTTTTATAATGATGTTTATTATTTTATGTAATTCTTTATTTTTATTTAAATTTTTTACACTTCTTTTTTTAAACTTTATTGCTAACACGAGGGGGGCTAACAAGCTCCCCATGTGATAGAATGGGCGGGGACAAGTACTCTTTATGGAGACTCTGGAGGTTTGTTAGCTCCAGTGAAGCTATTCAAACACAGAGTGTGTTTGAATAGCTGCGATAACAGGGAGAGCGATAACACCAAATTTAACACACCTGCTCCCCATTCACACCTGAGACCTTGTAACACTAACGAGCCACATGACACCGGGGGAGGGAAAATGGCTAATTGGGCCCCAATTTGGGCATTTTCACTTAGGGGTGTACTGACTTTTGTTGCCAGCGGTTTAGATATTAATGGCTGTGTGTTGAGTTATTTTGAGGGGTCGGCAAATTTACACTGTTATACAAGCTGTACACTCACTACTTTACATTGTAGACAAGTGTCATTTCTTCAGTGTTGTCACATGAAAAGAGAGAAGAAAAGATTTACAAAAAGGTGAGGGGTGTACTTACTTTTGTGAGATATTGTGTATATATATATATATATATATATATATATATATATATATACTCTGCATCCAGTGTAGCCTATCTCTACATTGCATTCACTTCAGGTGGTGTACACAGTATCTAATACAGTGCAGTGTGGTGTTGCAAAACAAAATATACATCATGTCCGGAAGGCCACCAAGGGCAGATGCTCACAGGCCACTAAAAGGGGGCAAGCAGGCTCTGTGTCTACAGTCCACAGTGCTGGCCGTGGACACGGTGCATCCTCTGCAGGTGGCCGTGGGGCACGCTTGTCCTTTTTTCCCGCAGCTGGCCGTGTTATTGAGCCACAACATGCAGAAGAGTTGGTGAAATGGATAACAAAGCCATCCTCATCCTGTCACCCCGGCTCAGAGTAGTTTGCCTTCCAATGCAGCTGCCAAAGCGGCCTACAGGGGGTCCCCGAGTTACGAACTCGGTAGGGACTGTCCGCCTGTTCTTAACTCGGAAATGTTCGTAAGTCGGCCACGCATGCGCAGACCGACAATTACGGACATTTCCGATCTTCCATCGAATGCCGTTCTGCGCATGCGCGGCAAATTACGGACATTTCCGATGTTTGCCGTCATTTTCCGAGGCTCCGTCTGGCTGCGCATGCGCAGAACAGCCGAAGGACAGCGGAAAATGGCGGAGGATCCCCGCAGCGCCCGGTTCGCAAGTAGGAGATGTTCGTAGGTCGGGCGTTCGTAAGTCGGGGACCCCCTGTATTCCACTGGCTCCTTGTCCACAGTCACTTCTTCCGTCGACCACCATCATGCATGGAGGAGTCCCCCGAACTATTGGACCACAGTGTCGGGTACATGCTGCTGGAGGATGAGCAGCGATTTCAAGGCTCAGATGTTGGTTCCCAGGTTGAGGAAGGGAGTAACGTGAGCCTAGAGAGAGGGGGGGGGGGCACAGAGGGACAAGAAACTGGCAGTCATGTTTCACAGCAGGGTCGGTTCCTGTGCCCAACAAGGGTATCCGTGAGGGCTTACAGTGTTGTGGCACCACCAACACCACCGCCCAATTTTCTGCAGAGTATATAGGGCAGGCCATATAGTATATATACTGCTGTTCAGAGTATATGAGTTGCATCTTGATATAGTGCAGTCCTTTACCAAGCAGGGTCCCGACATGCTTACAAACAAATACTAGGGCCAATTTATAGACAGGATCTGATTAACTTACCAGCATGTCTTTGGAGTGTGGGAGGAAACCAGAGGACCCGGAGGAAACCAGAGGACCCGGAGGAAACCCTCACAGGCACAGTGAGAACATGCAAACTCCAGGCAGAGGGTGTTGTGGTTGGGATTTGAACCAGCGACCCTATTGCTGCTAGGTGAGAGTGCTACCCACTACACCACTACGCTGCCTGGGGGATGCTCACACCATTTTTTTTAAATTTTGGTGCGGGGTTCCCCTTAATATCCATACTAGACATGAAGGGCCTAATATGGATTTGGGGGAGGGGGGGGGGGTGGGGGAACATCAACGTAATTTTTTTGGTATTTTGGGTATTTTTATCTATATTGCCGATATCCAACAATACATTACAGCCGCGAGCAGTTTTAAATTACATTTTTTCCTTTAGAAATGTCATTTTTGCTGTGGCACTGTTATAAACATGGGGAAAATGTGCTACTTCACAGGCATACTATAGACACCCCCCAGACATGATATTTAAAGGAATATTACATTTTTATTGTTTCACTTTAAGCATTATTAAAATGACTGCTCCCGAAAAAACTTCAGTTTTTAAAACTTTTTTTTGCATTGATACATGTCCCCTGGGGCAGGACCCGGGTCCCCAAACACTTGTTATGGCAATAGCTTGAATGTAAGCCTTTAAAATGAGCACTTTTGATTTTTCATTTTTGCGTCCCATAGACTTTAACGGTGTTCGCACCAATTTTTTGCCTGTTTGCATTAGATATGTGCAATTTGTTTTGTTTTTATTCGTTTTCCGTTAAAATTCGTTATATATATATAATGATTCGCTAAAAATGTTAACGAATAACGAATTATCGAATCGAACGAATATGAAAAACAACCAAAATCCGAAATAACCAAATTGGAAACAACGAAACTACGAAAGAAGAAAATCCGAAAAACGAAAACAGGAACAACGAAAATCAAAATGAACGAAAAAATTCGTACATTCGTAACTTTTTTTTTCGATTCGTAATTTTCCGTGTCTCTTACAATGGCGCTGCTTAACGTGCTTCGAATGGATTGAACGAAAAAATTCGTACGTTCGTAACTTTTTTTTTCGATTCGGAATTTTTCGTGTCTCTTACAATGGCGCTGCTTAACGCGCTTCGAATGGATTGAACGAAAAAATTCGTACATTCGTAACTTTTTTTTTCAATTCCTAATTTTCAGTGTCTCTTACAATGTAATAATAGCATACACATTACATAACATTATGAATTATGCTCCGATTACGAATCTACGAAAACAATGTTACGAAAGTACGAATAAATCAATCTCACGAAAGTACGAATGTAACTAAATCTACGAAAATACGAATGCGTCCGAATTTCGAATAAACGAAAATTAAACTAACGGAAAAACGAATCAACGAAAAAATAACTCTTACGAAAATACGAATCGTTACGAATACGAACACCGACGACTTACGAAATTACGAATCGTTACAAATCAACGGAAACGAACAGAAACGAAACGAAACTAAACAAATTTTTCTATTGTGCACATGTCTAGTTTGCATGTTCTGCTGCGAACCGGACCGGGAGGGTGTTTGGCTCATCCCTACTTACAACCAACAACTATTTGGGCTGTATGTAATGTACACTCAAGGACATGTGTTTTTGGGTTAGTTAATGCTGAAATTTGAAATCCTCCTGCATCAGTTAAAATTTGGGGTGCTGCAGTCCAGTTGATTGCTATCTTAGGCCCCTTTCAGACTAGACGGATCCGCTTCCATGGAGTCCGCCTTTGTCCGCCGACTCAGTGGGAGATCTCTCCGTTGATCTCCGCTGAGTCGGCGGATGACAAGTTCCTTTCTGCTCACTGAGCGGGGAGGGGCTTGTCGATCGCTGCTGGTCTCTACGGAGAGATCGGATGAAAACAGACAGCGTGTCCGTTTTCATCAGATCTCACCCGATCCGCCAGCGACAGATCCGGACGTAGAGCCATCCGTCTGCTTTTGGTGGATCGGATCGGGTCGGATGCCAGCGGACATGTCTCCGCTGACATTCGACGCTCCATAGACTAGCATGGAGCGCCCGTTCAGATCCGCCGTCAAAACTGACAGGCGGACCTGAACGGTCCATCAGTGTTAAAGGGGCCTTATGGTTCAGTGTTCACTTTATCACGTACAGTACCTTTAAACCTGTTCATGTCTGTTAACTGATTCATGCATTATCTTACTTGCCTCGCCATAATACATCTAATGAATCTACCCTGTTTCCCCGAAAATAAGACCTAGCGTGATTGTCGGCGATGGCTGCAATATAAGCCCTACCCCCCAAATAAGCCCTACCCTTTTCCCCTAAAAATAAGCCCTACCCTGAAAATAAGACCTCCAAGGACTTTAACTAGGGCTTATTTGGGGGTAGGGCTTATATTGCAGCCATCACCGACAATCACACTAGGTCTTATTTTCGGGGAAACAGGGTACCATCAAGTTGCTTTTGGCCTGTTTTCAGTGTATTATTATAGAGTGGTAGCATACTAATGTTTAAGTTACACAGGTATGAGCGGCCTTCAACCGATAACCAGGCGTGTCAGTGGGGACTGAGCAGTTCAAAGAGTCGCGGCAGAACAGATAACCCATAATATCAAGTGGCTCCTGCAAGAGTAAGTGCAAAAGTATCTATGGAGGCTTCTGAAACAAATTCTGCAACCATGTGCATGCTGCCATATAAGCCCCAGGAGGACGAAAAAATGTAATTCTTACCTATTCTGAATTTTTCTTTCCTGGTGCCTACCAATGTACTTACTGTAGATCAATACCAGGCAGCAAGAGGGTTTCAGAGGCTGACCAGGGTCTTTTTGCGGGAGGAAGCAAAGCTGCACGTACCTGTTGCCCCTTTGCTTAGACTGTGCAGGGCCATAGCAGAGCGGTGTGGAGACCAGAGAATGTGGGCTCGCTGCCCATGGTGTCTTGTGCTCACACACCGGAGAGCAAGTGAGAGTCTGAATGCTGGGACCAGAACAGGAGGTACCTGATGCAGAGTGTGACCACAGTCAGACAGAGCCAATGAGGACCTGATCGTGAGGACTGAGCCTTCTGGGACAACTGGCCACCAACCATTTCAGACCAGATCCATGGCCTACCGGGAGTGGTAAGCAGAACTACCAAGCTGAATTCCCTGCTGCCCACAGTTAATGCCTACAGTCAGGGAAAGTCAATGAGGACCTGATTGTAAGGACTGAGCTTTCTGTGACAGCTGGCCGCCAAGACCAGATCTTGTTGAGGAAGCCTCCATAGATACAAATCAGGTAAGAAAAGGGTTTTGGAGGTTGACCAGGGTCTTTTTGTGGGAGGAAGTCAAGCTGCACGGACCTGTTGCCCCTTTGCTAAGAATATGCAGAGGGCCATAGCAGAGGGGTGCAAAGACCAGAGAATGTGGACCTACTGTCTATGGTGTCTGCGCTTACACACCAGAGAGCTGGGCGAGGGTCTGAATGCTGGAACCAGAACTGGAGGGACCTGTTGCGGAGTGTACCCAAAGTCAGGGAGAGCCAATGAGGACCTGATCGTGAGCAATGAGCCAACTGGCCACCAAGCATTTCAGACCAGATCCATGGCCTACCAGGAGTGGTAAGCAGAACTACCAAGCTTAATTCCCTGCTGCCCACAGTTAATGCCAACAGAGATTGCTCCTTACTTAGCAGCCCATCAGCCGTCCTTTGTGTACAGTCTTAAAGGGACAGCTTCACGTGCACCACCCTACATACAGGCCCCAACGATAGCCAGATTAAAACTGCTAAAGAGGCACCAAGTTCTTTATAACCACCTCCATGGGTCCCCCATGTTGGGAACTCCTGTAAATCATGTGTATGCTGCATTGTAGGCGCTAGAAAAGGCTTAATTCCCTGCTGCCCACAGTTAATGCCAACAGAGACTGCTCCTTACTTAGAAGCCCATCAGCCCTCCTTTGTGTACAGTCCTAAGGGTACAGCTTCACATGCCCCACCCTACAGATGGGCCCCAACGATAGCCGGATTAGAACTGCTAAATAGGCACCAAGTTCTTTACAGCCCCCTCCATGGGTCCCCCTTGTTGGGAACTCCTGTAAATCATGTGTATGCTCCCTTGTAGGCACTACAAAAAGCTTAATTCCCTGCTGCCCACAGTTAATGCCAACAGAGACTGCTCCTTACTTAGCAGCCCATCAGCCGTCCTTTGTGTACAGTCTTAAAGGGACAGCTTCACATGCACCACCCTACAGACGGGCCCCAACCATAGCCGGATTAGAACTGCTAAATAGGCACCAAGTTTTTATAGCCACCACCATGGGAACTCCTGTAAATCATGTGTATGCTGCCATGTAGGCACTAGAAAAATTGGGAAATGCAATTAAATCATATTTTTTAAAGCTGATCAGTTTAGGGCTTTATAATAGTATTTATGGACTGAATGGGCAATTTTTTTGGTAAAGGTGAATTAACCCTTTTAACTGCTACTTTTCTGGTCTTTCCTATATTTTTCATAGGTCGTATCACTGGATACAAGCCATGAATGTGTCTGAAAAAGCTCACCTAATGCACACACACAGTACATGCGGCAAGCTCCATACCGACCGCTGCAGGGCCTAATTACCAAGGTATAGATAGAAATAATGCAGCTCATTTTAAAGTCACAGAGGCTGGTAAAGGAGATTATTCATTTTTTCACCAATAAAATTATTAATTACGTAATTATCTTAAATGAATTATCTAATTATTTCAAATTAAGCATCTAAACTCAGCACTGCCATTACTAAAGCCAGTAAAACATTATAGGGGGCCTATGTACAATACAAGGATTTTCTTTTACATGGAAATCCTGCCATCTAGTGGTCACACTGAAAATATCACCAGAATACAGAACAATTTTTATTTGTTTGTTTGGTGCAATTATCTGCAATCTCACTTGACACCATCCCATACAATCCATCCAAAATTTGAAATCGGCGCTTCCTCCTGAAATGAAAAGGAAACCGGACAGAGCTTGGTGGCTGATATTAAATCATTCCTGAATTTTCTTCCTACTGCATCTACCATAGTTTCCATATTCATGCAACGAGGGTGGGGGAGGGGGGGGGGGCTTGCGTTGGCAAGGCGCCGCAGCTTGGAGCTCTCCATGGCCTGAAGCTGAAAAGGAGCATTTCATTTTTTTTAGATAAGCAGGGGTGTTGCTAGGTCTACAAAAGATCTGGGGCTAGAGCCCATAGCAGTGTAGTAAAGAAAGTAATATGCTTAGGTGGGCATACACATGTATATACAGTAATATGTGTGCGTATATATCCCCACTTACATCAGGGTCCCCAGAGAGCCCCCCTTACATCAGGGTCCCCAGAGAGCCCCCCTTACATCAGGGTCCCCAGAGAGCCTCCCCTTACATCTCCTTACATCAGGTTCCACAGAGAGCCTCTAGCTTGCATCAGGGTCCCCAGAGAGCCCTCCACCTACATCAGGGTCCCCAGAAAGCCCCCCTTTACATCAGGGTTCCCAGAGAGCCCCCCACCTACATCAGGGTCCCCAGAGAGCCCCTCTTTACATCAGGGTCCCCAGAGAGCCCCCCCTTACATCAGGGTCCCCAGAGAGCCCCCCCCTTACATCAGGTTCCACAGAGAGCCTCTAGCTTGCATCAGGGTTCCCAGAGAGCCCCCCACCTACATCAGGGTCCCCAGAGAGCCCCCCATCTACATCAGGGTCCCCAGAGAGCCTCCCCTCCCCATGGGCACCCCTGCAGAGACTCAGGGCTATAGGCCCCAGATTCGGGGCTATAGCCCCAAAAGCCACCCCCTAGCAACGCCACTGCAGATAAGTCTCCCAGCTGGGGCTGCATGGCTGGAGCTGAAGTGGATCCAGAAATAGAGCCGAGTTCTGGAGACTGTAGATGGAAATAACATTCTTCAGTGCTGCTCTACACGACTGTGCCACACATTTAAAATGCCAAAAATAAATAAAGCTGAACTCCGGGCAAAAAAACTTTAATATAAATATATTCCTCAATGGCTACAAAGAATATAAAATCCGCTTTGTTAGCACTAAATGCCTTTGCAAGCTTAATTTTCACCTTGTAAAAGTAGCAGTGACATCGGGACTGTGCTGTGCATAGCCTGTGCAGAGAGCAGAGCTGTGGGAGGGGCCTAGCAGGCTCCACCCACTACAGGCCGACTGCAGAAAATGCCAGGAGGGGGGCGGAGACCAGACCAGTCCCCTAGCACAAGGAGAGAGAGCAGCAGAGAGAGGTCTTTATTACAGGAAGTCTCACACTGGATTACCGCACAGATTTGGAAGAAATACACAAATCTCACGAGATTCCCAAAGAATCCACATGACCGATGAATACGGACAATATTTACTTGTCCCGGAGTTCTGCTTTAATATCAAGATCTCACGTTTACACCTCATTTGACAGAGATCAGCAGTGAGCGGTCTTTGATACAGGAAAGAATTGGTATTGCATGCGAGTGTGCACCCCAGAGCTCAAACACACATGTGTGTCTATATATAGTATCTCACAAAATGAGTACACCCCTCACATTTTTGTAAATTTGACAACACTGAAGAAATGACACTTGTCTACAATGTAAAGTAGTGAGTGTACAGCTTGTATAACAGTGTAAATTTGCTGTCCCCTCAAAATAACTCAAAACACAGCCATTAATGTCTAAACCGCTGGCAATAAAAGTCAGTACACCCCTAAGTGAAAATGTCCAAATTGGGCCCAAAGTGTCAATATTTTGTGTGGCCAACATTATTTTCCAGCACTGCCTTAACCCTCTTGGGCATGGAGTTCACCAGAGCTTCACAGGTTGCCACTGGAGTCCTCTTCCCCTCCTCCATGACGACATCACCGAGCTGGTGGATGTTAGAGACCTTGCGCTCCTCCACATTCTGTTTGAGGATGTCCCACAGATGATCAATAGGGTTTAGGTCTGGAGACATGCTTGGCCAGTCCATCACCTTTACCCTCAGCTTCTTTAGCAAGGCAGTGGTGGTCTTGGAGGTGTGTTTGGGGTGGTTATCATGTTGGAATACTGCCCTGCGGCCCAGTCTCTGAAGGGAGGGGATCATGCTCTGCTTCAGTGTGTCACAGTACATGTTGGCATTCATGGTTCCCTCAATGATCTGTAGCCCCCCCAGTGCCGGCAGCACTCATGCAGCCCCAGACCATGACACCCCCACCACCATGCCTGACTGTAGACAAGACACACTTGTCTTTGTCCTCCTCACCTGGTTGCCCCCACACACGCCTGACACCATCTGACACCAAATACGTTTATCTTGGTCTCATCAGACCACAGGACGTGGTTCCAGTAATCCATGTCCTTAGTCTGCTTGTCTTCAGCAAACTGTTTGTGGTCTTTCTTGTGCATCATCTTTAGAAGAGGCTTCCTTCTGGGACGACAGCCATGCAGACCAATTTGATGCAGTGTGCGGCGTATGGTCTGAGTACTGACAGGCTGACCCCCCACCCCTACAACCTCTGCAGCAATGTTGGCAGCACTCATACGTCTATTTCCCAAAGACAACCTCTGGATATGACGCTGAGCACGTGACCTCAACTTCTTTGGTGGACCATGGCGAGGCCTGTTCTGATTGGATCCTGTCCTGTTATACCGCTGTATGGTCTTGGCCACCGTGCTGCAGCTCAGTTTCAGGGTCTTGGCAATCTTCTTATAGCCTCGGCCATCTTTATGTAGAGCAACAATTCTTTTTTTCAGATCCTCAGAGAGTTCTTTGCCATGAGGTGCCATGTTGAACTTCCAGTGACCAGTATGAGAGAGTGAGAGCGATAACACCAAATTTAACACACCTGCTCCCCATTCACACCTGAGACCTTGTAAAACGAGCGAGTCACATGACACCGGGGGAGGGAAAATGGCTAATTGGGCCAAATATGGACATTTACACTTAGGGGTGTACTTACTTTTGTTGCCAGCGGTTTAGACATTAATGGCTGTGTGTTGAGTTATTTTGAGGGGACAGCAAATTTACATTGTTATACAAGCTGTACACTCACTACTTTACATTGTAGACAAGTGTCATTTCTTCAGTGTTGTCACATGAAAAGATAGAAGAAATGGGACTGAGGGGTGTACTCACATTTGTGAGATACTGTATATACATACACACTTATAAATACATGTAAACTTTTTAAACTTTATTAAAACATGGATGGAGTTTGTAGAGGTCGGTGTCAGTAGAGCACTGGACATGTCAGTAGGGCAGTGGATGGTGTCAGTAGAGCAGAGGACGGTGTAAGTAGGGAAGAGGATGATATCAGTGTTTTTTTTTGTTATTATTATTTTCTTTTTTTTTTACAATTTCTATTAGGTGGGCTTTGGTGAAATATTAGGGGTCTAAACAGACCCCTGATGTCCCACTTTTGACACAAAGAAAGGGACTGAGGGCAGAAATTCCCCAGCCCCTTTTTCTGCAGCCTCAGCCGCACTGGGCAGTGAATGAATGGGAAGGGTTCTGTGCTGAGCAGCTTCCTGTTCATTCACAAACGGAAGCATAGGAAACACAGTTTCCTATGCTTCAGTTTGGAATGAACACAGTGAGTGATTAGTACTGGTATGGCCAAAAAAAATCTGACATCGGTTATAACCTTCCCTTAAGCCTCGTACACACAATCGGATTTTCAGATGGGAATTGTTTGATGACAGAATGTTGGCGGATAATCCGACCGTTTGTACGCTCTATCGGACAATTGTCGGATTTTCCACGGACAAATGTTGGATGGCAGGCTTATAAATTTTCCGCAGACAAATGTGTGTTGTCGGATTTTCCGAGCGTGTGTACACAAGTCCGTCAGACAAAAGTCCAAAATACAAACACGCATGCTCGGAAGCAAGGACGAGCCGGAAGCGGTCGGTCTTGTAAACGAGCGTTCGTAATTGAGAATTAACATTCGTGACGCGGCAAATTATGAAATCTGGAAATGCAGCGCAAAATTCTCTTCTTCTTTAATGGGATAATAATGAAGCTGCTTTGCTGGCGATACTGATGGAGTTATTGTAAACTAATTTTCAAAGGCTTTTTTTTCCCAGTGATATCAAGAATAATATTATTATGCTTTTTTTTTTTTTTTGTGCAAGTTACCACAACACCATTATCCCGGAGTTTTTAAGATCAAAGATACAACTATGTTGGTGTCCCTTGTTAATTTTACATTGTATTTTTTCCCAAACAGTCATTTGAAGTAAAACACACAGCCAAGTATTATTCTCCACAATTTCTTTATTGTGCATTAAAAAAAGAAAACAAATAAAATTAGACATGTTATCTGCCAATAGGACTTAACCAAAAAGTGCATTATATGCATCCAAAAATATAGAAAATATACCAAATCAAATCATTATTATTCAACCAAAAAATTAAATAAAAGCCTCATGCATGTGTCCTGCTTCTTTATATAGGGGGTCAACAATGCCCAGAGTTGGTGAAAGCAGGGGTCCATCATCCGGAGATAATTCCAAAAATCATCCGGATTATTCTCCTGGAGCTCCCGTAGCAAAGGCATATGACATAATTGGTCACAGTTAATAAAGCAACCAATTTTTGGTCCAAGAAATCCTCCTCCTCCTGTTCCTGGACTGGACTTGGGTCAAAGCAATAACTCCAAGGCCAATAATAAATAACATGTTATCTCCTCCGATTCCACAACATGGCTGGTTGACGAACGGCCGTTAAGAAACAAACTGAAAAGCGTGAAATGAAAAGTGCAAAAAGGAAAGGCGCAAATCAACACTCGACAAACTTCTACTAACACGAAATTAGCAGAAGGAGCCCAAAGGGTGGCGCTAAAGAGCTAAAAAAAACACGTAGTACGTCACTACGTTTGTGTTTGTTGGCCGACAATTCCTTGCTGTTTGTATGCAAGACAAAATCAAGGCACTCACCTTTGGACAAAAGTCTGAGGTTTTGTCTGCGGAAAATCCGATCGTGTGTATGAGGCTTTGCTCTATCCAAAATGAAAAAAAAAAAGGTTTGCCTTTTTATGCATCTCTACATTTATACACCTATAAATGCATTTGGGGAACGAATGTGGCCACGCTCTAACAGGAAGTCAGATCATAGCATAAAAAAATAAAAATAATAATTTGGTGATTTAGAGGAGGCTGAGAGCAATAGAAGGTACTTTTCTGAGTTACGAATACATACTGGAATAGAATTTCCTTTTTTGTTTTTTAACTTTACCTAACCTGATGGAGGTGTGTGGCACATCTACACACACGTGAAACCTTGCAGCACACATACGCCCCTTAGCAGAACAAGCAATGTGTGACAGCCCATTAGGCACTGGGGGGGTTGACATCGTTCCTATGGGGGGGGGGGCAGGGGGGAGGACAGGAAGTGGTGCAGTGCATTGGTAATACATAGAGATGAGCTCAGGTATGTTCAGACTTTGATGACGTCATTATGACGAAACACATAGGGCATGGCCTGTGTGTGTTTACACGGAGCTGAATTGGAGAGAGCTGTAAGCTGCTGTGCTGGAGCTGTATCATCCTCAGTCATCTGCCCCAAGATCACCCTATAAGTGGATTTTAAAATTATATATGCAATCTTCTTTTCTTTTATTTTGTGAGAGGTATTTTTCAGTTTTTTTATTTTATGAAATAAAAAATAGCAATGAGTCCTATGAGAGTTTTTATTGTGTTTTGAGCATGTGATTTGCGTTGATTAATTTACCCACCACCTGAGCTGCTGATGACGGCCAGAGTTCCAGAGGAGATAAGACCTTGTTTGGGGATGAGCAAACGGAGAGTGCAGCGATGGAGTGATCATAAGAGAACGTGTTTCGATTTTTGTTGCAACGGTCAAAATATTGATTTTCCTCTCAGTGATGGCAAGTGGTCCAGGCCCTGGGGCAGCGAAGCCAAAATCATGGTGTTCCCTCCACCATACTTCACTGTTATGCCGCGTACACATGATCGGACTATCTGGCGGACAATCCGCCGGACTTTCCAGTGGAGGTACGCCGGATTTTCCAAACGTGCGGACTTGCCCACACATGCCCACACATGACCGGACTTTTCCGGCAGACTTTTGGCGGCGGTCTTCTGGACCTTTGAAATCAACGGACTTGCCAACACACGGAGTAAAGTCCGTTCATTTTGAACGTGACTCCAGGTAGACGGGACTAGCAAAGGAAGTCAATGTCGCCGCCTCCATCGACGCAAAAAAGTCCCCCCCAAAGTCCATACCAGACCCTTATCCGAGCACGCAGCCTGGCCGGTCAGGAAAGGGGGTGGGGACGAGCGAGCGCCCCCCCCCTGAGCCGTACCAGGCCGCGTGCCCTCAACATGGGGGGGTGCTATGAGGAAGGGGGGGCCCTGCGGCCTCCCCACCCCAAAGCACCTTGTTCCCTCAGGTGAATGGGTACCATGTACCCCATACTCATTCATATAGGGTGGGGGGCTGGGATCCTGATAAGCCCCCCGCCCGCAGACCCCGACAACCAACGGCCAGGGTTGTTGGGAAGAGGCCCTTGTCCTCATCAACATGGGGACAAGGTGCTTTGGGGCACGCGGCCTGGTATGGCTCAGGAGGGGGGCGCTCGCCCGTCCCCACCCCCTTTCCTGACCGGCCGGTCTGCGTGCTCAGATAAGGGTCTGCTATGAACTTTGGGGGGGACCCCCACGCAGTTTTTTCGGCTTAGGGCTTCCCCTTTAAATCCATACCAGGCGACGGGGCTAGAAAGGTGTTAATCTCGCCGATGGAGGCAGTGACATTGACTTCCTTCGCTAGTCCCGTTTACCTGGAGTCACGTTCAAAATTAACGGACTTTACTCCGTGTGTGGGCAAGTCCGTTCATTTCAAAAGTCCGGCGGACTAGCACACAGACGGCCGGATTGTCCGCCGGACTGCTGAGGCGGATAATTTTGAGTCAAGACTTCTTTCTAAGTCCCCCGGACTTTTGGGAAGAAAAAGTCCGCCAGAGCCCACACACAGGCGGATTGTCTGGCAGACTCTGGTTCTCCGGACCAAATCCGCCGGATAGTCTGATCGTGTGTACGCGGCATTAGGGTGTTGTTTTATAGTTGGTAAGCTGTTCTCACATAGTGCTGAGTTTTCCCATCCAACAATTAAACTTTTGTTTCGTCAGTTCCTCAAAACATTTTCCCAGCAGTGTTGCGCTTTGCTAAAGTGCTCTTTGGCAAACTTCCGGTGTGCAGCAATTTTTTTTTTTTGGAGAGCAGCAACTTCCTCCGTGGTGTTCTGCCATGGATACCCCGCCTGTTCAAAGACTTACATATGGTAGACTCATAAACAGAAATGTTTGCCAGTTCCAGTGATGTCTTCAAGCTTTTAGCTGTTACTTGTGGGTTCTTCTTTACCTCATTGAGGATTCTGCATTGGGCCTCGGGAGTCATCTTGGCTTGATACCCACTTCTCGGAAGAGTAGCCACAGTACTAAAGTTGATGCTTCTTATAAACAGTAATTTATTTTTGTTTTTTTACTTTCTTTTATTGTTTTCAAGAAGAAGGTAAGGGCACAAAACAGAGCATTTGGACATACTCTGGCTCAAGGCGATACAATAACACACGTACAAAAAAAAAAGAAAAGAATAGGTAAAGCTAAAATAAAATAAAAAACGAGATGAGGAAACCTCATCAATCTTGAATTTTTGCGTTTTTCTTTTTCTCTTTGCAGAGATTACTTGTTTATGACTTGCTACTCATTGAACACAAAGAATGCCCCAAGACCAATAGGGCAATTAGAAAGAGAGAATAAAGTATCCTGAGGAATGTGTCCTCTCTCCGCTACCCTAAAGGCTGAGGCAATGAAAATCTACGAGCCATGGGACCGTACAATGTACAATTGATCCATAAAAGGCAGGAGGTTATTTAGTTACAGGACCATACATAGGCCGGTCTTTAAGGGAGACTGGCAGTAGCCTCAGAATCATGTTGATTTACAGTAGCGGCGTCTGATTCCAACCAGATGTCCCACACTTTGTGGAATTTTTTTGGGCAGCCTTGGGACATATATGTCTCCTTCTAAAGAGGTATAGCAGAATTCACTAACACCTTTCAAAACCCTAGGGTGGGAGCAGATCCTGACTTCCTGTAAGAGTCCAGGGCTTACTACGCACCTGCGCAGAAGAACTGATGGAAAAAGGCAGGAAAATGCCCAGGAGGCACACAGGAAGTGATCTCAACCTGATGGAAAAAGGCGGGAAAATACCCAGGAAGTGCACAGGAAGTGACCACAATCTGATGGAAAAAGGCGGGAAAATATCCAGGAGGCGCACAGGAAGTGACCTCAACCTGATGGAAAAATGCGGGAAAATACCCAGGAGGCGCACAGGAAGTAATCTCAACCTGATGGAAAAAGGTGGGAAAATATCCAGGAGGCGCACAAGAAGTGACCTCAACCTGATGGAAAAAGGCGGCAAAATACCCAGGAGGCGCACAGGAAGTGACCTCAAACTTCCCTATATAAGCCCAGCCCAGACTCTCCCAAATTGCTGGATTATCTTCAGTCCCCCCTTGTTCCTGTGCTAGTGTGTGATCTGTCTGAACTTGTTGTGACCTGGAAACATATTTGACTGCTCTTGTTTGCTGCTTGACATTGACCTTGGATTTGTACCTTGACCATTCTACTTCTTTGCCCCTTTTGTACTCAGCTGCCAGATTGGAACCCACCCCCTGGCTTGAATCTCGACCATTCTTCTTCTGATTAACCCTTCTATACTTTGTTGCCAAACTGGACTTGACCTCGGCTCGGATCTCAGACTTATGCTGCGTAAACACGGAATTCTCGTCGGAAAAAGCTCTGACGGTTTTCTCAACGGAATTCCAACGGAATTGCGCTCAAACTGTCTTGCCTACACACGGTCACACCAAATTCCGACCGTCAAGAACGCTGTGACATACAACACTACAACGAGCCGAGTTCAATGCTTCCGAGCATGCGTTGAATTGTTTCTGAGCAGGCGTAGGAATTTTGCGTGTCAGAATTGCTACAGACGATCAGAATTTCCGATAGAAAACTTTTCCGTCTGAAAAATTGAGAACATGCTCTCAATTCATTGCTGTCGGAAATTCGACCAGCAAAATTCCGATGGAGCCCACACACGGTCGCATTTTCCGATAAAAAGCTCTCATCGGTCTTTTTCTGGCCGGAATTCCGATCGTGTGCACGCAGCATAAGGCTTGCACGGTGCTCCGCACCCCTGGCACCATGCCGCTCGGTGTCCACCAAGTCTCTGTCTCCATCTCCAGAGGCTTCAAGGACCCGAGGTGCAAGGGAGGCCCCCCCACTACTTCGGTCTCACCTCAGGTACTTCGTGACACCTCTATTGAATAACAATGGTTTTTCTAGCATAAAACAATAATAGCCCCAACAATGTATGAACAGCTCTAGTGGGTGCCAAAGCCTCTACCAACCCAAGGAGGCAGACATCCACCTGTTGTGGGATAGGGATAGTAGTTAAGCGTGTAATAAACTGGATAACCCTTGACCAGAACATTTGAAGGCATGGACCCAATCATATGGAAATAGTCACCTACAATGTGGAGGACAGTTCAGGTAGATCTTGTGTAGCCTGTGGGGTGCCAGATAAAATTGGTGTAGAATTCTAAACTGGATCAACCAATCCCTGGAAGACACAAGTTGAGAAAAGGGGTACTCCCCCACATATCCTCCCAATCCTCATTGTCCAGCTCTGGCAGCTCCACTAGCCAGGAGGTCCTCAATGTATCTAAACCATGATGTACCATCGGTTGTATAGCCTTATAGATAACTGAGAGAGATTTCTCAAGAGAATTGTCCCATATCGGATTGTCGTATTTTCAAAGGTGAACTGCCAAATTACGAGACGAAGGCATGGCGAAGCTGGAGGAAACAGAAGAAATAGGAGTTGGGCAGGTTAAACTGTTGTTTTAGGGTATCAAAAGTCTTTAAAATGCCATTCTCACAGATATGGACCAAATAATGCACTCCACCTGCAGCCCAGAGGGAGGGATCTGGGATGTAAAAGAATTCAGGGAGAGTTGGGTTCATCCAAAGTAATGTATTTTGCGGAATAATTATTAGAGGAGGTCCCAACTAGACATGTGCACTGACAAAAAATTTGTTCATTTTTGTTTTCGTTTCATTCGTTTTTTTGCTTTTTTCGGAAATTCGGAAATTCAGATAATCGAAAATTCGGAATTCGGAAATTTCGGGAATTTTCACATTTCTATTTTTCTGATTTCCAAATTTCCGAATTTCCGAATTCATTATTTCAGATAATTCGTAACTTCGGATAAATTCGTTCACTAACAGACAAATTTTAAAGGGAATTCCAATACCCATAATTTAATAGTTAGTTATTATTTAGAATTAAACAGATTTTCTTTCTTTTTTTCAGATTTTCGAATTTTCTCGTTTTTGAATTTCCAAAAATCCGAAAATCGTAAATTCGTAAATTCGAAATTCGTAAATTCGAAATTCGTAAATTCGAAATTCGTAAATTCGTAAATTCGAAATTCGGAAATTCGGAAATTCGAAAATTCGGAAATTCAGAAATCCGAAAATGCGAAATTCGGAAATTCTAAAATTTGCAAATCCAAAAATTTGAAATTCGGAAATTCGTAATTTCGAAAATGCGAAATTCGGAAATTCTAAAATTTGCAAATCCAAAAATTTGGAATTCGGAAATTCGTAATTTCGGAAATTCGTAATTTCGGAAATTCGTAATTTCGGAAATTCGTAATTTTGGAAATTCGGAAATTTAGGAAGTTCGGAAATTTAGGAAATTTGTAACTTCACAAATTTTGAAATTCGGAAATTCAGGAATTTCGGAAATTTAAAAATTCGGAATTAACGAGTTTGTCAAAATTCGTTAAAAAAAGAATTCGGAACGAAACTAATTGCACATGTCTAGTCCCAACAGGAAACGAACAGCAATCTTAAAGCGCTTGAGTGTCTTTTACCGATCAAAGTAGCTCTAAACCAACCAAACCTCCAAACTCATTTCATTATTTGATATCCAGATTTCGCTTTCGCTGATGTAATTAGTCTCTGGGTTCACTTACTTTTTCCTCCAACACTGTGAATGGGTGTTTTCTATTAAACACACAATAAATTTAAATTGTTTGTATGTTTTCAGCTTAAGCACCTTGTGTTTGTCTAGTGTTGTATCTTAGACGAGGGTCAGATCACATTTTATGGCAAATTACGGCAGAAAACCAGTTAATTCCAAAGGGGTTCACATACCTTTTCTTACCACTGTATATAGACATACAGATATACATTTATATATAGTTACTGCATATAGAAGAGCAGCATTTTTGGACTTGGCCTCATTCAGTCAAGGCATCAGTCAGGTCATTGGCCAAATAAGTCCCCCAGTGGTTTGGGTTCCACTTAGACATATCAAGCTTTCCACTAGACGAAAACCTTCCCGTCGCCTTCATTTAGAGGAAGTCTGAATCTGGCTGTAGTTCCCATCCCCCGGATAACACACTTAGTATCGCTGATTTCTCAGCCTAAAGCGTCCCTTAGACGCTTTTCATATCCCATTATCACCCGGACTTCATAAAATCCCACAAGCTGGAGGAATGGGCTTCGTCAGTTCGGGGATTTAAAGGGCCCACAGACATTAGATGTCGGTCTCCTGACCTGAGAATGTTTGAGGTCTACCTTTTACGGGGCTGATTCTCTAAAACTGGGGGAAAGAAAATTGGCCCATTGCGACCAATTAGAATTCTTGTTTAATTGTTTCATAAAATGAAAGGTAAAATCTCATTGGTTGCTGCCACTGGCATCGGCTTCTTAACTCATTTTCTTTTTATCAGTTTTACATGATTCAGCCCCCCCCCCCCCCCGCATGGCAGTTATGCATGTCCTAAAAGTCCAGGTGGGGGGTGGAATTTGTTTTCCTTCTTGCAGATTATTAGGTTTTACAATTATTACAATTATTATTATTATTCAGGATTCAGTGCCAACAAATTACACAGCTTTTTACAAAATTAAGGGAGATGGTACAGTTAAAATTTAAAGAGTAACTCCACTTTTCTTGAGAACAAAAACCTCCTCCCCCTCTGGGTGATCTCTGTACATTGCAGGGAATATAACAAACTTTGTTGCAGATTCCTACCATTTGTTATTCTGAAGAAATAGCTGTTTGTTTCTCTGTGTCCATGTGCAGAGTGAATGGGAGTGATTGTATATTAATCAATCAGCTGCTGCACTTGCAGGGTTCTAATGAGAAATGGGGCAGGGTCTGCATCCCTTTAGACATGATTTCCCTTTGGAAAAATGACATTTTTGTTGCAGGGGATGCCCAAAATCTGACTTGTATGCCAGTGCAGACTTCTGGTAAAATCAGTGAGCCAATCACACAAGCAGGAAATGACATATCCGGGAGGGGGGGGGGGGTTGTTCTGTACACCATCTGTGTACAGAGTGCCTCCAGGTTAAAATATAGCATTTTACAGAAAATTACAGCGCTGCAGATTGAAGCTGATGGGATTTTATCGGTACCAAATCGACTAATAAAAGAAAATGCTTTAACCGGTTCCCGAACAGCGCACAACGATATACGTTGGCAGAATGGCACGGACAGGCAGGAGGGCGTATATATAAGTCCCTCCTTTAAGCCGTCCGAGTCCGCGGGACCCCCGTGAAGCCGGTCGCGGGTCCCGCGGACTCGATCGCCGCGGGGGCACCCGCGATCGTCTCACGGGAAGGCAGAACGGGGAGATGCGGAAATAGACAGCATCTCCCCGTTCTGCCTAGCAACTAGTGATGCAGATCTCTGCTCCCTGTGATTGGAGCAGAGATCAGCATTCACTAGCTGACAGCCACGCCCCCCCACAGTAAGAAACACACCCCTAGGCATACTTAACCCCTACACTGCCCCCTTGTGGTTAACCCCTTCACTGCCAGTGTCATTTATACAGGAATCAATGCATTTAAATAGCATTGATTGCTGTATAAATGACAATGGTCCCAAAAATGTGTCAAAAATGTCCGATGTGTCCGCCATAATGTCGCAGTCACAATAAAAATCGCTGATCGCCGCCATTACTAATAAAAAAAAATATTAATAAAAATGCTATAAAACTATCCCCTATCTTGTAAACGCTATAACTTCTGCGCAAACCAATCAATTTTTTCTTATGTAGAAGAATACATATCGGCCTAAACTGAGGAAAAAAAATTTTTTTTTATATATTTTTGGGGGATATTTATTATAGCAAAAAATCAAAACCGCAGGGGTGATCAAATACCACCAAAAGAAAGCTCTATTTGTGGGAAAAAAAGGACGTCAATTTTGTTTGGGAGCCACGTCACACGACCGCGCAATTGTCAGTTAAAGCGACGCAGTGCCGAATCGCAAAAAGGGGCCTGGTCCTTTGGCTGCAAATTGGTCCGGTCTGAAAGTGGTTAAAATATACACCTTATTGACAAAGAAATACTGATGCATAACAACCAATGCATCAGTAAAGATCTGCATCATATGAAGTTCCATCCATTAAGGTGTCATTCGGACGGCAACAAGAGAACCTCAACGTGTTTCAACTCATAAAGAGTCTTCATCAGGAGGAAAATTATATATTCTAGAATGTATTTACATTCTAGAATATATGATTTTCCTCCTGATGAAGACTGGGAGTAGAAAGAGATCGCTGTTCCCGATCACTAGGAACAGACGATCACTCTGTACTTCCCCTGACAGAACGGGGATCTGTTTGTTTACATTGACAGATCCCTGTTCTGGCTCTCTGTGGAGCGATCGCGGGTGGCTGGCGGACATCGCGGTCGCCGGCAACACGCATCGGCTCCGGCACCGTGCGCACCTGATATGGCTCTTATGGCTCTTAAATGAGCCAACGTACACCTACGGCAATTTGCAGGAACAAGCCGACTTTCAGAAACCATGAATCAGAGCGAGACAGAAGTACAGTTAAATCACACTTGTAAAGGTAAATAGAACAAACGTAGTCAAAACATAGCCAAAGTTCGGTAACCGGAACGGATAGTCAGCCAAGCCAGAAAGTCAGGGATCAATGTAGTGGAACCGCAAGCAGGATCTGGAGCCATAAGGGATGTCAGCCAAGCAAGTCTTTAACAGGAACGCAGGAGATAGTGTCTGTGATGTTGACCAAGGTGAAGGCAGAGATCCTCTGGGCTGGACGGCTTAAGTAGGCAGGACTGACGAGCAGGATATCATCAACAGGTGAGTCACTGTGGAGAGATAGGAGCTGGCGATTAGCCGATAGCTGAGCGGCCAGCTCAGAGAAGGAAGGGCTGAGCCCAGCCCTGACACCGACCTACTGTCGGTCGGAGTCTGAAGTGACGAGGTCAGACTCCCTTGTATCTCCAACCCGGGTCCCGCTGATGATGGTGACAGAAGGACCCAAGGGAAAGGAGGAACATGAGTGCCTGCAGATGTAGCCCTGGAAGCTTGAGGTAGATGCTGCGACTTTGGAAATGCAGGAAGTTGCAGCAGGTCGCAGGGACGGAGCTGCGGACACCCGGATTACAGCTTGGAGCTAAACAGGAGACAGGAGCGTAGTCACAGGAATAGCCGGGTTCAGAAGCAGGCGGGCAGCAAGGTACCAAATCATCAGGCAGGAGCAGGGTCAAATCAGGAAGCCGAAGTCAGGAGCCAGCAATCAGAGATAGAGGAGAATCCAGAAGCAAAGTCAGGACAAGCCAGGGGTTCAGCAATGGAGATCAGGCAGGTAATGGCAGGAATCACAAGGAACGGGTACAGGAACAGCTGAAGATTGGTCAGCATCTGCTACAAGTCAGTGCGCCCCTTAAATAGGCCATCTGGCTCAAAGGGGTGCGGGGGTGCGCACCTACGAGCGCACGCGTACATTAGCGCGTGCACATTAGCGCACGCGTTCTTACAGTCCCTTATGCGTGCATGCGTGCGCAGATGCGCCCGGAGCGCAACAGTAGTTCTCTTACACCTACCGCAGTATAATGTATAATGACGGCAGCTGGTCGGCAAGTGGTTAATATTGGTTCTTTCACTATGTCATAGGGGAAAATGGCAGTTAGAGTGCAGTTTTGTAGGTGAGACTGGATCACGAGATCATAAAAGATTTCAATGTCAGTTAGAGTTCTCACCCATACAGAGTGAGGGGCTCCAGGACATGCAGCTTGTTGTGTTTTCTCATGGCTTGTTAGGTCCTGGTTTGGGTCCTGGAGCTTGGAGGCTTCAAAGAGACTTGGAAGGGATGAAGCCTTCGACCTGTGGGTCTATGTTTGGTGGTCAACCTGCTCCCAGCGATTGTGCAGGTGTGCAAAATCAGGAGGCGTGGTCCGGGAGTCAGGGCGTAAGTCAGTAAAGCTGGGAGCAGCTAACGAGCCTTGTGTGAGCATGAGTACTGACTGGAGAATCAGACAAGGGCCTGAGGATTGAGGGCCTGAGGATTGAGGGCTGAGGATTGAGGGCTGAGGATTGAGGGCTGAGGATTGAGGGCTGAGGATTGAGGGCTGAGGATTGAGGGCTGAGGATTGAGGGCTGAGGATTGAGGGCCAGAGCATGTAGGCCAGTGCAATGTACTTTCTCCTCTGCAGGTGGTGCTCGTCCGCAACGGCATTGCAGCTGGAGAGGTAGTCAAGAGGATATCATGGTTCCTCTATGGTTCCTCTATGGTCACTGGGGAAGTTATCGGAATTGGATGCTGCCACCCAATGTGATTCTAGCTGCCATCTTGGGTCAGGCAGAGCCTATTTTAAGCCCCTGGCTCCGAGGTTTGGTGCGTATTTGCGAGTGGATAGCGCAGGGACAGGTACCCCGTCTGTTAGGGACAGAACTAGTGGCAGGCAAAGGTTCCTGATGAGGAGGGAAAGCGTAGGGTTTGCAACTTCTCTGGACATCTTCTCGTTTTGGGCACAAGATGGCCAGGCAGCATTCGTCCCCTCCTAACAGGCGCCGTCAGTTTGGATGAATCCTGCGCTCTTCACGCAGTCGGGACCTATGAGTGTTCCCGGTCGGGCCGTCTTCCCACTGGGTTTATTGTGATGCGTGTTTGCTAGACATGTGCAATTCGTTTAGTTTTTTTCGTTTTTCGTTTTTTTTCGTTATATTCGTTCATTCGTTATCGTAAGAACGAATAACGAATCGTTCGAATCGAACGAATACGAAAAACAACGAAAATCCGAAATAACCAAATTAGAAACAACGAAACTACGAAACAAGAAAATCCGAAAAACGAAAACAGGAACAACGAAAATCAAAATGAACGAAACAATTCGTACATTCGTAACTTTTTTTTTTTGTTGAATTGGTAATTTTCCGTGTCTCTTACAATGGCGCTGCTTTACGTGCCTCGAATGGATTGAACGAAAAAATTTGTACATTCGTAACTTTTTATTTATTTTTTTTCGATTCGTAATTTTCCGTGTCTCTTACAATGGCACTGCTTAACGTGCTTCGAATGGATTGAACGAAAAAATTCGTACATTTGTAACTTTTTTATTCGATTCGTAATTTTCCGTGTCTCTTACAATGTAATAATAGCATACACACATTACATAACATTATGAATTATGCTCCGATTACGAATCTACGAAAACAATGTTACGAAAGTACGAATAAATCAATCTTACGAAAGTACGAATGTAACTAAATCTACGAAAATACGAATGCGTCCGAATTTCGAATAAATGAAACTAACGGAAAAACGAATCATCCACGAATTTCATCGCACTCGTCTGTGTGTCATTACCGCCGCCACACGCTGCACCCCACCTACAAGCAGCCAAGCTAATAATTGAAGGCCAGGAAGCTGATGAGAATTAAAGAAAGCTCATGAGCATTAGACGTGTGCGGTTTGTTTCATTACGAATTCGTTTTTTAACTAATTTCAACAAATTTTCGGATTTCCGAATTTATGAATTTACTAATTTTCGAATTTACAAATTTACACATTTTTTGAGTTTACGATTTTTTTTTTTAATTTACAAATCTTTTTGAAAATTGACAAATTCTAAAAAATGCGAATTTACGAATATTTGGAAAAGTTTGTTACGATAACCCGTTTAACAAACTTTTCCAAATATACGTAAATTCTAGTATTCAAAAATTCGTAAATTCGAAAGAATGTGTAAATTCTAAAAAAATTGTAAATTCAAAAAAGTTCATAAATTCGTAAAAATTTGTAAATTTGAAAAATTTGTAAATTTGAAAAATTTGTAAATTTGTAAATTCATAAATTCGTAACTCCAAAAATTCAAAAATCTGAATTAGTAACTAACTAGTAATAACGAACTATTAAATTATAGGTATTGTAATTTCCTTTAAAATTTGGCTGTTAGTGAATGTAATGAATATGATTTTATCCAAAGTTACGAATTATCCGAAATGACGACTGCTGCATCAAAACGAATGGAACGTAACAAATTAATAATAAATAATAATAATAAAAATGTTTTATTATTGTTATTTATTATTATTCATTCCGTTCCATTTATTTTTCCATTCAATAAATTATATTAACAGTAATAATTAATAAAATAATAGAAATAATAAAAAAAAATATCATTGATTAAATACTAACTATATTTAATATAATAATAATAATAATAATAACAATAATAACAATAGCAATAATAATAATAAAAATAATAATAAGTATTATTATTATTGCCATTATTAATAAATAATAATAATCGATAAAAATAATACAAACACATTTTAAACAAATTGTTTATTAAATAATAAATAATTATAATAATAAAATTTATATAAAAAAAATTCATAAAATAATGTATTAATATATAATAAAAATAATTATAAATAAATATAATATTAAAAATAATATTACCCATAATACATAATAGCAATAACACAAATAAAGATAACTAAATTAAATATTTTGTTAAATATTTTGTTAAACTATTTATCAAAAGCTAAACAATAATAATAATAATAGCAATAATAAAAATGAAAAAATAAAAATAAAAATAAATATGTATTAAATAATTTATTAAATACTAAATAATATAATCATTTTAATAGTAGTACTAATAATATTAAATAAATGACAAAATTTTCGGATTTCCGAATTTATGAATTTACTAATTTTCGAATTTACTAATTTACAAATTTTTTTGAGTTTACGATTTATTTTTGAATTTACACATTTTTTTGAATTTACAAATTCTAAAAAATGCGAATTTACGAATATTTTGAAAAGTTTGTTAAACAGGTTCTCCGAATTAACGATAACCCTTTAACAAACTTTTCCAAATATACGTAAATTCTAGTATTTGAAAATTCGTAAATTCAAAAGAATGTGTAAATTCTTAAAAATTAGTAAAATCAAAAAAGTTCATAAATTCGTAAAAATTTGTAAATTTGAAAAATTTGTCAATTTGTAAATTCATAAATTCGTAACTCCGAAAATTCAAAAATCTGAATTAGTAACTAACTAGTAATAACGAACTATTAAATTATAGGTATTGTAATTTCCTTTCAAATTTGTCTGTTAGTGAACGTAACGAATACGAATTTATCTAAAGTTACGAATTATCCGAAATGACGACTGCCGCATCTAAACGAATGAAACGTAACAAATTAATAATAAATAATAATAATAAAAAGTTTTTATTATTGTTATTTATTATTATTCATTCGGTTCCATTCATTTAGATGCGGCAGTCGTCATTTCGGATAATTCGTAACTTTAGATAAATTCGTATTCGTTACGTTCACTAACAGACAAATTTGAAAGGCAATTACAATTACAATACCTATAATTTAATAGTTAGTAATAGTTACCTTATTATTAGTTAATTATTTCAGGTTTTCAAATTTTCAGATTTTCAAATTTACAAATTTACAAATTATTTCTAATTTACGATTTTTTTCAAATTTACGAATTGCAATCACCATGAAAAATGAAAAAAAAAAAAAAAAAACAAATGAAAAAAAACAAAACTGAACAAATTTTTCGGCAGTGCATATGTCTAATGAGAATTCATCTTAAATGACTAGGGAGACCCCTCACCATAGAAAACCTTTTTTTTTCTCTCACTCGGGGACGTATTTATCAAAAGTTTGCATAGCTGTTTGTTGATTTAAACCGCATTTAAATGTGTTCTGTGCAAATGGTTCAAATTTGAATGTCCTCGTGCTAAATTCTCATCTGGTTGAATATGTAAAATACAGAGTATGACCACTAGATGGTGAGGAGGACTATCACAGGAAATAAATCCTCCTCCTTCCCACATTTGAGTTGTTTTGAAGCGTTCACCTGCAATTTAAAAAAATTAACAACTATGCATAAAAATACTGCTACAGTAATGTTAAAGTATATGGAAGAGCCCTGGGGCCATCATAAAAAAAAAAAAAAATAGAATTCTGACTTTGAAACTCAGAATTCTGACTTTTAATCTCAGAATTCTGTAAAAAAAAAAAAATAGAATTCTGACTTTCAAACTCAGAATTCTGTAAAAAAAAAAATTTCATAAACATAATTATTTTTTTTTTTTTTTTTTTTTTATGATGGCCCCAGGGCTCTTCTATAATAGTGAGTGTGCAATCTGAAATACCTTAAAATTTGCAGAGAAAGTACAAAGTAATAAAATAGGTAGATTAAGACAGCTTTCACACCAAGCTGCGGCCAGCGTCGGCGGTAAAGCGGCGCTATTTAAGCGCCACTTTCCCAATGTTTTAGCTGCGTTATTCGGCTGCTAGCGGGGTGGTTTTTAACCCCCCGCTAGTGGCCGAAAAGGGACTTAAATCCGCCTGCAAAACGCTGCCGGAGCGGTGTTTTGCCGGCGGTATCGCAGCACTGCCCCATTGATTTCAATGGGGAGCAGCGGTGGAGGAGCGGTGGGGGAGCGGTGGAGGAGCGGTGGGGGAGCGGTGGGGGAGCGGTGGAGGAGCGGTGGGGGAGCGGTGGAGGAGCGGTGGGGGAGCGGTGGGGGAGCGGTGGGGGAGTGGTGGAGGAGCGGTGGGGGAGCGGTGGGGGAGCGGTGAGTTCACCGCTCCTTCACCGCTCCAAAGAATCTGCTGGCAGGACTTTTTGTGACGCCCTGCCAGCGCACCCGCGGGCTTTCACACTGGGGTGCATGGAGCAGCTTTTTTCAGGCGCTATATACAGTGGTGTGAAAAAGTGTTTGCCCCCTTCCTCATTTCCTGTTCCTTTGCATGTTTGTCACACTTAAGTGTTTCGGAACATCAAACCAATTTAAACAATAGTCAAGGACAACACAAGTAAACACAAAATGCAATTTGTAAATGAAGGTGTTTATTATTAAAGGTGAAAAAAAATCCAAACCATCATGGCCCTGTGTGAAAAAGTGATTGCCCCCCTTGTTAAAACATACTATAACTGTGGTTGTCCACACCTGAGTTCAATTTCTCTAGCCACACCCAGGCCTGATTATTGCCACACCTGTTCACAATCAAGGCATCACTTAAATAGGAGCTGCTTGACACAGTAAGGTCCACCAGAAGATCCTTAAAAGCTACACATCATGCCGAGACCCAAAGAAATTCAGGAACAATTGAGAAAGAAAGTAATTGAGATCTATCAGTCTGGAAAGGGTTATAAAGCCATTTCCAAAGCTTTGGGAATCCAGCGAACCACAGTGAGAGCCATTATCCACAAATGGCGAAGACATGGAACAGTGGTGAACCTTCCCAGGAGTGGCCGGCCGCCCAAAATTACCCCAAGAGCTCAGCGACGACTCATCCAAGAGGTCACAAAAGACCCCACAACAACGTCCAAGGAACTGCAGGCCTCACTTGCCTCAGTTAAGGTCAGCGTTCATGCCTCCACCATCAGGAAAAGACTGGGCAAAAATGGCCTGCATGGCAGAGTTCCAAGGAGAAAACCACTGCTGAGCAAAAAGAACATCAAAGCTCGTCTCAATTTCTCCACAACACATCTTGATGATCCCCAAGACTTTTGGGACAACATTCTGTGGACCGATGAGACAAAAGTGGAACTCTTTGGAAGGTGTGTGTCCAAGTATATCTGGCGTAGAAGGAACACTGCATTTCAGAAAAAGAACATTATACCAACAGTAAAATATGGTGGTGGTAGTGTGATGGTCTGGGGCTGTTTTGCTGCTTCAGGACCTGGAAGACTTGCCGTGATAAAAGGAACTATGAATTCTGCTGTCTACCAAGAGATCCTGAAGGAGAATGTCCGACCATCTGTTTGTGTACTCAAGCTGAAACGAACTTGGGTTCTGCAGCAGGACAATGATCCTAAACACACCAGCAAGTCCACCACCGAATGGCTGAAGAAAAACAAAATGAAGACTTTGGAGTGGCCTAGCCAAAGTCCTGACCTGAATCCTATTGAGATGTTGTGGTATGACCTTAAAAAGGCCGTTCATGCTCGAAAACCCTCTAATGTAACTGAATTAGGACAATTCTGCAAAGATGAGTGGGCCAAAATTCCTCCAGGACGCTGTAAAAGCCTCATTGCACGTTATCGCAAACGCTTGGTTGCAGTTGTTGCTGCTAAGGGTGGCCCAACCAGTTATTAGGTTTAGGGGGCAATCACTTTTTCACACAGGGCCATGATGGTTTGGATTTTTTTTCACCTTTAATAATAAACACCTTCATTTACAAATTGCATTTTGTGTTTACTTGTGTTGTCCTTGACTATTGTTTAAATTGGTTTGATGTTCCGAAACACACTTAAGTGTGACAAACATGCAAAGGAACAGGAAATGAGGAAGGGGGCAAACACTTTTTCACACCACTGTAGGTGCTATTTTTAGCGCTGTATCGCCTGAAAAACGCTGGCAGTGTGAAAGGGGTCTAAAGGGCAAGAATAATAACAACTCATAAAGAAATAATACTACTACCACTAATTATAATAATAATAATAATAATAAAAGAGAAATTAATAAAAATAATAAAAGATATTTTATTAAATATTAATTAATAATGGTAAATAGCAGTAATAATTCATAAAAATAATAGCAGCATTAAAAAAAATGATATCATTGATTAAATACTAAATATATTTAATATAAAAAAAATATTATTAATAATAATAATAATAATAATAATAACAACAGAAACAACAATAGCAATAACAATAATAATACCTATTATTATTATTGCCATTATTAATAAATACAAATAATAATTAAAAAATACAAATACATTTTTAACAAATTGTTTATTAAATACTAAATAATTATAATAATAAAATTAATAAAAATAATCAAAATAAATATTCATAAAATAATTTTATATTAAATAATAAAAATAATAATAAATATAATAATCATCATCCTCATAATAAATAATAGCAATTACACAAAAAAAATTAAATAATAATAAATAAATTATTATTAAAATAAATATTTATTAAACTATTTAAACTATTTATTAAAAGCTAAACAATAATAATAGCAATAATAATAACTAATACAAACAATAAAAGATCAATTATTAAATATTGAATAAATTATAATAACAGTAATAATTAATAAAAATAATAGCAATAATAAAAAAAAATACTAACTATATTTAATGTAATCATTATAATAATAATAATAATAATAATAACAACAATAGCAATAATAATAATAAAGATAATAATAAGTATTATTATTATTGCCATTATTAATAAATAATAATAATCAATAAAAATAATACAAACACATTTTAAACAAATTGTTTATTAAATACTAAATACTAAATACTTGCCATTATTAATAAATAATAATAATCGATAAAAATAATACAAACACATTTTAAACAAATTGTTTATTAAATACTAAATAATTATAATAATAATAAAATTTATATTAAAAATCATAAATAATGTATTAATAAATAATAAAAATAATAATAAATAATATATTAATAATAATTTTACCCATAATACATAATAGCAATAACACAAATAAAAATAAATAAAATACATATTTATTAAACTAATTATTAAAAGCTAAACACTAATAATAGCAATAATAAAAATAAAAAAATAAAAATAAATATGTATTAAATAATTTATTAAATACTAAATAATATAATCATTTTAATACTAGTACTAATAATATTAAATAAATGGCAACATTTTATTTTTGCCCCAGGCTCTTCCTAGCAGGAGAAATTGACCCACCAAGAAGGTATAAGGCCCAGTGGCAAAAGGTTCGTTGCCTGAAGCAGGAGCGTACTTAGAGAGAATTGCTGGTGCCCTTCTTCTTACAGGATGTGACTATACATCGCACTTTCTGCTGAGGTTTAGCTCCATAGTGATAAATTCTGGGGTTGTATAATTAATGTAAAGCACTCTGGATAATACCCGACTTCTTAGAGAAGATTAAAAAAATATTGAATTTTATGCCAGGTTGGCCAATACCAGCGATGTATGAAGTATAATTCCTGCTGTGTGGAGCAGATCTGTGCTAAATTCAGAGAAGGATATAAAAATAACTTCTCTACGTATTCTTTTGCGTGTTGCCTCTTGTTATAGACGTTCCCGGTGAACGAGCCATGAGAACATTGTATCTACGTTTCCTGAGGTTATCAAAGGCCGGGAACAGAAATAATTTCCTGCAAAGCCATTAATTCGAAGTCACCGGATGACCTTCACCTCGTTGTATCTAACAAGGAAAGTACATGAGGCGGTTGAAATAAAATGAACCTGACAAGGATGAAGGCAGAACTTCCATCATAACCATTTCTGGAAATTCCGATCACACACTAATAACCGCCAATCCCAAAATCCATAGGAACAGATGTGCGCTATGCAGACCCCCCCCCCTTCTTTTTTTTCTTCCTCTTATTTCCCTCCTCTCCATTCTTACTTCTCTGACTCTCTTCCCCGAGTCCTTCTTCTCCCTCTTCCAGCAACGTCCACAATAGACATGTGCACAATAGAAAAATTTGTTTATTTTCGTTTCGTTTCTGTTCGTTTCCGTTGATTCGTAACGATTCGTAAATTCGTAAGTCGCCGGTGTTCGTATTCGTAACGATTCGTATTTTCGTAAGAGTTATTTTTTCGTTGATTCGTTTTTCCGTTTAATTTTAGTTTATTCGAAATTCGGACGCATTCGTATTTTCGTAGATTTAGTTACATTCGTACTTTCGTAAGATTGATTTATTCGTACTTTCGTAACATTGTTTTCGTAGATTCGTAATCGGAGCATAATTCATAATGTTATGTAATGTGTGTGCTATTATTACATTGTAAGAGACACGGAAAATTACGAATCGAAAAAAAAAAGTTACGAATGTACGAATTTTTTCGTTCAATCCATTCGAAGCACGTTAAGCAGCGCCATTGTAAGAGACACGGAAAATTACGAATCGCAAAAAAAAAAAAAAAAGTTACGAATGTACAATTTTTTTCGTTCAATCCATTCGAAGCACGTTAAGCAGCGCCATTGTAAGAGACACGGAAAATTACGAATCGAAAAAAAAAAAGTTACGAATGTACGAATTTTTTCGTTCAATCCATTCGAAGCACGTTAAGCAGCGCCATTGTAAGAGACACGGAAAATTACGAATCGAAAAAAAAAAAAAAAAAAGTTACAAATGTACGAATTTTTTCGTTCAATCCATTCGAAGCACGTTAAGCAGCGCCATTGTAAGAGACACGGAAAATTACGAATCGAAAAAAAAAAAAGTTACAAATGTACGAATTTTTTCGTTAAATCCATTCGAAGCACGTTAAGCAGCGCCATTGTAAGAGACACGGAAAATTACCAATTTAACAAAAAAAAAAAAGTTACGAATGTATGAATTTTTTCGTTCAATCCATTCGAAGCACGTTAAGCAGCGCCATTGTAAGAGACACGGAAAATTACGAATCGCAAAAAAAAGTTACGAATGTACGAATTTTTTCGTTCAATCCATTCGAAGCGCGTTAAGCAGCGCCATTGTAAGAGACACGGAAAATTACGAATCAAAAAAAAAAGTTACGAATGTACGAATTTTTTTGTTCAATCCATTCGAAGCATGTTAAGCAGCGCCATTGTAAGAGACACGGAAAATTCCGAATCGCAAAAAAAAGTTACAAATGTACGAATTTTTTTCGTTCAATCCATTCGAAGCACGTTAAGCAGCGCCATTGTAAGAGACACGGAAAATTACGAATCGCAAAAAAAAAAAAAAAAAGTTACGAATGTACGAATTTTTTCGTTCAATCCATTCGAAGCACGTTAAGCAGCGCCATTGTAAGAGACACGGAAAATTACGAATCGCCAAAAAAAAGTTACGAATGTACAAATTTTTTCGTTCAATCCATTCGAAGCACGTTAAGCAGCGCCATTGTAAGAGACACGGAAAATTACGAATCGCCAAAAAAAAAGTTACGAATGTACAAATTTTTTCCTTCAATCCATTCGAAGCACGTTAAGCAGCGCCATTGTAAGAGACACGGAAAATTACGAATCGCTATAAAAAAAAAGTTACGAATGTACGAATTTTTTTCGTTCAATCCATTCGAAGCACGTTAAGCAGCGCCATTGTAAGGGACACTGAAAACTACGAATCGAAAAAAAAAAAAAGTTACAAATGTACGAATTTTTTCGTTCAATCCATTCGAAGCACGTTAAGCAGCGCCATTGTAAGGGACACGGAAAACTACGAATCGAAAAAAAAAAAAAAGTTACAAATGTACGAATTTTTTCGTTCAATCCATTCGAAGCACGTTAAGCAGCGCCATTGTAAGAGACACGGAAAATTACGAATCGCAAAAAAAAGTTACGAATGTACGAATTTTTTCGTTCAATCCATTCGAAGCGCGTTAAGCAGCGCCATTGTAAGAGACACGGAAAATTACGAATCAAAAAAAAAAGTTACGAATGTACGAATTTTTTTGTTCAATCCATTCGAAGCATGTTAAGCAGCGCCATTGTAAGAGACACGGAAAATTCCGAATCGCAAAAAAAAGTTACGAATGTACGAATTTTTTCGTTCAATCCATTCGAAGCACGTTAAGCAGCGCCATTGTAAGAGACACGGAAAATTACGAATCGCAAAAAAAAAAAAAAAAGTTACGAATGTACGAATTTTTTCGTTCAATCCATTCGAAGCACGTTAAGCAGCGCCATTGTAAGAGACACGGAAAATTACGAATCGCCAAAAAAAAGTTACGAATGTACAAATTTTTTCCTTCAATCCATTCGAAGCACGTTAAGCAGCGCCATTGTAAGAGACACGGAAAATTACGAATCGCTATAAAAAAAAAGTTACGAATGTACGAATTTTTTTAGTTCAATCCATTCGAAGCACGTTAAGCAGCGCCATTGTAAGAGACACTGAAAATTACGAATCGAAAAAAAAAAAAAAGTTACAAATGTACGAATTTTTTCGTTCAATCCATTCGAAGCACGTTAAGCAGCGCCATTGTAAGGGACACGGAAAACTACGAATCAAAAAAAAAAAAAAGTTACAAATGTACGAATTTTTTCGTTCAATCCATTCGAAGCACGTTAAGCAGCGCCATTGTAAGAGACACGGAAAATTACGAATCGCAAAAAAAAGTTACGAATGTACGAATTTTTTCGTTCAATCCATTCGAAGCGCGTTAAGCAGCGCCATTGTAAGAGACACGGAAAATTACGAATCAAAAAAAAAAAGTTACGAATGTACGAATTTTTTTGTTCAATCCATTCGAAGCATGTTAAGCAGCGCCATTGTAAGAGACACGGAAAATTCCGAATCGCAAAAAAAAAAGTTACGAATGTACGAATTTTTTCGTTCAATCCATTCGAAGCACGTTAAGCAGCGCCATTGTAAGAGACACGGAAAATTACGAATCGCAAAAAAAAAAAAAAAAAAGTTACGAATGTACGAATTTTTTTCGTTCAATCCATTCGAAGCATGTTAAGCAGCGCCATTGTAAGAGACACGGAAAATTACGAATCGCAAAAAAAAAAAAAAGTTACGAATGTACGAATTTTTTCGTTCAATCCATTCGAAGCACGTTAAGCAGCGCCATTGTAAGAGACACGGAAAATTACGAATCGCAAAAAAAAAAAAAAAAAAAGTTACGAATGTACAAATTTTTTCGTTCAATCCATTCGAAGCACGTTAAGCAGCGCCATTGTAAGAGACACGGAAAATTACCAATTCAACAAAAAAAAAAAAGTTACGAATGTACGAATTTTTTCGTTCAATCCATTCGAAGCACGTTAAGCAGCGCCATTGTAAGAGACACGGAAAATTACGAATCGCAAAAAAAAGTTACGAATGTACGAATTTTTTCGCTCAATCCATTCGAAGCACGTTAAGCAGCGCCATTGTAAGAGACACGGAAAATTACGAATCGCAAAAAAAAAAAAAAAAAAAGTTACGAATGTACGAATTTTTTCGTTCAATCCATTCGAAGCACGTTAAGCAGCGCCATTGTAAGAGACACGGAAAATTCCGAATCGCAAAAAAAAGTTACGAATGTACGAATTTTTTTGTTCAATCCATTCGAAGCACGTTAAGCAGCGCCATTGTAAGAGACACGGAAAATTACGAATCGCAAAAAAAAAAAAAAAGTTACGAATGTACGAATTTTTTCGTTCAATCCATTCGAAGCACGTTAAGCAGCGCCATTGTAAGAGACACGGAAAATGACCAATTCAACAAAAAAAAAAGTTACGAATGTACGAATTTTTTCGTTCATTTCGATTTTCGTTGTTCCTGTTTTCGTTTTTCGGATTTTCTTCTTTTGTAGTTTCGTTGTTTCTAATTTGGTTATTTCGGATTTTCGTTGTTTTTTGTATTCGTTCGATTCGATAATTCGTTATGCCGCGTACACACGCCATCTGAAAAATCTTGGATGTTTTTTCCGACGGAATTCCGCTCAAGCTTGTCTTGCACACACACGGTCACACAAAAGTTGGCTGAACTTTCGACCGTCAACAACGCGGGTGACGTACAACACTACAACGAGCCGAGAAAATGAAGTTCAATGCTTCTGAGCATGCGTCTAATTGTTTCCGAGCATGCGTAGGAATCTTGCGCGTCGGAATTGGTACAGACGATCGGAATTTCCGATAGAAGCCTTTTCCGTCTGAAAAATTGAGAAAACATGCTCTCAAACTTTTGCTGGCGGAAATTCGGCCAGCAAAAGTCCGATGGAGCGTACACACGGTCGCATTTTCCAGACGAAAAGCTCTCATTGGACTTTTGCTGGCCGGAATTCCGATGGCGTATATGCGGCATAAGGGCTGTTTCACACTGGTGGCCAGGGTGGTGGTAAAATCCGGCAGCTGATCCGCAGTTTTACTGGCCACCCACCAGCATTCTGACATTGCAGCCTAACAGCGCTGTACACACGCCACAATGCTTTGCTGTCGCAGCCATGGCATTTTTTTTTATTACAGTTTCACAACAGCCTACAGAATTTTATGCTCAAATATTCGTCAGAAAATTGTTGAAACGAGGATGCAATGCAGTCTGACTTCGGGGGGGCGATTTGACAGACGTCTGTGCAGGAAGGATGTCTATACGAATCACACCACAAAGTCACCAAAAGTAGTGCAGGAACTACGTTTGGGAATCGGTGTGGAGCCGCGAAGTCGGCATCGTACCAATTTGGACGGTGCCATTGCCAGCAATAGCCGTCGATTTGGCATGCGATTTGACATGTTAAATCACAAGCCAGATCGCCCCGATGTGAACGGGTGCTTAAAGAGGAACTGCAGTCTGCTCACATCATTTGGTATGATTAGAATGCAATTGGAGACTCTTATTGGGCACTGGTGAGGCCGTGCTGATGAGGCTGTGCTGCTGGGCACTGAGGCTGCATTGATGGGCACTGGTGATGCTGCTTTGATGGGCACTAATGAGGGCTGCATTGATGTGCATTGGTGAGGCTGCATTGATGGGCACTGATGAGGCTGCATTGATGGGCACTGGTGAGGCTGCATTGATGGGCACTGATAAGGCTGCTTTGATGGGCACTGATAAGGCTGCCTTGATGGGCACTGATGAGGCTGCCTTGATGGGCACTGGTGATGCTGCATTGATGGGCACTGGTGATGCTGCATTGATGGGCACTGGTGAGGCTGCATTGATAGGCACTGATGATGCTGATTTGATGGGCACTGGTGATGCTGCATTGATAGGCACTGATGAGGCTTCTTTGATGGGCACTGGTGATGCTGCATTGATAGGCACTGATGAGGCTGCTTTGATGGGCACTGGTGATGCTGCATTGATGGGCACTGATGAGGCTGCCTTGATGGGCACTGATGGCCACTGGTGAGGATGCATTGATGGGCACTGGTGAGGCTGCATTGATGGGCACTGGTGAGGCTGCATTGATGGGCACTGATGAGGCTGCATTGATGGACACTGATAAGGCTGCTTTGATGGGCACTGATAAGGCTGCCTTGATGGGCACTGATGAGGCTGCCTTGATGGGCACTGGTGATGCTGCATTGATGGGCACTGGTGATGCTGCATTGATGGGCACTGGTGAGGCTACATTGATAGGCACTGATGATGCTGTTTTGATGGGCACTGGTGATGCTGCATTGATAGGCACTGATGAGGCTTCTTTGATGGGCACTGGTGATGCTGCATTGATAGGCACTGATGAGGCTGCTTTGATGGGCACTGGTGATGCTGCATTGATGGGCACTGATGAGGCTGCCTTGATGGGCACTGATGGGCACTGGTGAGGATGCATTGATGGGCACTGGTGAGGCTGCATTGATGGGCACTGATGAGGCTGCATTGATGGGCACTGATAAGGCTGCTTTGATGGGCACTGATAAGGCTGCCTTGATGGGCACTGATGAGGCTGCCTTGATGGGCACTGGTGATGCTGCATTGATGGGCACTGGTGAGGCTGCATTGATGGGCACTGGTGATGCTGCATTTATAGGCACTGATGAGGCTTCTTTGATGGGCACTGGTAATGCTGCATTGATAGGCACTGATGAGGCTGCTTTGATGGGCACTGGTGATGCTGCATTGATGGGCACTGATGAGGCTGCCTTGATGGGCACTGGTGAGGATGCATTGATGGGCACTGGTGAGGCTGCATTGATGGGCACTGGTGAGGCTGCATTGATGGGCACTGATGAGGCTGCATTGATGGGCACTGATAAGGCTGCTTTGATGGGCACTGATAAGGCTGCCTTGATGGGCACTGATGAGGCTGCCTTGATGGGCACTGGTGATGCTGCATTGATGGGCACTGGTGATGCTGCATTGATAGGCACTGATGATGCTGTTTTGATGGGCACTGGTGATGCTGCATTGATAGGCACTGATGAGGCTTCTTTGATGGGCACTGGTGATGCTGCATTGATAGGCACTGATGAGGCTGCTTTGATGGGCACTGGTGATGCTGCATTGATGGGCACTGATGAGGCTGCCTTGATGGGCACTGATGGGCACTGGTGAGGATGCATTGATGGGCACTGGTGAGGCTGCATTGATGGGCACTGGTGAGGCTGCATTGATGGGCACTGGTGAGGCTGCATTGATGGGCACTGGTGAGGCTGCATTGATGGGCACTGATGACGCTGCACTTGGTACCCACTTTTAATGTACAGAGAGGAAGAGGTGGGGCTCTAAGAAGAAACAGTGGAGCCTAAAGAAGAAGGGGTGTGGTTTACAGATGACTGGGCGGGTCTTAAACAGGACGGGGTGTGACATTGACATAAAGGGGTGGGTCATATTTAAATTATGGGGTGCACAAGTTTAGTCAGGCCTAGGGCAGCACAAAACCTAAATACACCACTGCTCCCCTCACAGAATAACCCGGCATTCAGGGAGGCTGGAGATAAGCAATCCCGGGATTCCATACTTTCTCAAACCTAGCTCGTCGTATACTGGCCAGTTTTTCATTGATCATAATCCAGGACACCTTGTGTTTCACTAAGGTAACATTGATCACAGGTGATTTCCATGCCTATAGTTATTTTAGCCGCTAAAAAGAATGAAAAATATGAGAGATCGTAGATGTCCGGGGATCTCCTCCGACAGGTCAGTGTACAACCTCGTTTTGGCTTCTCTATGTATATCTTGTCCTGTCAACTGAGTAGATCAGGTTGAATATCCTGATCCAAAAAGTCGGAACCTTCGGCAGCCATGGCGTTTTTAACGAGGGAGCACCGTCTGTCAAACTTGCCCGGTTAAGATCCGTGGAGCTGCATCGCAACCCGTGAGCGAAGTGCTTGGCTCGCAGTTGTGGCGTGGTCCCAGGATCAAAGCCTCTACAAGGGCGAAACACATCTGAGGAGCTCCCTACAAGTGGAGAGCAATGCCGCGTACACACGACTGGACTTTCCGGCAAACTAGGTCCGACGGGATCAGTCCATCGGACAATCCGATTGTGTGTGGTCTAATCCGATAATTTTTCGTTATTAAAAATCCGATGGACCTAGAAATAGAACATGTTTCAAATCTATCCGACGGACTCAATTCCTATCGGGAAAACCGTTCGTCTGTATGCTGGTCCGACGGAGCTAAGGCTAGCTATTGGCTACTGGCTATTCCTTTTTTAGTCCCGTTTATGTCATCACGTTCAAAACGAACGGACTTTCGAACGGATTTTGTCCGTTCGTGTGTGGCCAAGTCCGTTCGTTCAGAAAGTCCGTCGGAACTCCGCGGAAAGTCCGTCGGACCTATTTTGCCGGAAGGTCCGGCCGCGTGTACGCTGCATATCTCTGCCCCTAGCCACAGATCTGTTGGGGCCCAGATCTGAACCGGCAAACTCTGTTGTGTCTGGCGTCGTCTCTTCTTGCTGGGCCAACTGGAATGCTGGACAGCTCCCTGGACAATTCCTTGAATTTTTCCTGCCTTTAACCTTGTTTCTCTTGAACTTTGAACTCTCTGCTCCTCCCATTCCTATTAAAGTCATATCTTTTGCACTTCCTGTTTTCCAGATTATTGAGCTCTCTCCAACCAATATCTCGCTTTTGTCACTCCTGCTGCCATCTGTATCTTTGCTACTGCCCATTACTAACCTTTGGCTTGTTCCTTGACTATGCTTCTGTTTGATCCCAACCTGCTATATCTGCTAGTGGACCCTGGTTTGCTCACCTCCTGGTGGAGCGATCCTGAGGACCGTGGCCAGGGGCGGACTGACAACTCATGACAACACACACACACACACACACACAGTATACAATCACACAGTATACACAGACATGTTTCTATTGGCTGAGAAGGTACTGGAGAGGTGGGGCAGCTATAATCTCGGGATTTTTAGACCAAAAAGGATGTCGGTAAGGGACATTTCAGAGACAGATGTAAAAAAAAAAAAAACACAGATTTTTACATACTGTCCCTGGTTTTACTGAGGCTGGCAACCCTGATGGGGCCTCCTAGTGGCCCGGGGCCCTCAGGCAGTGCCCAAATGGCCGAATAGTCAGTCCGCCCCTGACCGTGGCCTAGTACTAAACACACAGCAAAACCCATCTACACCATCAGGATCTCTGGTGAACACCAGTTAGTGCTTAGACTCCGCTAGACATGTGCACAACAAAAAAAAATTCGTTTATTTTCGTTTCGTTTTTTTCGTTTCCGAAAAAAATTCTTTTTTTTTTCGTTTAGTTTTTTTTTTTCGTTTCCGTTGATTCGTAACGATTCGTACATTCGTAAGTCGTCGGTGTTCGTATTCGTAACGATTCGTACATTCGTAAGAGTTATTTTTTCGTTGATACGTTTTTTCGTTAGTTTAATTTTCGGACGCATTCGTATTTATTCGTACATTCGTAACATTCGTAGATTCGTAATCGGAGCATAATTCATGATTTTATGTAATGTGTATGCTATTATTACATTTTAATAATTTACGAATCGAAAAAAAAAGTTACGAATCGAAAAAAAGTTACGAATGTACGATTTTTTTTGTTCAATAGGGATACGGAAATTGCAAATCGGAAAAAAAAAATAAAAAATTTACGAATCGAAAAAAAAAGTTACGAATCGAAAAAAATAAAAGTTACGAATCGAAAAAAAAGTTACAAATGTACAAATTTTTTTGTTCAATAGAGATACGGAAATTGCAAATCGGAAAAAAAAATAAAAAATTTACGAATCGAAAAAAAAAAGTTACGAATCGAAAAAAAAAAAAAAGTTACGAATCGAAAAAAAAAAAAGTTACGAATGTACGATTTTTTTTGTTCAATCTATTCGAAGCACGTTAAGCAGCCCCATTGTAATGGACACGGAAAATTACCAATTCAACAATTCGGATTTTCTTCATTAGTACATTCGTTGTTTCTAATTATTTTTTTTCAGATTTTCGTTGTTTTTCGGATTTGTTCGATTCGAATGGTTCGTTAATCGGATTCGTACGATTCGTTGTTCGGATTCGTACGATTCGAACGATTCGTTCATTCGTACGAAAACGAACGAAAATAACGAAAAAAAACGAATCGTACATTCGTAAGTCGTCGGTGTTCGTATTCGTAACGATTCGTACATTCGTAAGAGTTATTTTTTCGTTAGTTTAATTTTCGGACGCATTCGTATTTATTCGTACATTCGTAACATTCGTAACATTCGTAGATTCGTAATCGGAGCATAATTCATAATTTTATGTAATGTGTATGCTATTATTACATTTTAATAATTTACGAATCGAAAAAAAAAGTTACGAATCGAAAAAAAAAAAAGTTACGAATCGAAAAAAAAAAAAAGTTACGAATCGAAAAAAAAAAAAGTTACGAATCGAAAAAAAGTTACGAATGTACGATTTTTTTTGTTCAATAGAGATACGGAAATTGCAAATCGGAAAAAAAAAATAAAAAATTTACGAATCGAAAAAAAAAGTTACGAATAGAAAAAAAAAAAAGTTACGAATGTACGAATTTTTTTGTTCAATAGAGATACAGAAATTGCAAATCGAAAAAAAATAAATAAATTACGAATCGAAAAAAAAAGTTACGAATCAAAAAAAAAAAAAGTTACGAATCGAAAAAAAGTTACGAATGTACGATTTTTTTTGTTCAATAGAGATACGGAAATTGCAAATCGGAAAAAAAAAATTAAAAATTTACGAATCGAAAAAAAAAGTTACAAATCGAAAAAAAAATAAAGTTACGAATCGAAAAAAAATAAAAGTTACGAATCGAAAAAAAGTTACGAATGTACGATTTTTTTTGTTCAATAGAGATACGGAAATTGCAAATCGGAAAAAAAAATAAAAAATTTACGAATCGAAAAAAAAAGTTACGAATCGAAAAAAAAAAAAGTTACGAATCGAAAAAAAGTTACGAATCGAAAAAAAAAAAAAAGTTAGGAATGTACGAATTTTTTTGTTCAATAGAGATACAGAAATTGCAAATCGAAAAAAAAAAATAAATAAAAATTACGAATCGAAAAAAAAAAAGTTACGAATCGAAAAAAAAGTTACGAATCGAAAAAAAAAGTTACGAATGTACGAATTTTTTTGTTCAATTGAGATACGGAAATTACAAATCGAAAAAAAAAATAAAAAAAGTTACGAATCGAAAAAAAAAAAGTTACGAATCGAAAAAAAAAGTTACGAATGTACGATTTTTTTTGTTCAATCCATTCGAAGCACATTAAGCAGCCCCATTGTAATGGACACGGAAAATTACCAATTCAACAATTCGGATTTTCTTCATTAGTACATTCGTTGTTTCTAATTTATTTTTTTTCGGATTTTCGTTGTTTTTCGGATTTGTTCGATTCGAATGGTTCGTTAATCGAATT
The DNA here is from genome assembly GCA_028564925.1 of Lithobates sylvaticus. Taxonomy (NCBI): domain Eukaryota; kingdom Metazoa; phylum Chordata; class Amphibia; order Anura; family Ranidae; genus Lithobates; species Lithobates sylvaticus. The sequence continues at coordinate 608,700,077 of CM053029.1, forward strand.
CGTACGATTCGTTGTTCGGATTCGTACGATTCGAACGATTCGTTCATTCGTACGAACGAACGAACGAAAATAACGAAATAAAACGAATCGTACATTCGTAAGTCGTCGGTGTTCGTATTCGTAACGATTCGTACATTCGCAAGAGTTATTTTTTCGTTGATACGTTTTTTCGTTAGTTTAATTTTCGGACGCATTCGTATTTATTCGTACATTCGTAACATTCGTAGATTCGTAATCGGAGCATAATTTATAATTTTATGTAATGTGTATGCTATTATTACATTTTAATAATTTACGAATCGAAAAAGAAAGTTACGAATCGAAAAAAAAAAAAGTTACGAATCAAAAAAAAGTTACGAATGTACGATTTTTTTTGTTCAATAGAGATACGGAAATTGCAAATCGAAAAAAAAAAAAAAAAAAAATTTACGAATCGAAAAAAAAAGTTGCGAATCGAAAAAAAAAAAAAAAAAGTTACGAATGTACGAATTTTTTTGTTCAATAGAGATACAGAAATTGCAAATCGAAAAAAAAATAAATAAATTACGAATCGAAAAAAAAAAAAGTTACGAATCAAAAAAAAAGTTACGAATGTACGATTTTTTTTGTTCAATAGAGATACGGAAATTGCAAATCGGAAAAAAAAAATAAAAAATTTACGAATCGAAAAAAAAAGTTGCGAATCGAAAAAAAAAAAAAAGTTCCGAATCGAAAAAAAAAAAGTTACGAATCAAAAAAAAAGTTACGAATGTACGATTTTTTTTGTTCAATAGAGATACGGAAATTGCAAATCGGAAAAAAAATAAATAAAAAATTTACGAATCGAAAAAAAAAAGTTACGAATCGAAAAAAAAAAAGTTACGAATCTAAAAAAAAGTTACGAATCGAAAAAAAAAAGTTACGAATTTACGAATTTTTTTGTTCAATAGAGATACAGAAAATGCAAATCGAAAAAAAAAATAAAAAAAAATTACGAATCGAAAAAAAAGTTACGAATCGAAAAAAAAAGTTACGAATCGAAAAAAAAAAAAAGTTACGAATCGAAAAAAAAAAAGTTACGAATCGAAAAAAAAAGTTACGAATGTACGAATTTTTTTGTTCAATTGAGATACGGAAATTACAAATCGAAAAAAAAAAAAAAAAAAAGTTACGAATCGAAAAAAAAATAAGTTACGAATCGAAAAAAAAGTTACGAATGTACAAATTTTTTTGTTCAATTGAGATACGGAAATTACAAATCGAAAAAAAAAAAAAAAAAAGTTACGAATCGAAAAAAAAAAAGTTACGAATCGAAAAAAAAAGTTACGAATGTACAATTTTTTTTGTTCAATCTATTCGAAGCACGTTAAGCAGCCCCATTGTAATGGACACGGAAAATTACCAATTCAACAATTCGGATTTTCTTCATTAGTACATTCGTTGTTTCTAATTTATTTTTTTTTCGGATTTTCGTTGTTTTTCGGATTTGTTCGATTCGAATGGTTCGTTAATCGAATTCGTACGATTCGTTGTTCGGATTCGTACGATTCGAACGATTCGTTCATTCGTACGAACGAACGAACGAAAATAACGAAATAAAACGAATCGTACATTCGTAAGTCGTCGGTGTTCGTATTCGTAACGATTCGTACATTCGCAAGAGTTATTTTTTCGTTGATACGTTTTTTCGTTAGTTTAATTTTCGGACGCATTCGTATTTATTCGTACATTCGTAACATTCGTAGATTCGTAATCGGAGCATAATTTATAATTTTATGTAATGTGTATGCTATTATTACATTTTAATAATTTACGAATCGAAAAAGAAAGTTACGAATCGAAAAAAAAAAAAGTTACGAATCAAAAAAAAAGTTACGAATGTACGATTTTTTTTGTTCAATAGAGATACGGAAATTGCAAATCGGAAAAAAAAAAATAAAAAATTTACGAATCGAAAAAAAAAAGTTGCGAATCGAAAAAAAAAAAAAGTTCCGAATCGAAAAAAAAAAAGTTACGAATCAAAAAAAAGTTACGAATGTACGATTTTTTTTGTTCAATAGAGATACGGAAATTGCAAATCGGAAAAAAAATAAATAAAAAATTTACGAATCGAAAAAAAAAGTTACGAATCGAAAAAAAAAAGTTACGAATCTAAAAAAAAGTTACGAATCGAAAAAAAAAAGTTACGAATTTACGAATTTTTTTGTTCAATAGAGATACAGAAAATGCAAATCGAAAAAAAAAAAATAAAATAAAAATTACGAATCGAAAAAAAAGTTACGAATCGAAAAAAAAAGTTACGAATCGAAAAAAAAAAAAGTTACGAATCGAAAAAAAAAGTTACGAATCGAAAAAAAAAGTTACGAATGTACGAATTTTTTTGTTCAATTGAGATACGGAAATTACAAATCGAAAAAAAAAATAAAAAAAGTTACGAATCGAAAAAAATAAGTTACGAATCGAAAAAAAAAGTTACGAATGTACAAATTTTTTTGTTCAATTGAGATACGGAAATTACAAATCGAAAAAAAAAATAAAAAAAGTTACGAATCGAAAAAAAAAAGTTACGAATCGAAAAAAAAAGTTACGAATGTACAATTTTTTTTGTTCAATCCATTCGAAGCACGTTAAGCAGCCCCATTGTAATGGACACGGAAAATTACCAATTCAACAATTCGGATTTTCTTCATTAGTACATTCGTTGTTTCTAATTATTTTTTTTCGGATTTTCGTTGTTTTTCGGATTTGTTCGATTCGAATGATTCGTTAATCGGATTCGTACGATTCGAACGATTCGTTACGATTCGTTGTTCGGATTCGTACGATTCGAACGATTCGTTCATTCGTACGAAAACGAACGAACGAAAATAACGAAAAAAACGAAAAACGAAAAAAACCGAAACTAATTGCACATGTCTAGTCTCCGCAGGTGAGTCCATGTCATCCGTCAGAGTGATCTGCTTCTGTACCAATCCAGCTGGTCTGCGGGAGCCTCTCTACTGATATAGCTACTGGCCTCCAAGCCTGACTCCAGATCACGACAGCATGTGTGGCAACGGCAGCTCATGGGTCAGTGTGATACTAAAGCCAGTCCACCAGGGTAGAAGAGGCATAAGACATTGGGACTAGATGGAAAGGAAGTAAACATCCAGCCCTAGTTATTCCAATATCAATGCCACAATTTTCCTAACTGGTCCATCGCAGAGCGATTGGTTACACAATAGTCTGGATCTTTCAAAGAGATAATTTCTCCCAGAATGATAGAGATCAGAGAGAATCTCCATTCTTACAAATATATGAAACCTTCTCAAGCTCTGCATAGAATGAGACCACCAGAGAAAACTGTGATTAGCTGTCACTTGTATTTTATATGAATTTTCCTATAAACAAAAAAAAAAGGAAACACAATAATTTCTCCAATGTAGGCGCCGATTTGACCTGTGGTAGTTCCCCTCTGGCCACTAGATGTCCCCATAGCTGGAGTGTTAGCTGCGACTTTAGGAGTCACTAGGGTTAAGTGTGAGCCCCGCCCTGGTAGAGGGGTATCATGGGTGGAGGGTTATAGGCACCAGTGTTGCCAACCTAACAAATTGAAATTTACTGACACGACACCCAAAATTTACTGGCACACATTACTAACTATGTTTTTACTGGCATTTCCAAAAGTTACAAAATTACAGTTTTAACCACTACAATACCGGGCACTTTCGCCCCCTTCCTGCCCAGACCAATTTTCAGCTTTCAGCGCTCTCGCACTTTCAGTGACAATTGCGCGGTCGTGCAATGCTGTAACCAAATGAATTTTTTATCATTTTGTTCGCACAAATAGAGCTTTAGTTTGGTGGTATTTATTCGCGACTCCGTTTTTTATTTTTAGCGATATAAGTGAAAACATAGCGGAAATTTTGAAAAAAAACAATATTTTCTCCTTTCTTTTTTTAAAAGAAATCCAATAAAATCAAATTTTGTCATAAATTTAAGCCAAAATGTATTCTGCTACATGTTTTTAGTAAAAAAAATTCCGTTAAGTGTATAATAATTGGTTTGCGTGATCACGGACATATGTACGCAAATGATCATGTACAGATGTGTGCAGGTGATCACGGACAGATGTGTGCAGATAATCATTGGCACATGTTATTTTACTGGGACATATGTGGGGGACATGTGTGTGTTTTTATTATTTGGGGACATGTGTGTTTTGGGGACATGTGTGGGGACATGTGTGTGTTTACACTGTGGGGACACTACACTGGTGATCAGTGAGTAAAAAGCTGTAAAAAAAACAGCTAATACTCACTGATCACCAGCCGGCTGCAGCGATCCGCTCTCCTCTCCTCACCGACGACTTCCGCGTGAGGAGAGGAGAGCCGATTGCCTAGCAACCGGCTGTTTGCTTACATCACCTGACGGCTGTGAGTCGACACGGCCGTCATGTGATCAGGAGGGCCAATCAGCGAGCCCTCCTGCCGATCCGAGATGCGCCGAGTCCGGATGACACGAGCGCATCGGGATCGCGCCGCTGCGCGATCCCGCTACTTCTACAGTGGCCGGGTGGGAAGTAGTTAAGTACAAATTTCACTATTTAGGCTACAAACAAATACAATATGTAATTAGCAATGTGATTTAAGGTAGATAATAAGGCAAAAAACATATTTCTTATTTTATTTTCGATATAGTAAGTAAGTAGCTCAGGGACAGGCGGCACACACATGAAATTGACTCTCACAGCGATACTGATAGCAGTGTGCAGCCGCACAGATCACCGACACGACACGTCCCCTCCTGAGTCACAGTGACAGTCTCTCTCCAAGCCTGGTGGTCCCTCCAGTCCAAATGGCACTGATGGTCCCGCTCCTGGCCTGCCTTGCTCCCATTACGCAGACCCACACACAAGGCTCTGGCAGCTCTGCTTGGCTCCCTTGCACTATGAATGAATGATTTGTATAGCGCTGCAAATGCAAACTGAATCGCCTCAAGGCGCTTGGTCTGTCCTGTGTTGTCTTGTTTATTAGAAGAGGTAGGTCTTGAGTTTTTTTCTGAAGGTCCGATGGTTTTCTTCCATGCGGATGTCGGTGGGTAGAGCGTTCCATAGCCGAGGTCCTTGGACTGCGAATCTTCGTTCTCCCTTAGATTTGCAGCGGGCTTTGGGGATGAGAAGGCGCTTTTGGTTTGTTGATCGAAGGCTGCGATTGGGTATGTATTTTTTTATTTTCTCACATAGGTATTGAGGGGCGTTTCCTTGTGTACATTTGTGGGTGAGGCAGAGGGTCTTGAATGCAGGGCCGGTGCTACCACTAGGCAAACTAGGCAGCCGCCTAGGGCACCCTGCTGCCTGGGGGGTGCCTGGCCACTGGTGTTCCTACTCTCTTCACTCTGCAGAAAGCAACTAAGTCTCAGCATCAGAAGGCAGCCGCCGTTCCATTCGCAGATTGTGCCAGAGGCGCAGCGGCGGTGGAGGACTGTGTCTGTCTCCCGAATGAATTGAAGCAAGCAAACATTCATTGATGGGCACTGGTAGGCTGCATTAATGGGTGCTGGTGAGGCTGTATTAATTGGCACTGGTAGGTTGCATTTGATGGGCGCTGGTGAGGCTGCATTAATGGGCGCTGGTGAGGCTGCATTAATGGGCGCTGGTGAGGCTGCATTAATGGGCACTGGTAAGCTGCATTGATGGGATGGGTGCGGGTGATGCTGCATTAATGGGCACTGGTGAGGCTGCATTAATGGGCGCTGGTAAGCTACATTAATGGGCATTGGGGAGGCTGTATTTATGGGCACTGGTAGGCTGCATTAATGGGTGCTGGTGAGGCTGCAATAATGGGCGCTGGTGAGGCTGAATTAATGGAAGCTGGTAGGCTGCATTTGATGGGCACTTCATTAAAAAGGTGGAGTATACAAGGGCATGGCAAAGGGGGTGGGGTCAGGGGTGGAGCCAGGGGGGGCGGCAAAATGAGGTTTTGCCTAGGGTGTCAAAAATCCTTGCACCAGTCCTGCTTGAATGTGATCCTATCTTTTACCGTGAGCCAATGGAGGGTCCTCAGGGATGGGGAGATGGATTCCCAGGGTTTCTTTCCGGTGACTAGTCTTGCTGCTGTGTTTTGGACGACTTGTAGGCGTGCAATCTGGTAATCCGGTAATCCTATGTAGAGGGAATTTGCGTAGTCGAGTGGCGAATTGATGATAGTTCTCACTACTACTGCTTTCTCCTTTTCTGGAATGAAGGGGATGAGTCTGCGTAGCCGGCGGAAGAGATGATAGGATCCACTGACTACTGATCCTATTTGTGCCTCCATGGTCATCTCTGAATCAAAGATGACTCCGAGGCTTTTGGCTTTGGTGCTTGGAAGGATGGTCTGTAGACATGTGCAATTCGTTTCGTTTTTTTTTAGTTTTTCGTTTTTTTTTCGTTATTTTCGTTCGTTCGTTTTCGTACGAATGAACAAATGATTCGCTAAAAATTTTAACGAATCGTTCGAATCGAACAAATCCGATTAACGAATCGTTCGAATCGAACGAATCCAAAAAACAACGAAAATCCGAAAAAAACAAATTAGAGACAACGAATGTACGAATGAAGAAAATCCGAAAAACTAAAACAGGAACAACGAAAATGAACGAAAAAATTCGTACATTCGTAACTTTTTTTTTTTGTTGAATTGGTAATTTTCCGTGTCCCTTACAATGGTGCTGCTTCGAATAGATTGAATGAAAAATTCGTACATTCGTAACTTATTTTTTCGATTCGTAATTTTCCGTGTCTCTTAAAATGTAATAGCTGTGACGATCCGGGGTGATTAGATTCAAGTGGTGCATGCGATTTTTCAGAAACGTGCCACTCCAGACTTGTGTTTTAGGGCATGGCAGCCCACTTTTATTTAAAGGAAACGAAAAAAGTTCAAATCAACAGAAATCTTCCCTTGCAGGGGGTTCCACCATCACTGCATAACCAAACGATAGCCTCCTGGCTTACTCATTGTCAGCTTCGTGCTGCTTTAGTCGCAGGCTACACCTGCCTGCTTCAGACTGCCACCTCCAGTCTTAGGCTCCTGTCTCTATCTCCTGGAACTCTCCCAACCTCCTGGCCAGACTTCCTGTCTGCTGGGCGGAGCCGTCTCCAGGTCTGAGCCCAGAATTCTCTTCCTGGGATGTTTTTGAACCCAGCCCACAGGTGTGTAATTAGCATACCTGCAGGGGTCAAGTCCTGGGGAAAAAAGTGTGGGAACTCCCACCCAAGATCCACTCCACCACCAAAAAAAATAAAAAAAAAATATATAATACGCTCATATGCATATATATTTCACAGAAAATACAGTGACTGCGAATGCGACATACTACAGGAGATGATCAGACTGCGAATGCGACATACTACAGATGACCAGACTGCAAATGCGACATACTACAGATGACCAGACTGCAAATGCGACATACTACAGATGACCAGACTGCAAATGCGACATGCTACAGGAGATGATCAGGCTACAAATGCGACATACTACAGGAGATGATCAGGCTACAAATGCGACATACTACAGGAGATGATCAGGCTACAAATGCGACATACTACAGGAGATGATCAGGCTACAAATGCGACATACTACAGGAGATGATCAGGCTACAAATGCGACATGCTACAGGAGATGACCAGACTGCAAATGCGACATACTAGAAGATGACCAAGTAGCCAGTTTTAAAATTTAAACCTGTCCTCTTTATAGCACCCTTCTTCACATTCCTGTCCTCACCCCCTTCACATTCCTGTCCTCACCCCCTTCACATTCCTGTCCTCACCCCCTTCACATTCCAGTCCTCACCCCCTTTGTAGATCCCCCCTTCACATTCCTGTCCTCACCCCCTTCACATTCCTGTCCTCACCCCCTTCACATTCCTGTCCTCACCCCCTTTGTAGATCCCCCCTTCACATTCCTGTCCTCACCCCCTTTGTAGATCCCCCCTTCACATTCCTGTCCTCACCCCCTTCACATTCCTGTCCTCACCCCCTTTGTAGATCCCCCCTTCACATTCCTGTCCTCACCCCCTTCACATTCCTGTCCTCACCCCCTTTGTAGATCCCCCCTTCACATTCCTGTCCTGCCTCCCTTTGTAGATCCCCCCTTCACATTCCTGTCCTGCCTCCCTTTGTAGATCCCCCCTTCACATTCCTGTCCTGCCTCCCTTTGTAGATCCCCCCTTCACATTCCTGTCCTGCCTCCCTTTGTAGATCCCCCCTTCACATTCCTGTCCTGCCTCCCTTTGTAGATCCCCCCTTCACATTCCTGTCCTGCCTCCCTTTGTAGATCCCCCCTTCACATTCCTGTCCTGCCTCCCTTTGTAGATCCCCCCTTCACATTCCTGTCCTGCCTCCCTTTTATATCACCTCTCCTCATTCCTTTCAGTTTCTGATTCTTTCCCCCTCCGTCCTTCATTACAGTGCCCTCTGTCTTACCTTACACAGGACACAGATGACATCAGAGGCACAGAGCTGACATCGGAAGTGCAGCAAAGGGATGGACAGAGGGCGGGACCTGCCCCAGTTAACTGATTGGTTGATAGACTGCAGAGCGGTTCTATCAACCAATCAGTTAACTGGGCCAGCCCCTGCCTTCCGTGCATCGCTGTGCTGCTCTTCCGATGTCAGCTCTGTGAGGAAAACAGAGCTAGCAGGCAGCGGCAGCTGATGACAAAAAAGCTTTAATGGCGTGACCACGGCGGGGCCGCACAGATGATTGATGCGGTCCGGACTTGGTCCACTCTGCCTGTTAAAATCTAGAGCCTCGGGCGGCTCTAGTCCTAAAGAAGAGAGGGAACGGCGTTCCTGCTATGAAAAAAGTGCAGGGACGCCGTTCCCACGCGTTCCCGCTGGACTCGAGCCCTGCATACCTGCCAAAATCAGGCATGTGCTGCTTATCTGCACCTGTGAGATGGGGCGCATCTCCACATAGCAAACACATTACATAAAATTATGAATTATGCTCCGATTACGAATCTACGAATCTTACGAATTTTACGAATCTATGAATAAGTACGAATGCGTCCGAATTTCGAATAAACGAAAATTAAACTAACGAAAAAACGAATCAACGAAAAAATAACTCTTACGAATGTACGAATCGTTACGAATACGAACACCGACGACTTACGAATGTACGAATCGTTAAGAATTAACGGAAACGAAAAAAACGAAACGAAAATAAACACATTTTTTTGTTGTGCACATGTCTAATGGTCTGTCCAAGGATGGTCGGTGGTGTCCATGGGGGGTCTTAGTTTTTTTTTACTTCGGTTTGCATTGAGGAGCAGAAGTTCTGTTTTCGATCCATTGAGTTTGAGGGAGCTAGTGGTCATCCAGTCATCTGTCATTGTGAGACTATGACATCACAGGACATGCTCAGGCACCGCCTCCACCATAGCCGCCCGAACACACTGTAGCAGGCACTTGTATGGTCTCGGCTGGCTCCGGGCCGAGCATCACAGCCATATTTTTTACTGGCAATCTTTTCTTTTTACTGGTATTTACTGGCAGGAGAAAATTGCCTGTTTTTTACTGGCAACACTGATAGGCACCATGTGGTGGAGAGTGTGGATACTTCGGCACTAGCATCCCATCCTCCCTTGCCAACATTTGGAGGGCTGTGGGATACCTTCCCTTTGCTTGCAAGGTTTGGAATTACCCACAGGGGCTCACCACTCTCAATGGTTTACAGCGGGACCTGGTCTTCAGCATAATCTTCCTGGAGCTGGGCCGGGGGCAGATGGCCAAAATCCCCATCATTGGACACCTCAAGTAAAATGGTACTTAGATGACCAATGTTTCAGCCACACCTTCCAGGATTCCATGGGCTGACGATCTCTCCACAGAAATCGATCCCCTGTGTCTAGAAGAGAGGACCTGGAGAATCTGCCCTCAAGGAGGATGGCCCCATGCGATTGGATTTTTACCTTAGACACATATATACACTCTGTCATGTTGATTGATGCTCTGATGTGTAATACATCTACGGTATGTTATTTCCAAGTGAAATGTTGAAGTTTTGCTGTCTGGAAACTGAACATGTATAAATGTTTATTATTGCATTTTTTTATGTAAAAATGTCTTGTTCTATTTGATTGTAGAAATCTGATAATATGGGGGGGGGGCTGTTTTTCCTTTGGGGGAGTCCTGGGGTTAGGTCCCTTAACGACATCCTGGGGTGTTGTTGTTTTGGTTCTAAGTTTTGTGAACTTGATGGGGACGTAGTGCATTTTTACAAGGGGTTAGGGTAAGGCATAGCCTGTGGTAGTTTCCCTGGCTGGCCCATAGATGTCCCATAGCCGGAGTGTTAGCTGTGACTTTAGTAGTGACTGGAGTTATGTGGGAGCCTCGCCCTGGGGAAGAGGCACCATGGGAAGCAGATGAGAGACATATAACTTGGTTGGAAGCTAGGAGAGTAGTAGCCATTACTTGGAGAAGTAGTCTACTAAATTCCATGTGGTGTTGGACAATCGAGGCTCAGCATGTAGTCGTAAGACTTTTACCATTACCATTTTACCGCCAACATTTTCGCAACATCTCCAAGATATGCTTCTTCCTAGCCAAGACACCAAAAAGCCTCTAATTCACTCCCTCCCTGGTCATCTCTCGCCTCAACTACGGCAACTCCCTCCTCATTGGTTTACCCTCACATAGGCTATCCCCCTTCAGTCCATCATGAATGCTGCTGCCAGGCTCATCCAACTTACCAACCGCTCAGCGTTTGCTACCCCTCTCTGCCAATCCCTCCACTGGCTTCCACTCCCCAAACGAATTAACCGCTTGCAGACCAGCCGCCGCCATTATACTGCGGCAGGTCGGCGCGATCCTGCAAGCTATAAGTCAGCTCCTTTAACCACATGCCGACCGCGCTATAGTCGAAAGACGTCTACAGCACGGTCGGGTTTCCCTGAGTGGACGTCCTACGGACGTCCTCCCAGAAACTTGCTGGGGCGCGCACTCGGGAACATCCGTGACCGCCGGGTCCCGAGGACCCGGCGCATCACGGATCACGGTAAACAGCCGCTGATAGCGGCCGTTTACCACGTGATCGCTCCGTCAAATGACGGAGCGATCACATGTACACAAACCGGCGCCACGTCATGACGCCGGTTCCTGCCCTCCACTCTCTGTACCGATCGGAACAGAGAGGGGAGAAGCGGAGAGGGGGAGAGACGGGACCAGCGCTGTGGGCTGGATGTGTAGTGCCCACAGCGCTGGTCAATACACTGCCACCGCTGTGCAATGCTCTGCCACCACTGTGCAATGCTCTGCAACCAACCACTGTGCAATGCTCTGCCACCACTGTGCAATGCTCTGCAACCAACCACTGTGCAATGCTCTGCCACCACTGTGCAATGCTCTGCAACCAACCACTGTGCAATGCTCTGCAACCAACCACTGTGCAATGCTCTGCAACCAACCACTGTGCAATGCTCTGCCACCACTGTGCAATGCTCTGCAACCAACCACTGTGCAATGCTCTGCAACCACTGTGCAATGCTCTGCAACCAACCACTGTGCAATGCTCTGCGACCACTGTGCAATGCTCTGCAACCAACCGTGCAATGCTCTGCAACCACTGTGCAATGCTCTGCCACCACTGCAATGCTCTGCAACCACTGTGCAATGCTCTGCCACCACTGCAATGCTCTGCAACCACTGTGCAATACTCTACCAATACTGTGCAACACTGTAATACTCTGCCAATACTCGCCAATACTCAGCCAATACTCGCCAATATTCTGCCAATACTCGCCAATATTCTGCCAATACTCGCCAATATTCTACCAATACTCGCCAATATTCTGCCAATACTCTGCAATAATTTTTGATAGAAACAAAGAATTTTTTTTTTTTTTTTTACCGAACTTTCAGTATTTTTTGATTTATAGCGCAAAAAATAAAAAACCCAGCGGCGATTAAATACTGCCAAAAGAAAGCTCTGTTTGTGTGAAAAAAAGGACACAAAATTCATTTGGGTACAGTGTTGCATGACGGAGTAATTGTCATTCAAAGTGTGAGAGCACCGAAAGCTGAAAATTGGTCTGGTTAGGAAGGGGGTTTAAGTGCCCAGTGGGTAAGTGGTTAAGCGGAATAGCATGCGCGCACGCGCCCACTGCACTGCGGGGGTGCCGATGCTCGGGGCCGACGGTCGCGATGACCGCGGGCATGATAGGCAGAACAGGGACGTGTGTGTGTATAAACACACAAATCCCAGTTTTGTTCTGTGAAGGAGAGACAGAGCGTGAGTTCCTAATAGCTAGGAACCACGATCTCTCATCCCCTCTAGTCAGTTCCCTCCCCCTACAGTTAGAACACACAGTCAGGGAACACAGTTAACCCCTTGATCGCCCCCTAGTGTTAACCCCTTCCCTGCCATTATACAGTAATCAGTGCATTTTTATAGCACTGATCGCTGTATAATTGTCAATCGTCCCAAAAATGTGTCAAAAGTGTCCGATGTGTCCGCCATAATGTTGCAGTCTCTATAAAAATCGCAGATCACCGACATTACTAGTATAAAAAAAAAATACTAAAAATGCCATAAAACTATCCCCTATTTTGTAGACACTATAACTTTTGCGCAAACCAATCAATATACGCTTTATTACCAAAAATATGTAGAAGAATAGATATCAGCCTAAACATATCGCAAAAAATGCTCTGGTCATTAACCACTTCAATACCCGCCCATAGTCATATGACGCCCACAAGGTGGATCTACCATCCTGGGTGGGCGTCATATGACGTCCTCGGGTTCCCGGCCGCCTGGGGGGCGCGCGCCCGCGGCATCGCTCGGGACCCGGTGCGAGTGCCCGGCGGCCGCGATGTCCGCCGGGCACCCGCGATTGCCGTTAAAACAACGGGACCGGGCGGGACCGTGGAGCTGTGTGTGTAAACACACAGCTCCACGTCCTGTCAGCGGAGAGGAGACCGATCATGTGATCCCAGTACAGAGGATCACATGATCGGTCTCCTCCCCTTAAGTCCCCTCCCCCTACAGTTAGAATCACTCCTATTAGGGACACACATTAACCCCTGCAGCGCCCTCTAGTGTTAACCCCTTCCCTGACAGTCACATTTACACAGTAATCATTGCAATTTTATAGCAACGATCGCTGTGTAAATGTGAATGGTTCCAAAAATGTGTCAAAAGTGTCCGAAGTGTCCGCCGCAATGTCGCAGTCACGAAAAAAAAATCGCAAATCGCCGCCATTACTAGTAAAAAAAAAAAAATAAATAAATTCAATAAATCTATCCCCTATTTTGTAGACGCTATAACTTTTGCGCAAACCGATCAATATACGCTTATTGCGATTTTTTTTACCAAAAATATGTAGAAGAATACGTATCGGCCTAAAAAATGGGATATTTATTATAGCAAAAAGTAAAAAATATTGTGTTTTTTTTCAAAATTGTCGCTCTTCTTTTGTTTATAGCGCAAAAAATAAAAACCGCAGGGGCGATCAAATACCACCAAAAAAGAAAGCTCTATTTGTGGGGAAAAAAAGGACGTCAATTTTGTTTGGGTGTAACGTCGCACGACCGCGCAATTGTTAGTTAAAGCGACGCAGTGCCGAATCGCAAAAAGTGCTCTGGTAAGGAAGGGTGTTTAAAAGCCCTGTATTGAAGCGGTTAAGCAGCCAAATCTTCCAGGGCTGAACTGGTTAAATTCAAGGTACTAACAACAATATACAAAGCCACCCACAACTCAGTCCCCAGCAACATCACCAACCTGGTCTCAAAATACCAACCAAATCATTCTCTTTGTTCCTCCCAAGACCTTGTGCTCTCTAGTTCTCTTGTCACCTCTTCCCTTGCTCGGCCCCAAAACTTCTCCAGAGTCTCTCATATCCTCTGGAACTCATTACCCCAATCTGTCCAACTATCTCCTACTCTGTCACTATCAGACGATCTTTGAAACCTCATCTCTTCAGAGAGACCTATCCTGCCTACACTTAAAGTGGTTGTAAACCCTTACAAACCACTTTGACCTACAGGTAAGCCTAGATTAAGGCTTACCTGTAGGTCCAATAAATATCTCCTAAACCATGTAGAAAATTTAGAAAAGAAAAGGCACCGCTATCTACGGCGCATGCGCTGTAGACAGCGGCGCGCAGGCGCACTGCGCATGCCGAGATCACGGCGATATGCCACTCTCGTGCGCGGGAGTGACGTCATCGCCGCTCCAGCGAATGACAGCGCTGGATCGGCGAGACCCGGAAGTCACTCCGGGTTTGATGGCGGCGCAGAAGATCGTGGATAGACATGTGCACAACAAAAAAATGTGATTATTTTCGTTTCAGTTTTTTAGTTTCCGTTGATTCGTAACGATTTGTAAATTCGTACGTCGTCGGTGTTCGTATTCGTAACGATTCGTATTTTTGTTCCAGTTATTTTTTCGTTGATTCGTTTTTCCGTTAGTTTAATTTTCGTTTATTCGTTTATTCGAAATTCGGACGCATTCGTATTTATTCGTACATTCGTAACATTCGTAGATTCGTAATCGGAGCATAATTCATAATGTTATGTAATGTGTATGCTATTATTACATTTTAAGAGACACGGAAAATTACGAATCGAAAAAAAAAGTTACGAATGTACGAATTTTTTCGTTCAATCCATTCGAAGCACGTTAAGCAGCGCCATTGTAAGAGACACGGAAAATTACGAATCGAAAAAAAAAAGTTACGAATGTACGAATTTTTTCGTTCAATCCATTCGAGGCACGTTAAGCAGCGCCATTGTAAGGGACACGGAAAATTACCAATTCAACAAAAAAAAAAATTACGAATGTACGAATTTTTTTCGTTCATTTTGATTTACGTTGTTCCCGTTTTCGTTTTTCGGATTTTCTTCTTTCGTAGATTCGTTGTTTCTAATTAGTTGTTTTCGGATTCGTTCGATTCGAATGATTAGTTATTCGTTAAAATTTTTAGCGAATCGTTCGTTCATTCGTATGATAACGAATGAACGAAAATAACACATAAAAACGAAAAACGAAAAAAAACGAAACGAATTGCACATGTCTAATCGTGGATGAGGACCGCTTCAGGGGCTTCGTTCTCAGGTAAGTCATTCATAATGAGCTAGTATGCTATGCATACTAGCTCATTATGCCTTTGCCTTGCAGGTTCCGTTTTTCATTTTTTTTTTTTTACATAGGCTTTACTTCCTCTTTAACAACTGTGTATTTATTTTCTCCACCAGCCCATCCCCCACAGCTATTACCTTTTGTATCTCTTCCTCTTAAATTGTAAGCTCTAACGAGCAGGACCCTCTGATCCCTACTGTATTAAAACTGTACTGTAATTGTACTGATCGCCATTATGTTGTAAAGCGCTGCGTAAACTGTCGGCGCTATATACAACAAATCCTGTACAATAATAATCTCTCTTCATTTTGGGAGAGGACTGTGTGGTGCATAGGGACTATGGAGTTTGGGACTACTTACATCCTCCAGCTTTGGCATGCCTGGCTCTGGGGGGCTCCTTCTGTAGGTGGGGGCATCTCTTAGGTCATATCTTGTAATACCGCGTACACGCGGTCGGAATTCTCGTCGGAAAAAGCTCTGATGTTTTTCCCGTCGGAATTCCGACGGAATTTCGCTCAAACTGTCTTGCCTACACACGGTCACACCAAATTCCGACGGTCACTAACACAGCGGCATAAAACACGTTCGACTGCACTATAAAGCCCCATACACACGGTCGGATTTTCGCATGGATTCTGTCCTATCGGACAATGTTGTCGAAAAATCCGACCGTGTGTAGGCACCATCGGACAGTGTACGTCAGATTGTCCGACGGACAAAGTCCTATCTCCTGCTGGATAGATTTTTCGACAACAAAGTCCGATCACACCAAATCCGATCGTGTGTATCGAATTCCTGACGGACAAAGTGCCACGCATGCTCAGATCACATTACAAGACCAAAGCTATTGGCTACTAGCCTCTACGTAGTCCCGTCGTAGGCAACAAACGTCACCACGTTCAGAATGATCGGATTTTCCGACAACTTTGTCCGACCGTGTGTACGCAAAACCAACATCGGACAAAGTACAACGGACATGATCCGACGGACCTGGTCCACGGATAATCCGCGCGTGTGTATGGGGCTTTAAAGGGAAGTTTAATGCTTCCGAGCATGCGTCGAATTGTTTCCGAGCATGCGTTGGAATTTTGCGTGTCGGAATTGCATACACACGATCGGAAAATCCGATAGAAAGGTTTTCCATCGGAAAAATTAAGAACAGGTTCTCAATCCAAAGTCCGTTGGAAATTCTGACAGAAAAAGACCGATGGGCGTACACACGGTCGGAAAATCCGATGAAAAGCTCCCATCGGACTGTTTCCATCGGAAATTCCGACCGCGTGTACGCGGCATTAGACTCTGCTATGGACTGTTTGCAACCTTGAAGCTTTGCGTTGTCGCCCCTCATGGGAGGCTGACTTGTACCTTACATTATTAATTCAATAAATTCTCGAAAAGACACTTTCTGGTGTGTACCGCTCCTTCCTCTGACCCACATGGGAACACCTCCCTGAAATGGACCTTTGCATTGGGGTCACAGTGGTATCCATCGCCGGCTAAGCCTATAAATTATTGTCATTCTGCAGGCCGACCCAGGAAAGATTTATATTGATTTCTATTTTTTATCACCTCTGTCTGAGGATGGCTCCTGCAGCAGTGAGAAGTGAGAGGTCCCCTGAGGTCTGACAGTTGCTGCCTTGTCAGCTGCTGATAATAACACACATGAGGCTTCACAAAAGTATAACATATGCAGGATTGTCATTACACAAGTTATTTTCCTTTTTTTATTACTGAAAATAGATTTTCCGGTTCACTAAAGGCATTACTAGACATGTGCACAACAAAAAAATTTGTTTATTTTCGTTTTTTTTTTTTTCGTTAATTCGTAGCGATTCGTAAATTCGTAAGAGTTATTTTTTCGTTGATTCGTTTTTTAGTTAGTTTAATTTTCGTTTATTTGAAATTCGGACGCATTCGGACACATTCGTACATTCGTAACATTCGTAGATTCGTAATTGGAGCATAATTCTAATAATTTTATGTAATGTGTATGCTATTATTACATTTTAAGAGACACGGAAAATTACGAATCGAAAAAAAAGTTACGAATCGAAAAAAAAAAGTTACGAATCCCAAAAAAAAAGTTACGAATCGAAAAAAAAAAGTTATGAATCGGAAAAAAAACGTACAAATCGAAAAAAAAAAAAGTTACGAATCGAAAAAAAAAAAAGTTCCGAATTTTTTCGTTCAATCCATTCGAAGCACGTTAAGCAGCGCCATTGTAAGAGACACGGAAAATTACCAATTCAACAAAAAAAAAAAGTTACGAATGTACGAATTTTTTCGTTCATTTTCGTTGTTCCTGTTTTGGTTTTTCGGATTTTTTTCATTCGTACATTCGTTGTTTCTAATTAGTTTTTTTTCGGATTTTCGTTGTTTTTCAGATTCGTCCGATTCGAACGATTCGTTAATCGGATTCGTTCGATCCGAACGATTCGTTCATTCGTACAAAAACGAACGAACGAAAATAACGAAAAAAACCCGAAAAACTAAAAAAAATTGTCTATTTTGTATTTTGATATAAATCTACAGAATTCGGAACAAGATTACCGTATATACTCGGGTATAAGCCGAGTTTTTCAGCACATTTTTTTTGTGCTGAAAATTCCCCCCTCGGCTTATACTCGAGTCAAGCACTTTTCTGCAGCAGAAAATGACATTTTCCGACCCGAATTTGGGGCCCCGTATCTCGGGGCCACTTGGTGCTAGAAATCCCCAAATTTGCTATGCCAACCCAGTGGACCTAGCACCCAGTACAACATATCCAAAGATGGGGTTCCTAGAACCAAGTGACCCCGAGATATGGGGCACCAAATTCGGTTCGGAAAATGTCATTCTCTGCTGCAGAAAAGTGCTTGACATTTTCCGACCCGAATATTCAAACCCAGTGGAACTAGCACTACAACATATCCAAAACTGGGGTTCCTAGCACCAAGTGACCCCGAGATACAGTACCCCAAAGTCGGTCAACTGTGTCCATCTGCAGCAATGTCATTTCGGGACCCTTTGGGTCCAGAGACCCCAAATTTTGGCTGCAGCTAGGGGGCATCTAGGAACCCTTAACTACCAAGTTTGAAGTTTGGGGGACCTATGGCTACAAATGGGCATTGTTGACCCTCTTTTCCACTTACAGTAGCTGCGCATTTCTCACCCTAGGCTTATACTCGAGTCAATACGTTTTCCCCAGTTGTTTGTGGTAAAATTAGGTGCCTCGGCTTATATTCGGGTCGGCTTATACTCGAGTATATACGGTACTTTAAATATCCAAAAGCAGTTATGTATCTAAAATATAAAATAGAACTACTGTCAGCTATAAAGTGCAGATACCTAACTTATCTTCCATACACGTCTCTCACGGTCTCACCCCGGTATCAACACCACCAGTGAGATCTACATTCCAGAACATACGGCTCATCTCCCTGTATCCATGGGCGTCCGCAGGTAGGAGCAAGGTGGGGGGGGGGCCAGGTGCCCCCCCCCCCCTGGAATCAGGGATTGGATCAGGAGTGATGACCCCCATCACCCCTCTCTGTCACCCCTCTCTCACCCCTCTGTCTTTTTCACCCCCCTCTGTCTCTCTCTGTCACCCCCCCTCTGTCTCTCTCTGTCACCCCCCCCCCTCTGTCTCTCTGTCACCCCCCCCCCCCCCCCCTCTGTCCCTCTCTGTCATCCCCCTGTCTCCCTCTCTCACCACATGTATGCAGTTTCTGACAGTCTCTTGAGCCATGTATGCAGTTTCTGATAGTCTCTTGGGCCATGTATGCAGTCTCTGGTCATCTCTTGTGCCATGTCCACAGTCTCTTACAGTCTCTTGAGCCATGTATGCAGTCACTGACAGTCTCTTGGGCTATGTATTCAGTCTCTGACAGTCTCTTGAGCCATGTATGCAGTCACTGACAGTCTCTTGGGCTATGTATTCAGTCTCTGACAGTCTCTTGAGCCATGTATGCAGTCACTGACAGTCTCTTGGGCCATGTATTCAGTCTCTGACAGTCTCTTGGGCCATGTCCACAGTCACTGACAGTCTCTTGGGCCATGTATTCAGTCTCTGACAGTCTCTTGGGCCATGTCAGCAGTCTCTGACAGTCTCTTGGGCCACATCCGCAGTCTCTGACAGTCTCTTGTACCATGTCTGTAGTCTCTGACAGTCTCTTGGGCCACATCCGCAGTCTCTGACAGTCTCTTGTACCATGTCTGCAGTCTCTGACAGTCTCTTGTGCCATGTCTGCAGTCTCTGACCATCACCTGTACTACGTCTGCAGTCTCTGACCGTGATAATGTGATAATGACATTGTAGAAAAGGTCAGAGCATGGGTGACCTTAAAATGATGCCCCCCCCCCTGAAAAAAGTTCTGCGGACGCCCATGCCTGTATCCATAACACCAGCAAAAGATGCATTCATGTATATTAAGCTAATACAATACAAGTGAAATCAACATTTTAGTACACAGCTTACACCCCAGTATTCACACCACCAGTGAGCTCTGCACTCCAGCACACAAAGGTCATTTTTATACACGATTTATTTAGCGCCAACAGTTTACGCAGCACTTTACAAAGTATAAGGGGGGGGGGGGGGGACAACACAATTACAGTACAATACAAAAGGTACAGGAGGGCCCGGCTCGTAGAGCTTACATTCTAAAGGGACGGGGTGATGGTACAAAAGGTAATAGCTGCAGAGAATGATTTGATGGGGGTGGCTCGGGGACAGTTGTTATTAGGTGGGTGTGGGATAGGCTTCCCTGAATAAATGAGTCTTCAGGGATCTCCTAAAGGTGAACAGGGTAGGGGCTGATCGGACATAATGGGGCAGGGAGTTCCAGAGGATGGGAGACGCTCTGGAGAAGTCCTGAAGGTGAGCATGAGGGGAGGTAACAAGGGAGCTAGAGAGCAGGAGGTCCTGGGAGGAGCGGAGGGGACGATTTGGGTGATATCTGCAGATGAGGTTGGTGATGTAGATATGGGCGATGTTGTGGATGGCTTTGTATGTTATGGTGGGGGAGGGGAAGCCAGTGAAGGGATTGGCAGAGAGGGGCGGCAGTCACGGATCGATAAGTGAGGTGTATTAGTCTAGCAGCAGCATTCATAATAGACTGAAGGGGGAGGAGCCTGTGTAAGGGTCAGCCATTAAGGAGAGAGTTGCAGTAGTCAAGGCGGGAAATAATCAAGGCGTGAATACGTTGTTTTGTGGTGATATTAGTTAGGAAGTGTCGAATTCTGGAGATGTTGCGGAGGTGAAGGCGGCAGGATTTAGCCAGTGATTGGATGTGGGGGCTGAAGGAGAGGTCAGAGTCAAGGATTACACCCAGGACCCTGCCATGTGTGAAGGGACCAATGGTTGTGCCATTGATATGAATGGTGAAGTCACAGGGGGGGGGGGGGGGGGCCGGGGGGGGGGGGGGGCGGGCGCGGACCGGGAAGGAGGAAATATAAGAAGCTCAGTTTTAGAAAGATTGAGTTTGAGGAAGTGGTGTGACATCCATACCGATATGTCATTCAGCAAGTTTGAGATCCGTGAGGAGATTAAGGGGGTGAGTTGAGAAGTGGAGAGATGGATCTGGGTGTCGTCGGCATAGAGGTGGTATTGGAGACCATGGGAGGTTATCAACTGGCCCAGGGAAGAGGTATAGAGCGAGAATAGGAGGGGCCCAAGGACGGAACCTTGGGGTACCCCAACACAAAGAGGAAGGGGAGAGGAGGAGATGGAGTTGTAAGTGACACCCAAAGTGCGCTGAGATAGGTAGGAGGAGAACCAGGATAAAGCAGAATCACGGAGTCCAAGGGAGTGTAATTTGCTGAGAAGGAGCAGGTGGTCAACTGTGTCAAAGGCAGCAGAGAGGTCTAAAAGTATCGAGTATGGAGTATGGAGTAGTGGCCGTTAATTTTAGCAGTTAGTAGGTCATTGGTGAGTTTTAGTAGGGCAGTTTCAATAGAATGTTGTGGGCAGAAGCCAGACTTTAGGGGGTCGAGAAGGTTGTTGTCCATGAGGTAGCGACTCGTTTGGTCATGGACAAGGCGTTCGATGAGCTTGGAGGCAAATGGGAGCAGGGAGATGGGTCTTAAGTTATTCAAACAGGTGGGGTCTGGTGAGGGTTTTTTGAGTATGGGGGTAACCAGTGCATGTTTGAGCGGGGAAGGAAAGGTGCCGGAGAGGGAGAGGTGGAAGATGTGGGTTAGGGAGTTGAGGATAGAGTGGGAAGGTGGTCGCAGTAATTGTGAGGGGACAGGGTCCAGGGAACAGGTAGTGAGGTGGGCCATGGAGAGGAGTTTATCAACTTCATCTGTGGTAACTGGGCAAAAAGAGGAGAGTATTGAGTACCACACCGATGTGTTGGGTAGGGGAGGAATTTGAATGCTGGATATCTACTTGGGAATTGTGTCGATTTTGCTATTGAAATGGTTGGCAATCTGTTGAGCGGTAATCAAGTTGGTGGGTGGGGGCAATGGGTCATCTTCCTAGGATCCACACAACCTGTGAGCTCTGCACTCCAGCACACACAGGTCAACTCTGCAGGATGCACACCACCAATGAGGCCTGCACTCTAGCACACAAAGCGCATTTACTCAAGATCCACACCACCAGTGAGAGGATCACTCCAGCACACAAAGCTCATCACCCCAGGATCCATTTCACTAGTGAGATGTACACTCCAGTATACATGGCTCACTCTCAATTATCCACACCACCAGTGATATCTGCAAGCCAGTATACACAGCTCACTCCCCAGTATCCACACCACCAGTGAGATCTCCACTCCAGCACACAAAGCTCATTTACACAGGATCCACACCCCCAGGGAGCTTTGCACTCCAGCACACAAAGGTCACCCCCTCAGGATCCACACCACCAGTGAGCTCTGTACTCCAGCAGACAAAGGTCATCTCCCCAGGATCCACACCACCAGTGAGCTCTGCACTCCAGCACACAAAGGTCACCCCCTCAGGATCCACACCACCAGTGAGCTCTGTACTCCAGCACACAAAGGTCACCCCCTCAGGATCCACACCACCAGTGAGCTCTGTACTCCAGCAGACAAAGGTCATCTCCCCAGGATCCACACCACCAGTGAGCTCTGCACTCCAGCAGACAAAGGTCATCTCCCCAGGATCCACACCACCAGTGAGATCTGCACTTCAGCACACAAAGGTCATCTTCCCAGGATCCACACCACTAGTGAGATCTCCCCAGGATCCATACCACCATTAAGATCTGCATTTCAGCACACAAATGTAATCTTAGCAGTATTCCACACCAGGGCCGACTCTAGGCTTTGTGAGGCCTTAGGCAACATTTAGACATGAGGCCCCACTCACACCCATTGCAGGGGTTAAGGAAGAACCCCTGAGGCCGAGCATCTTATTACTGCTGCTGCTTGTGTGGGTGGGATGTGTACTGCGCCAATCACATGGGATGAATAGGAGAGGAGGGTCAGCAAGGATTGGCGCAGTACACATCCCACCCATACAAGCAGCAGCAGTAGTTAGATGCTCCACCTCAAGGTGAATAGGGGTGGGTGGTATGTGCAGGAGGTGGGCACGGGGTGAATAGGGGTGGGTGGTATGTGCAGGAGGTGGGCACGGGGTGAATAGGGGTGGGTGGTATGTGCAGGAGGGGGGCACGGGGTGAATAGGGGTGGGTGGTATGTGCAGGAGGGGAGCACGGGGTGAATAGGGGTGGGTGGTATGTGCAGGAGGGGGGCACGGGGTGAATAGAGGTGGGTGGTATGTGCAGAATGGGGGCACGGGGTGAATAGGGGTGGGTGGTATGTGCAGGAGGGGGGCACGGGGTGAATAGGGGTGGGTGGTTTGTGCTGGAGGGGGGCACGGGGTGAATAGGGGTGGGTGGTATGTGCAGGTGGGGGGCACGGGGTGAATAGGGGTGGGTGGTATGGGCAGGTGGGGGGCACGGGGTGAATAGGGGTGGGTGGTATGTGCCGGCGGGGGGCTGGGGGTGAATAGGGGTGGGTGTTTTGTGCAGGACGGGGGCACGGGGTGAATAGGGGTGGGTGGTATGTGCAGGAGGGGGGCACGGGGTGAAAAGGGATGGGTGGTATGTGCAGGAGGAGGGCACGGGGTGAATAGGGGTGGGTGGTATGTGAAGGAGGGGGGCACGGGGCGAATAGGGGTGGGTGGTATGTGAAGGAGGGGGCACGGGGTGAATAGGGGTGGGTGGTATGTGCAGGAGGGGGGCACGGGGTGAATAGGGGTGGGTGGTATGTGCAGGAGGGGGGCACGGGGCGAAAAGGGGTGGGTGGTATGTGCAGGAGGGGGGCACGGGGTGAATAGTGGTGGGTGGTATGTGCAGGAAGGGGGCACAGGGGGGGATTTCCGATCTTGGGCAATAAGCACTCAGCATCACTCTATGAACATTCACTCCCATCTCAGCAAGCTACAGCTCCACCTCCTCCCTTGTAAGATTTTTGCAGACAGCATTGAAGCACACTGAGTGGAAGCGCCAGAAAGAGCTGAGAGAGAGGGAGGATAATCCATGCCCGCGTGCGTCTGTGTCTTTTACAAATGTGACAGGAGCCAGAGAGTGACAGGCGCGGCTTTGTCTCATACATGGGTGCCCTGTAGGACAGACTCAGGGATGGCTCTTAGGCAAATTAGGCAGTTGCGATGTCCCTGTGAGTGCAAGGCCCTAGGCGACCGCCTAATTTGCCTAATTAGAGAGCCGCCTCTGATCCACACCGCCAATGAGACCTGCTCTCTAGCACACAAAGCCCATCTACTCCAGATCCACACCACCAGTGAGCTCTGCACTCCAGCACACAAAGGTCATCTCCCCAGGATCCGCACTACTGGCAAGACGTGCATTGAAGCACACACAGCTCACTCCCCTGTATCCACACTACCAGTTAGTCAGGGGTTAAGTCCTGGGGAAAAAAGTGTGGGAACTCCCACCCAAGATCCACTCGCCCACCAAAAAAAAAAAAAATGATACGCTCATATGCACGAACACTTCAAAAGTGGAATTTTTCATCCAATTTCCGTATTGTGTGGATGAAGCTTAACTGTTAGTACATAAAAAAAAAAAATCCTCAATAAAAAAAAAAAAAACATAAATACGGTAATTCTCTGAATAATCAGCAGTCATACAATTGTGCTTCCATGTAATGTGATCATCATGTTCTGATCTTTATTGGGGAATGTTATTTTGTATATAGAGTGTTTATGTGGTGAGTTTACACTTTTCATTGAACAGAGTTTGGATAACACAGGGTTAAACGGAAAGGTCATAAATGAACTGCATATTATGTGGACAGAATGCTTGGGGGGAGATAGTGATGTGTTCCTGCTTAGGGGATGTATGTTAGCTTGGGGGGGGGGGGGGGGCTACAAACTCTGCAGGGGCTCCAACACACACTCGCTGCTATTCCAACCCTTCACATATTTCCACATAAACTTCCCTCCTGGCATTAAACTTTGCCAGGTATTGTGCTCAGCTTACCACCCCAAACTGATGTTCCTTCCTCAGCTGACCTCTCTCCCTGCATGTCCTGTGAGCAGAATAGCTGTGCTCCTCCTCTGGGTTCTCTCATCATATGGCACTGAAGATAGAGGAGGGGGGGATTCAGTGGGACACACAGAGCAAGTATGCAGGAGACTGGGGGGGGGGTATAAGGAGACAGAAAATCAGGAGGGGCCGGCGGGGAGGAGCGCATCACGAGAGGTCTGACTAAACACAATCTCTTAGCAGCAGGGACCTGATCTACCCGTCAGATAGCTGTGATTGACAGGTAGATCGAAGTGGAAGCTGTCATGGGGCCCCCTACTGGCAACGCCTGAATGGTCAGGTGTGCGGCACTTACTATTGCGAGCTGTGTCGGCGGCTGCTGGTGTAGCACCTGCCACACAGCTCGCATACTTCAAAGTCTTGCAGGACGCGGCTGCTAACGGGAACTGAGTTCCTGTTGTGGAAAAAGTACAGGAACTCCGTTCCCATGCGTTCCCGCAGGACTTGAGCCCTGCAGTTAGTTCTGAACTTCAGCACACAAAGACCATCTCCCCAGAATCCACACCATCAGTGAGATCTGCATTTCAGTACACATCCAATGACTGTGATAGCAACAACGGGGCACTATTTCTCCCAGTGACACCAATGATGGGGCATTATTCCTCCCATTGACACCAGTGATGGGGTACCATTCCCACCAGTGACACCAATGATGATCCGCTATTCCTTTTATTGACACCAATGATGGGGCACTATTTCACCACTGACACCAAGGCCAGGCCATGTTTTTTCTAGTGTGCTATTCCTCCCACTGAGACCAACGATAGAGCACCGTTCCTCCTACTGACACCAACCATGGTGCATTGTTCCTTCCCACGTTTTCACAGAAATGCACGCACGCGTATTGGAGGCGAATGGGCGTGTGCACGTGCACCATGGTGCACACTTGTGCGTGCCGGTGCATGCCACCCACGCTAGATCCTGGTGCCCTCTAGCCTGTAAAAGAATGGCTGATGCTCACAGACACCACTGACTGGTCTTCAGCTTCCTGGTCCCTGTTACCCTGTGTGCTACTGAACTACCTAATACCGATCCAGCTTGTTTTTGGATACCTCTTGTCTCTCTCCTGGCTCTGACCCCAGCTTGTCCATTGGACCTGCTCTTGTATCCTGCCCTGTGTATGACCCCGGCTTCCCTGACCATGTCTCTGATCTTCTGTCTGCTACCACCGGCAACTTGACCTTAGCTACATCCCCTGACTACACCTCCTGTTTTACCATGTCTGCTGTGATATGTTCAAGGTGCCTACCTGGTGTGCCTACCGGCTGTATCAACCTGCAGTACCTACCTGCTGTGACCAGCCTGTTGCTACGTTCCTGCTGTGCGCTGCACACACCACCACCATCCTACCTGGTACCTGCTGCTCCTCTCATCCAGGGTCCTCCTGCAGGGAGCTCACCAGTGGCGGTCTGTGCATTGTGGGTGCACGGGCACCGCCCCCCCAACACCGCCGCCGCCCTCCCTATTCCTGAGCCCGGCCCCTTTCATTACATTTGCGGAGATGGGGGTGTGTATTTTGAAGCACCTGATTAGAACCAGAGGCTCTGATAGGCTTCAAAATAGGGTGGGCTTGGGGCGCAGAGCATTGCTTCCGAAGCCCACCCAGGTGTGTTGCAACAGTGAATGAATATTCGCTGTTGCAACACTGATCCTCCTCCCGGCCAATCGTGAAGTGTGTAAGCAACCCATTTCCCGAATGGCCAAAACGTCAGGCGATCCTATTGGACGCCTAGCGCCGGGGGGGGGAGCAGAGAGGAGATGCTTTGCGGTAGCTGCTCCAGAAGTGGACATCAGAGCAGCTATCCCCAAGAATGCAATGCTTAAGGACAGGGGCGACCGCGCTAAAAGGTGGCCGCATCAGCTCTGCAATCCATAAAGACCCCACCGCTGCTCTTAAGGCCGGCATCCAGGGTAAGGACTGACCGGCAGACAGCGGGAGGGAGGGGGGGTTTGCAGGGGGTGTTAGTGCCACGCAGCGGGGGGTAGGGGCAGTTGTGGTAGTGCCACTCCTCTGGAGGCCCAGGGAGGGTTGTTTTCCACCCACTCCCAAAAATAAAAACACCAGCAGCCACTGGAGCTCACCATACCAGCATTCCGCGCCAGCTGTACAGCCAGCAAGCCCTGCCTTTTGGACTTAGTGATCTCTGTCATCATGTTCAGGGACACCGGCTTCAGGACCAGGTACACGACAAGGCGCTATAAGCCCCCTTTCCCCTGAACAGGGTAAGAGGGCTTGTGGAAGATCCATATGTGCAGAACACAGCAAGGCCACCTCACCAATGGTAACAGAGTCCAGAAAGATGGTTTATTGGATTATTAGCAAAACAAAGAAGCAACGCGTTTCGTGGCTTGCACACTTTCTCAGGACTTGAGAAAAACATGACTTCAGTAGTGCCAAGGCTGACATACTACAGGAGGGGGACACAGGCATGCTGACATACTACAGGAGGGGGACACAGGCATGCTGACATACTACAGGAGGGGGACACAGGCATGCTGACATACTACAGGAGGGGGTCACAGGCATGCTGACATACTACAGGAGGGGGACACAGGCATGCTGACATACTACAGGAGGGGGACACAGGCATGCTGCTGACATACTACAGGAGGGGGACACAGGCATGCTGACATACTACAGGAGGGGGACACAGGCATGCTGACATACTACAGGAGGGGGACACAGGCATGCTGCTGACATACTACAGGAGGGGGACACAGGCATGCTGACATACTACAGGAGGGGGACACAGGCATGCTGACATACTACAGGAGGAGGACAGTCCTTCAGTGTCCTTCACTGTCCCCCTGCATGCCTTGGCTTCACCCCCCCCCCAGTGATTACATGTCATACATTCTCTGTCTGTCATCTGTCCCCAGTAATGTCATCCTCTGGCGTCTGGCCCAGTGTCACACTCTCCTCCTCACTTGCCCCCCGGCCCCCCCTCGAGTGTGGATGTGTATAGTGATGGGCTCGGAATAATCTGCCTGCTGTCCAATGTACACAGTGATAGGAAATCCGAGTGAGACAATGACGGATCTGTGCTGTCTAGGAGAGGTGGAAGGATGGACAGGGCCCCGGGGCATGCTGGCAGAGACTCCTCGGCAAGTACACAAAACGCGGCTGCTGTGTCTTAGCAATGCAATCTATTCGAAAATGGCGCCAGGCGGCGACATTAAGTTACTGCGCATGCGCCGCCCGGCCGAGCGAGTACGAGCTTTCCCGAGCCCGACCGGCTTCGGAACGGCACATGCGCAGTTACATGATCGGCTCGCGGCCATTATTTTTACTGGCACCCTCTGCCCGTAACGGACATTTACGGGCACCCTAAAAACGGGTGTAAATTACGGGCTGTCCGTAAATCTACGGGCGGTTGGCAACACTGCCCTGCTGTGTTCTTTATATTTGGATCTTATCTATAGCTATAGTAGCCTGGGGGACCTGACACTCGCTGACACTTCTTTCCCAACCTTGTCCCGGATTGCATCGCTCCTACTGTCACAGCTGCTCAGCAGGTCTATTAGGCGGCACTTTCCACATCCCGAGTTCTATTAAACCTGTGAGTAATGATAGTTCTCATAGAGTAATATTTTCTCATTAGGAAATCTGTGAGCGGTGCATTTCTCATTGACCTCTCTAATAAGGGCGATTCGGGCGGCCCAGTCACTTGGTGCTCCACTGACTTTCTCCCTGTCACTGTCTTCTTCTATTCATCGAATGTAAAAAAAAAAATTCTGATTCATTAACAAATAAAGCAGGTGGGGGAGGGGGGGGGGGGTCATCTCCGTCTTCTGAGCTGCAAACTCACAATAGATTCCTTGGCTCACAATCCGATGCCTGACCATGTGGATGTATTCCCCCCATGGCAAAGGAAATATAATAGGAGACAGCAAAATGAACTCTTCCACCTAACAGAAATTTTAAAGCACAACTCTGCCCCCCCTGTCTCTTCTCGGTTTGTAAGCCGGGACCCCGACCGTAGTACCCGCTTGGGAAGCGATACACTAGGGTTGCCACCTTTTCTTCAAGCCAAACCTGAACACTTTAGCGGCCTGGGACATATTTGGGTGCCCCAAGGAGAGTAGTAATAGCGTGCCGCATTGAACGGTGGGTGTGGCCAGATTGCTCTTGCTGACATAATCTCCATGCCCCTCCCCCCTCAGTGATGTCGAACCTGCCCCTAGACAGCCGCACACAGCTGCTTGATGGCAACAGATTTGTGTGTGACTATCTTGGTTACTTGGGGAGCAACAGCCTGGTCTGAATAATGTGTCCGGGTTTCAGTCCGCCTGAAACCCGGACACAGGATTCACCCGGACAGGTGGCAACCCTACGATACACGCACACAGGCTTAGGAAAGACTAAACTTCATGAACATAGTGACAGAGTATGTGGATGACTTGTCCTTAAAGTGATAAAAGGGATTACCTTAAGGCGTTTGAAATATTGATATCTGGTGAGTGTGTACCCTAAGGGGAGTGCTACTCACGTGGTGGTGTCCTTGGTATGTGGGGCACATGTGACAACGATTAGGATCACTGTATTGAGAGCTTCTCCCATCTAGAAGTCATTTTACCATTCCTTATATGCTTAACCATATAAACGCTTGTCCCATTCGGATGAATTTACATGAGCGCTACTATGGCATTATAAGGACACAAGATTTTATCGGACTTTTAAATGCTATTTTATTCATTTAGATAATTATTTTATAGTAGCTGCTGACATGTTTAATGTTTTTATCCTGTATAGTGGCTGTATTTCAGCTCTATTCAGCTAATTTCATCATATTGCATTTCTTTGAAAGCATTTTGGCGCTGAGTGGTGAGGATAGGCTGTTACTGTGACGGATCCTTTTCCTCACTCCGCTGAGTGATTCCGTCAGTAATACTGCTTTCTCCAATCTGACCCTCAGAGAGATATATTATTATAGTGGCATTGAATACAAGTATTTTAATAATTCATTTAACAGGACAGGTTCCCCTCAGAACAGGCCTTGCCATGGTTGACCAAAGAAGTTGAGGTCACGTGCTCAGCGTCATATCCAGAGGTTGTCTTTGGGAAATAGACGTATGAGTGCTGCCAGCATTGCTGCAGAGGTTGTAGGGGTGGGGGGTCAGCCTGTCGGTCCTCAGACCATACGCCGTACACTGCATCAAATTGGTCTGCATGGCTGTCGTCCCAGAAGGAAGCCTCTTCTAAAGATGATGCACAAGAAAGACCGCAAACAGTTTGCTGAAGACAAGCAGACTAAGGACATGGATTACTGGAACCACGTCCTGTGGTCTGATGAGACCAAGATAAAGGTATTTGGTGTCAGATGGTGTCAGGCGTGTGTGGGGGCAACCAGGTGAGGAGGACAAAGACAAGTGTGTCTTGTCTACAGTCAAGCATTGTGGTGGGAGTGTCATGGTCTGGAGCTGCATGAGTGCTGACCGTGTTCTGCCGAGAATGTTCCCCTTGGCGGATAAGGACCCCCCTGTACTGCGCAGGCGCAGCGCTTGCGCAGTACGAAGCAGAACGAAGCCGCCGGAAATAGCCAAAGCAGAAGACAGTAAATCAGCTGTACACGGCGCCTGTAACAGGGCCCCCCTATTCTAACTCTATGTCCACTTGGATAGTGGGGCTCGAACCTGGACATAGGTTAGAATGTAGTGCGCAGGCAGCGTGTACAGCTGTCTTACTTCGGCTATTTTCGTAAACTGCGTTGTGCTTCATTGTGCTTCGTACTGCGCAAGCGCAGCACCTGCGCAGTACAGGAGGGGTCCCTATCCGCCGGGGGAACTTTCTCGGCAAGACACCAGCACTGGGGAGCTACAGTTCATTGAGGGAACCATGAATGCCAACATGTACTGTGACATACTGAAGCAGAGCATGATCCCCTCCCTTCAGAGACTGGGCCGCAGGGCAGTATTCCAACATGATAACCACCCCAAACACACCTCCAACACCACCACTGCCTTGCTAAAGAAGCTGAGGGTAAAGGTGATGGACTGGCTAAGCATGTCTCCAGACCTAAACCCTGTTGGGTATCTGTGGGGCATCCTCAAACGGAAGGTGGAGGAGCACAAGGTCTCTGACATCCACCAGCTCCGTGATGTCATCATGGAGGAGGGGAAGAGGACTCCAGTGACAACCTGTGAAGCTCTGGTGACCTCCATGCCCAAGAGGGTTAAGGCAGTGCTGGAAAATAATGGCGGCCACACAAAACATTGACACTTTGGGCCCAATTTGGACATTTTCACTTAGGGGGTGTACTGACTTTTGTTGCCAGCGGTTTAGACATTAATGGCTGTGTGTTGAGTTGTTTTGAGGGGACGGCAAATTTACACTGTTATACAAGCTGTACACTCACTACTTTACATTGTAGACAAGTGTCATTTCTTCAGTGTTGTCACATGAAAAGAGAGAAGAAAAGATTTACAAAAATGTGAGGGGTGTACTTACTTCTGTGAGATAATGTACATCGAAATAAGTTGGGACAATACGGCTACAATCACCTCAAGGGCAATGTAACCAAAAATATCCATATCTGGAATTCATCTCAAATGTACTTTGAGATTTTTGTCCGCTTCCCATTCTAAAGCCCCATACACACGGTCGGATTTTCCGATGGATTCTGTCCTATCAGACAATGTTGTCGGAAATTCCGACCGTGTGTAGGCACCATCGGACAGTGTACGTCGGATTGTCCGACGGACTAAGTCCTATCTCCTGCTGGATAGATTTTTTGACAACAAAGTCCGATCACACCAAATCCGATCGTGTGTAGCAAATTCCGACGGACAAAGTGCTACGCATGCTCAGATCACATTACAAGACCAAAGCTATTGGCTACTAGCCTCTACGTAGTCCCGTCGTAGGCAACGAACGGCACCACGTTCAGAATGATCGGATTTTCCGACAACTTTGTCCGACCGTGTGTATGCAACACCAACATCGGACAAAGTACGACGGACATGATCCGACGGACCTGGTCCTCGGATAATCCGCGCGTGTGTGTATGGGGCTTAAGCATGTTTGTGCCCAAAAATTGGAAATCTGCAATGATATCCACCTCTGACCTCTGACCTCTGACCTCTGTAACTGTTCAGCCAAATCACATTTCCTTTTGGAGAGTTATATATGATAGGAATGGATGTGAGTGTCCATGGCGGCACAGATTGGTGTAATCTTCATCGGACGAAGTGAATACCTTCAACAGCGACACGGAAAGACCTACAATGATGGTACAGAATAATGTGGAAGGCAGCTGCGCTATTCCATCCCACAATGAATTCAGGTCAAGCACCGCCAAGGTTTTAGTTCAGTAGCGGGTTGCTATGACAACTGTTACCTCAACTTTTAACTTTTATCAAAGCTTTCTAAAAGAGAATAATACGGCAGGGAGGTCCTCTTGGCAATATACTGTGATATGGAAAGACAAAGGGCAGGTAATAAAATGAGGATTGAATGTAAAAGAACCGACTGGATGTGATAGACTATTATTTCCACCCATCTTCACAACACCGCGCCGAGCAGCCAATGGACAAAGAAGTCCTATCCAGGAGCTACAATGTCACTTCAACCTCATAAACCTTCCTATTGGCCCATTACTATGGAAGTGTGGTAGACAGGATGGGGTGGTCCAACATTTGCATACTAGAGCACCCCAGGATGTAGGGTTCGTGGGCATGGGCGTCCGCAGGTAGAGGCGGGGGGGGGGGCTGGAATCAGGGATTGGATGAGGAGTTTGTTCCCCACTCGGTCATTATCCTAGCACTGGCGGCCGGCCCTGTCCTCACCCAGAATGAAAACGGGTCTTGCCAGCTGCTGGCCATCATGGGCATCCTACTGGCATGCAAGGTACCATATTGAGCATTACACACACCACAGGGACATAGGGGCACTTGAGGGTCTGCAGACAGGACTAGGGGGTCCCACTCTCTGACCCCCCATCACCCCTCTCTGTCACCCCCCTCTCTCTCTGTCACCCCTCTGTCTTTTTCACCCCCTCTCTCTGTCAACTCACCCCTCTGTCTCTCTTTGTCACACTCCTCTCTCTCTCTGTCACCCCCTCTGTCTCTCTCTGTCACCCCGTCTCTTTCCATCACCCCTCACTCTGTCACCCCTCTCTCTCTCTCTCTCTCTCTCGGTCACCCCCCCCCCCCTGTCTCTCTCTGTCACCCCCCACATGTATGCAGTCTCTTATAGTCTCTTGAGCCATGTATGCAGTTTCTGACAGTCTCTTGGGCCACGTATACAGTCTCTGGTCATCTCTTGTGCCATGTCCGCAGTCTCTTACAGTCTCTTGAGCCATGTAGCAATCACTGACAGTCTCTTGGGCCATGTATTCAGTCTCTGGTCATCTCTTGTGCCATGTCCGCAGTCTCTTACAGTCTCTTGAGCCATGTAGCAATCACTGACAGTCTCTTGGGCCATGTATTCAGTCTCTGGTCATCTCTTGTGCCATGTCCGCAGTCTCTTACAGTCTCTTGAGCCATGTAGCAATCACTGACAGTCTCTTGGGCCATGTATTCAGTCTCTGGTCATCTCTTGTGCCATGTCTGCGGTCTCTTACAGTCTCTTGAGCCATGTCTGCAATCACTGACAGTCTCTTGGGCCATGTATACAGTCTCTGGTCATCTCTTGTGCCATGTCCGCAGTCTCTTACAGTCTCTTGAACCATGTAGCAATCACTGACAGTCTCTTGGGCCATGTATGCGGTCTCTGACAGTCTCTTGGGCCATGTATGCGGTCTCTGACAGTCTCTTGGGCCATGTATGCGGTCTCTGACAGTCTCTTGTGCCATGTCTGCAGTCTCTGACAGTCTCTTGGGCCATGTATGCGGTCTCTGACAGTCTCTTGGGCCATGTATGCAGTCTCTGACAGTCTCTTGTGCCATGTCTGCAGTCTCTGACCATCTCAATGACAATGATAATGACATTGTCGAAAAGGGTCAGAGCATGGGTGACCTTAAAATTATGCCCCCCCCCCCATGAAAAAAGTTCTGCGGATGCCCATGTTCCTGGGGCACTTGAGGAGAGGCCTTAAAGTAGTTGTAAAGGCTCGTGCTTCTTTTTTTTCCTCTAAAATATTAAACATGTTATACTTACCTGCTCTGTGCAATGGTATTGCAGAGAGCGCCCCCAAACCTCCTCTTCTGGGGTCCACCAATGGCAGTTTAGGCTCCTCCTCCTCTTCCCAGTGCACCACCATGGAAAGCCGTTCTTGTGCAGGCTCACTCAAGCGGCTTGTGAGGCTCGCTCACAAGCCGCTTCTTCACCTGCAGGCTCACTCTGGTGCTGCGCTGTGTGCATCCATAGACACACACAGCTCAGCCCCGCTCCCTCCTCACAGGATTTGATTAACAGCAGGAGAGAGAGGGCAGCACCACTGCAGACAGGCACAGCGCTGGGTCGAGACAGGACTTGGGCAAGCAGGGCCGCTGATAAGGCAGTACAGCCAGCCCTCCTGTACTGGGTCTTGACCCCATTAGTTCAAAAGGGGGGGGGGGCCCGAGCACCTGCTGAGCAGGATGGCCGGCTGTACTGTCTTATTGCAGACACCAATCCTCTTCTGCCTTCCCCTGCAGCGTTGCCAGCTTCTCCCTCCGGCTGCACTGCAGGGGGGTGGTTCTAGCACATGCACCCCTTCCATGTGCTACCCGGGCCTCCCCTGTGTGCCCCTTTTCCCTGCAGGACTTCCGGCTTCCCTGCTCTCCTTTGGGTAGCTGCTGCGGGCACATAGGGGGGTGTTTCAGGATGGAGAGCGGGGGAAGGGGCAGGTATATATATAATTTACTGGTCCTTTCCTTTCCTGAATGAACACAGTGAGTGATCGGTACCAATCACTCCTGTGTCCATTCATCACTAAAGCATAGTAAACTGTGTTTACTATGCTTCAGTTTGTAAATGCTTCAGAGTGCTTCCAATTCATTGATCTTTGTAACTGAGCCTGCAAAGAAAAGGACTGATATATTTATGTCCTCACTCCTCAGTCACTGCCGGCTGAGTGGGGGGGGGGGGGCCCTGTCAGGTAGGCTGTATGGGGCCCTGTGATATCTAACAGCAGCCCTTTGGCTATGTATAAGGGGGAGGGGGGTGAGATGGACCACACATCTAGTGGGACATTTTATCACCTTAACCACTTCAATATCGGGCACTGTCCCCCCTTCCTGCCCAGGCCATTTTCCAGCTTTCAGCGCTGTCACACTTTGAATGACAATTACGCGGTCATAAAACACTGTACACATATGAATTTTTTTTATAATTTTCTTCACACAAATAGAGCTTTCTTTTGGTGATACTGTTTAACAGGGGCATGTACAGTGGGGAGAACAAGTATTTGATACACGGCCGATTTTGCAGGTTTTCCTACTTACAAAGCATGTAGAGATCTGTCATTTTTATCATAGGTTCTCTTCCACTGCCAGAGACGGAATCTAAAACAAAAATCCAGAAAATCACTCCCCGGAGCCAATCAGTGGGCGCGTCTTGCCTCGCTGTGTATTCCGGGGGGTACTCAAGGGGCTGAAGTCACGTGTTCGGGGTCCGTCCCTGTGCTGGTTCTGGTCCTGACCAGCCCCGTGAGGGGTCTCGGTCCAGGAGTGTCTGCTGACTCCATGGTCCTGGTTCTTTTGACCAGCCCCAGAGGCCCTCATGGTCTGGGGTGGGGATCCATCCGTTTCCGAGCCTCGGAACTGGCTAGCTTGAGGAGCAGCAACTAAAGGAGGATTCTGAAGTGTTCCGGTGCCGTCTCAGGATTGGAGAGGCCCAGCAACTCTACATGCGACCAGGGGAGGACTCTTCGGAGGAGGGCCACGCACAAGGCTGGCTGCTCTGTAAGAGCCTGGGAGCTGAGATGTATGGACACTAGTTGAATCCGCATTTCCTACGGTATCGCCAGATCGGCTGAAAGATACTGGTACCATAGGAAAAGTTCCTAACCTAACCTTCAGTTGCAACTAAGTTCCTGTGAGAGGCTTTGGTGTGTTCATTCTGAAGTCTCCTAACCAAGTCTGTGGTAGAGACTTTGCTAAGCTGAGATCACTTGTTGGCAGGGGCGGACTGACCATTCGGCCACTCGGGCACTGCCCGAGGGCCCCGGGCCTTAGGGGGCCCCCATCAGGGTTGCCAGCCTCAGTAAAACCAGGGACACTATGTCAAAATCTGTGTTTATTTTACACCTGTCTCTGAAATGTCCCTTACCGACATCCTTTTGGTCTAAAAATCCTGAGATTATAGCTGCCCCACCTCTCCGGTACCTTCTCAGCCAACAGAAACATGTGATTGTATAGTGTGTGTGTGTACTGTGTGGCCCCATAATCTCTGATTGCCTGGGGGCCCCATAATCTCCGATTGCCCGGGGGCCCCATGAGTTGTCAGTCCGCCCCTTCTTGTTGGCTGCTAGATCTACAAACAAGGGTTTATCCAACAGTGAGTTATCCAGTTGCGAGTGGCTACTCCCTGGATCATCTTAAGAGAGAGACATTTATTCAAGTGTCAGCAAGTCATCCATATTGCCGGGATATGACAATACATTGCAGCCCAGAAGATTGTAAATTACTTTTTTTCCTTTAGAAATGTCATTTTGCTGTGGTATTGTTCTAAACACAGGAAAACTGCACCACTTTACAGGCATACTACAGGCACGATATTGAAAGGAATATTGAATTTTTATTGTTTCACTTTAAGCATTATTAAAATCACTGCTCCCGAAAAAAACAGACATTTTTAAAACTTTTTTTTGCATTGATACATGTCCCCTGGGGCAGGACCCGGGTCCCCAAACACTTTTTATGACAATAACTTGCACATTAGCCTTTAAAATTAGCACTTTTGATTTTTCATGTTCGTGTCCCATAGACTTTAACCGTGTTCGGACACATTTTTTGCCTGTTCACACGTTCTACTGCGAACCAAACCGAGGGGGGGGGGGGGTGTTCGGCTCATCCCTAGGTGGCACTTATGGGCACTGATTAGGTGGCACTGATGAGGAGGCACTAGTATGCCACACCTATGGGCACTGATAGGTGGCACTGATGAGCCCTGAGAGGTGGCACTGATGGGTGGCACTGGTGGGAACTGATAGGTGACACTGGTGGGCACTGATAGGTGGCATTGATGGGCACTGATAGGCGGCACTGGTGGGCACTGATGAGTGGCACTGATGGGTACTGATGGGCATTGATGGGTGGAACTGATGGGCGGCACTGATGGGCATTTATGGGCAGAACTGATGGGCATCACTGATAGGCAGTACTGATGGGCACTGAAAGCCAGCACTGACTGGTATCACTAATGGGCACTGACTGCTTGCACTGGTGGGCACTGATTGCTGGCACTGGTGGGCACTGATTGCTTTCACTGGTGATGCTTTAGTGTAATCAGGGCACTGATGATCAGTGCCCTGATTCCATGTCCTGTTGTCCCCTATGAGGAGATACCGCTGATCGGCACTCCTCGCCACACACTCTGTCAGTGTGAGGCAATGAGAGCAGATTACTGGCACTTCCTGTATTTCCATGCGACCGGCTGTGATTGGACACAGCCGATCACACGGTTAAAGAGTCGCATCAGCGGGTCTTTACAGAGATCGGGGTCGCGCCGCGTCTTAGCAATATGCGCCGTCATGTGACTTCTACCCAGAACGAGAGCCGCACCGCCCCTCTGTCATTTGACGGTGGGGCGGGCCGGCAACTGGTTAAAGTAGTTGTAAAGGCTTTGGGCCAGTTCACACCAGACGCAGTTCCGTGCGCTTTTTTTCTGCACATGGCTCTATTTCAGACAATGCAGTCAGTTTCCGGTCAGTAGCTGCACCGGAAACTGACTGCATGGTGTGAACTAGAGCCATTGGAATACATGGAAAACACTGTGCATGCATTTTTAGTGCAGAAAAAAACGCACGGAACTGCGCCTGGTGTGAACAAGCACTTAAGTTTTTTTTACTTTCATGCTGCTGCTTCAATCAGCTTCAATCAGCTTCAATAACACACTTTGGGCTCTGGCCAAGGTGCACTCAAAGCATATGAAGTGATACCTCATTGTGAAGTCTGCTACTGAACGCCCTATGTGGAGTCTTCCCCCTACCAGTGCATTATTATCAATGATTCATGCACATGTCTATCTGTCTATATGTATAGCATGCGGGTGGTTTATCCCTCCCGTGTGTGTTGCACGATAAAAAAAAGCCGAATGTGCCAGGTGTAGCATCCAATGCACACCAAGGCCTGTTTGATTTATCATGGCTGTCTGCTTTATTTCCACCCTGGATTTTCCTTCCATGCAATATTTAGCTATGCCGGGTCTTCAGCATTTACTAGGCCAATGGTTCCTTTGAGATTGTCCTCAGATTAACATTCCAGCTGTGTCATTATTTCGCCTTATTGTAATTCTGCACCGGTATTCCTTGGGATTCTACCTAGAGAGGAATTTATGAGAAGTCCAATTAATCACTTTTTGATTTTTTTTTTTCTTCACTCGATGTCATTTAATTTATTGAGTGTGTTGCTGGATTACAGGATTTTGATTGCAACAATTTGCTCTGCTACTCATCGGTTCCATTCCCAGGGGTGTGGTTAGTATTATTTCAATGAAAAAATCACAGGAATAAAGATATTTTTGTACATTATTTGTGTAGCGCACCTCCTAGAGACGCTGCTGAATTTGGTCCTATTTCTCCCCTTTGTAGCACACACAGCCAAGCACACAGAATTATTATTTTTTTTTTTTAAATCCTTTCACTGGCTTTTAGGAAACAGCCTAGGACAGGGGTGTTGAACTCAATGTAGCGGGTGCCGCTAAGCCACCCGCTACCCTGCACCTCCCACCGGCAAGAGGAGAGAGCCTATCACTGGTCAGATCTAGTACTGCAGCAAGGCATCATGGGACATGTGGTACCCAACACAGGCAGCCCCACTGTAACCCCAGAGGGCAGAACTACACACCCCAGCATGCCCACAGGAGAAGGAGCGGCCGCAAGGCTGCCAGGGAGCTACTCGGAGACCAGGGGAGAGACCAGAAGCATAAGAAGAGGTGCTGCCATCCAGGGTCGGTGAGCCCATTTCCTGCCACGGATCTACGGCTGGTCGAGGACATCCCACTAGAGAGGGCCCCCCGGGTGCATCTTCAGGCGCATCCCTGAAGGCGTGATGTGTTCTGGTTGTGGGGTAGCCAGTTGGGCAATCTGAAGAGCCTGCCTGCCAGGACATCTCCCTTTGGGCCTTGGTCATGGGATTGGTGAGCGGGTACTCGCCCATCATACAGGTATAGAGAGAAACAGCATGCAGACAACGTTGCCTCCACAGTACACCCTTATTCACCCTGCTAAACAGGAGACCTTAGTGCACCAACCAAGAGCTAGCTGAAGACATGCAGCCTTCATTTCCTTTGAAAGACTGCAATAAATATCTATCAGAAGTGCTTCATTTAATTGGTGCCATAAGGGCCCTACTCACACCCAGGACTCTAGTTGCTGTGTGAACGGGTTAAAGACCTAAGGGTCAGGTCAGTGCACTGAACCAAATATTGTGTTTGAACGGTACTTTGGGACTGTGGTGTTGAAGCACAGAAGGGAGAAGTCTGACACAAGAAAGGGTTAGCCCTCCTCCTGCCTGGATTCATAGAGCCCAACTTAAGTCATTGTCATTTTTGTGTGGTCACCTATGCTTTCAGGGTTGTTCACCTTGAGAAGTCCCCTAAAAAACAGTCATATAATATGATTGAGTTTTATTGTTCTTATCCTTTAGTCATTATCACACAGTTTGATTTACTTGAGATATATCTGTCTATTATTCAGTTATATTGCTACTGTTTGTTCAATTCCTATGAAATTTCACACTAAAGATCATTTCTATGTTCACTACAATTTGTGTCCATTTACTTTGGTGTTTGCACTAACATTACTGCCAGGTGTGCCAGAGGGGCTGAGACTGTTCTTGGGGTTGAGAGGCGGAGTACAGAACCAAACATACTCAAGCGGCTCCTTCGGGGATGGCGCTACATTAATTTGATTGTGGGCCGCATCAGCTTTGTGGTTGCCCCCAAAAGGGCCAGTTGTATCTGTAAGACTATGTATCTACTTAGTTAGGAGTACACAGGGTACAGAGTGTAAAGTTCACAAGCGCACTACATATAGACTGCAGAGTTCAGAAGTGCGATATGTACAGAGTCCAGGGTTGAGGAGTGCGGGGTTTAGGGGTGCGCTATATACAGAGTGCAGAGTTCAGAAGTACGCGCCATTCAGAGTTCAGGAGTGTGCCAGGTTCTAGTACCTCTAGTACCTCTATTC
This sequence comes from Lithobates sylvaticus, assembly GCA_028564925.1. Taxonomy (NCBI): domain Eukaryota; kingdom Metazoa; phylum Chordata; class Amphibia; order Anura; family Ranidae; genus Lithobates; species Lithobates sylvaticus. The sequence continues at coordinate 608,739,954 of CM053029.1, forward strand.
CCCCCCCCCCCACCAGAACACTCAGGTCAGCACTCTAAGCATTGGCTTCCCATGCATTGTGCCGCCGCCCTCCCTATACATGCACCCGGCCCCAGGATGCCGGGCGCATGAATTCCTTTGATGGGGATGTGGGTTTAAAGCACCTGATCAGGGCCAGAGGCTCTAATAGGCTTCACGATGGGCTCGGGGTGCAGAGCATTGTGTCCAGAGCCCACCCAGTTGTGTTGCAACAGTGAATGAATATTCGCTGTTGCAACACTAATCCTCCTCCCAGACAATCGGGAAGCGGGTCTGATACCCGTCACCCGACTGGCTGAAAGGACAGGCGATCATATTTGATGCCTAAGAGGAGGGGAGGAGACGCACGGTGGAAGACGTTGTGATCTCAGAAGAGAAGAGGACACAAGAGATGGTTCCAGATGCCCGCCGCAGCCTGATCCCCTGACCAATGTGCCTGCCAATCCCTGCCACTGTGTGCTCATCGATCCCTGACGATGTATGCCCACTGGTCCCCGCCGCTGTGTGCCTGACGATCCCTGATGCTGTGTGCCCGCCGATCCCCGATGCTGTGTGCCCGCCAATCCCCGATGTGCCTACTGATCCCCGTTGCCGATGGGGTAAGTGCCGGTGGCCTGACAGACAGCAGGGATCGCTAAATGGGAGCTGGTCACCTGCTGGTTTTCCAGGATGCTCCTCTGACAGAAGCTGGCGAAATGGCTGGCTTTTTTCGGCCCAGCTGCCACACACACAAGCCGAATGTCGGCTGTTTTTTATTGAACCGGCTAATGTTACCTGACATTCAGCGCATGTGTAATAGGCTCTAAAGTGAGACAGGTGGTGCTAAGGGACAGGAGGAACATGAGTACTGGAAGATTTTGCTTGCAGAACCCCTGACTGGTGATGCCGACCAGGAAGAGCCAGCAAAACATGTGGCCAGGAGGGGCAGCCAAGTAGCCAGCAGAACTGCAAAAAGAACCAGTGGAAGTTAAATGGGAAATCTGGCTGTAGGTTCAGGATGGCAGAGTCCACCAGTGAGATCAGCAGGCAGGCAGCAGGAGTAAACCTAGACATCTGCAGCTGATTCCTGGATAAGACCATAGTAGGCGCTAGGCGATAAGGTGAAGCAGAATCAGAGGCAATAATGGAGTCACAGAGCAGAACAAGGCCATCGGTACCAAATCTTAAAGTGGTGTGCCCCTTAAAAAATTTTTTTAAAAGTCAGCAGCTACAAATACTGCAGCTGCTGACTTTTAAGAATTGGACACTTACCTGTCCCAGGGTCCAGCGATGCAGGGGAACGAAGCCCCCCCTTGTTCCCTGCTCCGCTCGCGGCGCCAGCATCCTTACTGTGGGCACCCGGCTGTGTTGGCACTTTTTAAAAAATAAGTTGGTTTTGTGTTGCAGCTTGGGCACTCAGGCTAAAAAAGGTTCCCCATCACTGGCCTAGGCTATGGAAGAGGCAGATTTTGTGGGACCACCTAGCAACAGGGAGAAATAGGTAAGTTCATTTTTTTTTTTTTTTATCCATTTAATTTTTATTAGCTCATTTGCTGCACATAGGTTAAAAGTTGTAAATTTGGGGGAAACACCACTTTAAGCTGGATCAAGGTTATAGATGAAGCTGAGGTCAGACACTGGTTAAACAGCAGTAGAGAGCAGACTCCAAAATCAGATCAGGAGAGAGCCAGGTCAGTAACAGGAAGAATACGCAGAATTTAAGGAACAAGCTGAAGACCAGTCAGCGCTGATAGGATATCCTTAAATAGGCTATTTGGCGCCAATGCTAACCCTAACCAAGCACAAACGTTTATGCACATACAGTGATGCATGCCAACAAACACACTCCTGTACGCCCAAGCCACGTGTGCAGAGCTGTGAGCAAACATACATGCATGCATGGGTGCCCAAGCCAGTATGTCATACGCTAATCTCCACATCACTTCCAGTTTCGGGGGAAGAAGCTAATGAGCCATGATCTGCACTCCATTAGCTTATCAATTGAGAGCAGGGGAGACATCAGGGGTCTAATTGAAGCATTGCCTATGGACAATTTTGAGTAGCAATGTTTTTTGCTGTCTTATGGTCATGCATAAGGCTTGACATATTGGGTATATATTTACATGTCACAATCTCATCTTTTATATTTTATAAAAAATTGGATAATATATTGCATTTCTATACCTAAAAAAAACAATGAGCTAACACCTTGTGATATAAAAAACTACCCCCATTTTATTTTATATAGGGTGCTGAGGATGGGTGTAATGTGCGTTCCATCCTGTGTTTCAGAAGTCCAATAAAGTAGTTTCAGAACTACAATTCATGTGTTTTTTGCCTAATAGTTGGGCTTTTTATGTGGGTGCCAAGCGCTGACATGCGGATGTAGCTTAAGCCCCATACACACGGTCGGATTTTCCCATGGATTCTGTCCTATCGGACAATGTTGTCGGAAAATCCGACCGTGTGTAGGCACCATCGGACAGTGTACGTCGGATTGTCCGACGGACAAAGTCCTATCTCCTGCTGGATAGATTTTTCGACAACAAAGTCCGATCACACCAAATCCGATCGTGTGTAGCGAATTCCGACGGACAAAGTGCTACGCATGCTCAGATCACATTACAAGACCAAAGCTATTGGCTACTAGCCTCTACGTAGTCCCGTCGTAGGCAACAAACGTCACCACGTTCAGAATGATCGGATTTTCCGACAACTTTGTCCGACCGTGTTTATGCAACACCAACATCGGACAAAGTATGACGGACAGGATCCGACGGACCTGGTCCTCGGATAATCCGCGCGTGTGTATGGGGCTTTAGAAGGAACAGGAGCGATGGGTGGTTTAGTTATCCGTAGGGTGGGATAAGGGAATCGGTCTGGGAATCGGAAAAGAGGGAGTAGGAATGAGCTCAGGCATGTTTGGATCCTAGTCTGAAGTTATCTCTTTGGGAACCCATTAAATGGCTCTCGGTTGAGCCACTCCAAACCCCACAGCCACAAGTATACAAAGGGCGTGTATACCTACAGCTGAGGTGCATGGAATGCCTTGGCCACTAATGATTGGCAGGGCGCTGTGACAGTTTTCTGGCAGGATAGCTTAGGTAGGTTCAGACTAGGATCCGAACATGCCTGAGCTCATCCCTGAGGGGGAGGCAGTGCTTTGGAGTAGCTTTGGAATATTCAACATATCAGTATCGATGTCCCTCCACTTCTTCAAACTCAATATTTCCACAACTGAGCTCATAGTATCTCCACCTCCATGTACCCCTCCCATCTTCTTCATCGAGATCAATGGCACAACTAATAGTCCATCCTCTCATACCAGGGCACTAGGTGTAATCGTGGACTCTGACTTCTTTTTTCAGCCCCACATCCAATCACTGTCTACATCTTACCGCTTTCACCTCTGTAGCATCTCCTAAATGTTCCCCTTCCTAACCAATGACACCACCAAGGTACTAATTCACCCCCTGGTTATCGCTCACCTCAGCTACTGCAACTCCCTCCTCATAGGCCTACCTCTAAACAGACGATCCTCCCTTCAGTCTATCATAAATGCGGCAGCCAGACTCATCTATCTTACCAACTGCTCCGTGTCCTCCACCCCTCTCTGCCAATCCCTCCACTGGCCTCTGCTCAGTGTCCTCCACCCCTCTCTGCCAATCCCTCCACTGACCTCTGGTCATTATCTTCCACCTCTCCCTCTGCCAATCCCTCCACTGGCCTCTGCTCAGTGTCCTCCACCCTTTTCTGCCAATCCCTCCACTGGCCTCTGCTCAGTGTCCTCCACCCCTTTTTGCCAATCCCTCCACTGGCCTCTGCTCAGTGTCCTCAACCCCTCTCTGCCAATCCCTCCACTGGCCTATGCTCAGTGTCCTCCACCCCTTTCTGCCAATCCCTCCACTGACCTCAGGTCATTGTCCTCCACCTCTCTCTGCCAATCCCTCTACTGGCTTCCGATCACCCAACAAATGAAATTCAAAATACTAAAAACAACATGCAAAGCCATTTACAACTTTGCCCCTAGCTACATTACCAACCTCAACTCAAAATACCAACCAAACCAACCTCCCCACTCCTCCTAAGACCTACTGTTCTCTAACTCTCTTGTCTCCTCCACCCATGCTCTCCTCCAGGACTTCCCCAAAGCCTCTCCCATCAACTCTGCTCCTCCCATGACCTCCTGCTCTCTAACTCCCTTGTCTCCTCCTCCCACACTCACCTCCAGGACTTTTCCAGAGCCTCTCCCATCCTCTGAAACTCCCTACCCCAATATGTCTTGCTATTTCCTACTCTATTCACCTTTAGTTGATCCCTGAAAACCCACCTCTGCAGGAAAGCCTATCCTGCCTCCATGTACAAACTGAACTTCAAACTATCCTGCCTTCCACCTCCTAACCTCTTGTATTGAATTTGATGGTAACTATTCTGTCGCCCCTTTTTTTGTAAAGTGCTGCACAAACTGCTGGTGCTATATAAAACCTGTATAAAAATAATAATTGCATGACCACAGATTGTGCAACCTCTTTCACACTTACCCTTAGTGCAGGTGGTCAGACACTATAGGTCTACAGGTACTCAGTGGCCCCGGATCTTATACACAATGCTATAGTGCCTTGCCACCATCCCGGGGCAGACACAAACTGAGCACAGCAAACATGTACTTGGGGTTGAAAGACAGGCAGTGTGGTTCAGTAACAGTCCAGGTACAAGGCAGGCAAGGCTCAGAATAGGCAGGGTCAAATCTGTAGTCAAAAAGGCAGGCAGAGTTCCGAGCGTAGTTCAAGTTTCAATCTAAGGTCAAAAACAGGGCAATCCAAACAGCAGAGCAGGACAGACAAACAGGGAACTTGGAGCACGTGTTAGAAATGCAATATCACAAGCATGAGACTGCAGGCTTGGCTGGCTGAAATCGGGTTTGGTCAACACCCAGGGACTGGCCACATCAATCACCTTGCTGGTCGGCAAACAGAGAGAATATATCACAGCCAAAACCAGGATGCTGGAATGAGACCAGCAGCTGTCATGGAACAGGAGTGTTTACATGCTCCTGGCAACGTCATGCTGTAGTCTCAAAGGTCACAATTGGTGAGCACGTAGAATTCAGGAGGGGGCAGAAGTGGGAGCAGTGCATCAAAGGACGTGAGGAAATAATGAGATTCAATTTTAAGCCAGTAAGTACTGAGAGTAGAATGGGAAGTTGAAACAGAATTAGTAATATGGGCTTTGCATAGTTTGCCCTTTTGGAAAATAATTTTTTTATAATTTGACTTCAGTTCTGCTTTAACTTTCTCTTTAGAAGTCTGCCTTTCCTTGAGTTGCTCAAAGCCACTCCCTCCGGACAATATTGTATTAGGGGTCTTCAGTTCGAGTGATTCTGTGAATTAGCTAATTGTGTAACAAGATGTAGCACCCCGGTGTTGCTAACAAGTTAAATCTGCTAGGTAGTAAGTGTCCTGGCTAATTGTTAGAAGTTTTTTTCCCTAAATCTGGGTTTGCCGCACTTCTCTCCTCTGTGGCACTTTTGCCGGTGACATTAGATTGACGAGAGCCTAGCAAAGTCAGACTAGGAGTGGATGGGTTGTCTCGGGCCAATTGACAGGGGTCTCTTAAGCCCCTCGGCCTGCTGGGAGAGCCCCCAGGTGATCCGAGTTGTCACGAGGGCCACCTACCTGATGTGAGACAGAAGTAGTGGGGAGGCCTCCCTTGCACCTCAGGTCCTTGAAGCCTCTGGAGATGGAGACAGAGACTTGGCGACACCGAGTGGCACGGGGGCCAGAGGTGCGGAGCACCGTGCAAGCCTTATGCCCCGTACACACGGTCGGAAAATCCGACCACAAAATCCATCCGATTTTTTCCGACGGATTTTGTCCGACACTGGTGTTGCATACACATGGTCGGACAAAGTTGTCGGAAAATCCGATCATTCTGAACGTGGTGACGTTTGTTGCCTACGATGGGACTACGTAGAGGCTAGTAGCCAATAGCTTTGGTATTATAATGTGATCTGAGCATGCGTGGCACTTTGTCCGTCGGAATTCGCTACACACGATCGGAAAAAGTCCAATAGGACTTTGTTGTCGGAAAATTTGAGAGCAGGAGATAAAACTTTGTCCGTCGGAAAAATGGAGCCTACACACGGTCAGGAATTTCCGACAACATTGTCCGATAGGACATTTTCCGACCGTGTGTATGGGGCTTTAGTCCAAGATCCGAGTCGAGGTCAAGTCCAGTTTGGCAATGAAGTATAAACGGGTTAATCAGAAGAAGAATGGTCGAGATCCAAGATGGGGTCGATTCCAATCTGGCAACTGAGTACAAAAGGGACAAAGAAGTAGAATGGTCAAGGTACAAATCCAAGGTCAAAGGCAAGCAGCAATCAAGAGAAGTCAAATAGGTTTCCAGGTCACAACAAGTTCAGACAGATCACACACTAGCACAGGAACAAGGGGGGACTGAAGATAATCCAGCAAATTGGCAGTGTCTGGGCTTATATAGGGCAGTATGAGGTCACTTCCTGTGCACCTCCTGGGCATTTTCCCGCCTTTTTCCATCAGGTTGAGGTCACTTCCTGTACGCCTCCTGGGCATTTTCCTGCCCTTTTCCATCAGGTCTTCTGCGCAGGTGCAGGTTGGCACACTGAGGCGTCTTTGGTGCATGCTCAGTTGGCATGGATTTCCTCTTGCAACAACGCGCCATTGGTGCCTGCGTTGTAAGCTCTGGACTCTTACAGGAATTCTGTGCCATCTGTATGGCTGTCTGGGACTGGGTGGATGTGTGTTGAAATGCCCTGGTTTGCTAGGCCAGAAGCATGAGGCCTATCCCAGGAGTACCTGATTGCTAGGCTGTCTGAGGCCTATCCATGAGTAGGAGAATAAAGCGGGGTTGGGACTTCAGGCTTGGAGTTCGACCAAGCTGCAGAGGTTCAGCCAGACGGGGAACCAAGTTGTTGCTATCGGGGACTATCAGCGGCAATCACGGATCAAGGTCAGAGGTAAAAGGAGAGCAGTTGCCACTAAGGGACCATCCTTCTTGTTATAAGAGGTCAGTTTATGGAAGTCTGAAAGAAGTACCAGAGCAGACTTTTTCACTATCCTGTGACGGTGAAGAAGTGGGAAAACTTCAGCACGTGCCAAGCCAGGGACCCAGCGGGTTAACGGCGGGGATGCTTGAGCAGTATACAGCGGGTTAGCTGTGGAAGAGCTCAGGAGATCTGGTGAGGACTGGGATCTTGAATTCTAGTGAGAGACCAGGAGCTCAGTGAGTGAAGATCTACAGTGGGATACTGTGAGACGTAAGAAAAGACCTATACCAAATGACCGTCAGTTACATGCAAGGATTACTATTGACTGTTGCAAGTTCAGTTGCCATAGGAGACAGCAGTTCTACAAAAACAGTGACCGTATCCAGCTGGAATGCCCTTAAAGTGGATGTAAACCCTTTGATGTCATAATGTAGAGAATGAGATTTCCTTTCATTTGAGCCCAGTCTTGCCACACAGATTTACTCCAATCCTGAGAAATCCTCTTTTATTGTTCAGTTAGAAAGATCTTGACAAAGTGCTGAAAACTTTGTCAAAAACACCCCCTTTGCTGTGATTGACAGGTGATTTACATATCTCATGCACTAGCCTGAGACAGGCACAGACCACAGATCCACAGACCAGAGTGAAAATACATTTATTCTCGAGTGAACAGCAAGAAGAAGAATAGAGGGGAGATGTGTGTAGTCAGAGCTGGGCAGAGTAGAACATGCAGTGATCTGATGATTGATTGTTATAGTGCAGTGTGTGTGTCTGAGGATACATTGATCACAGGATTTGTTATGTGGGGGAGGGGTGGATTTCTCACTTTTTATAATTACAGCTGTTCACTCGAGAATAAATGTATTTTCATTCTGGTCTGTGGATCTGTGGTCTGTGCCTGTCTCAGGCTAGTGCATGAGATATGTAAATCACCTGTCACTCACAGCAAGGGGGCGTTTTTGACAAAGTTCTCAAGACTTTGTCAAGATTTCTCTAACTGAACAATAAAAGAGGATTGCTCAGGCCTCGAGTAAATCTGTGTGGCAAGACTGGGCTCAAATGAAAGGAAATCTTATTCTCTACATTATGACATTTGGGTTTACATCCACTTTAACCTGAATAACTGTCTGCCTATTTTGTCCCGGAGTCTGCCAATTACCATTGCATCTGCATAAGAGTTTTCTGGCCCTAACCCTCTCTCCTCAATTTCTTGTTAAGGCCCCCTTCACACTGGGGGCGGGAGCTGCGGTGACGGTAAAGCAGCGCTATATTTAGCGCTGCTTTACCGTCGTTTTAGCCGCAGGATTCAGCCGCTCGCGGTGTGGTTTTACCCCCCGCGAGCGGCCGAAAAAGGGTTAAAATACGGCGGTGTCCCATTGATTTCAATGGGAAGGAGTGGTTTAGGCGCGGTGAATACACGGCTCCTATACCGCTCCAAAGATGCTGCTAGCAGGACATTTTTTACCGTCCTGCTAGCGCACCGCTCCAGTGTGAAAGCCCGCCGGCTTTCACACTGGAGTGAATGGGGCCGTTTTTTTCAGGCGGTGTACAGGCGCTATTTTTAGCGCTGTACGGCCTGAAAACCGCCCCAGTGTGAAAGGGGCCTAAGAGACAATAAATCTCTTTTGTTCACATCCAAAAAGTGACTGGCGCCCAATCATTCCATCTTGCATTACACCCCACTATGCCTAGTAACCCACTCTACAAGGAAGCATTCCAGCTCTCCCTGATTCTGGAGGTCACCACTAGGCTTTTGGAGGTCAGGGCCAGCACTACAAAAATATTTTTCAGCTTCTCTCTCCACAGTGTCTGTAGATTTTGTAACAAACACTGGTCACCTTTCCTTGCTGCACTGTTACAGGCTTAGTGAATCAGGAGGAGGTTTAGGTTTGCCGCTACCATGGTTGCAGGTGAATCGTTCACTGGTCCAAATCATTTGGTGGAGGGGGGGGGATTATGGTGTGGGGGGGGGGACTGGCCCCTTAGTTCCAGTGAAGGGAACTCAAATGCCCCGTACACACGGTCGGAAATTCCGACGGAAAATGTCCGATCGGACCATGTTGTCGGAAAATCCACCCGTGTGTGGGCTCCATCTGACTTTTTCCGTCTGATTTTCCGACGGAAAAAATTTGAGATCCTGCCCTCATATTTTCCGACAACAAAATCCGATCAGACTTTTTCCGATCGTGTGTAGAGAATTCTGACGGACAAAGTGCCACGCATGCTCAGATCAAATTAGGAGACCAAAGCTATTGGCTACTAGCCTCTTCGTAGTTCTGTACGCAACGAACGTCACCACGTTCAGAATGATCGGATTTTCTGACATTTTTGTCCGACCGTGTGTATGCAACACCAGTGTCGGACAAAATCCGTCGGAAAAAATCCCATCGGATTTTGTGGTCGGAATTTCCGACCGTGTGTACTGGGGCATTAAGGCATCAGCATACCAAGACATTTTGGCCAATTTTATTCTCGTAACTTTGTGGGAACAGTTTGGAGATGGTCCCATTATGCTCCAACATGACTGCCCACCAGTGCACAAAGCAAGGTCCATAAAGACATGAATGAGGTAGTTTGGGGTGGAGGAACTTGACTGGCCTGCACAGAGTCCTGAATTAGAGTGGTGACTGCGAGCCAAGCCAACATCAGTACCTGACCTCACAAATGCGCTTCTGGAAGAATGGTCAAACATTCCCATAGACACCCTCCTAAACCTTGTGGACGGCCTTCCCAGAAGACGTAAAGCTGTTATAGCTGCAAAGGGTGGAGCCAAATCAATATTGAACCCTACGGACTAAGACTGGGATGTCATTAAAGTTCATGTCCCAATACTTTTGGTAATATAGTGTAGGTGGTAAAAACAGCAGGTTTGGTGCTGTTTTTAGCGCCTAACCGAAAGCCTAACAAGGCAGCCGGAGTGGATGACACACATGCCTTAGCTGCAATGCTTTGCGTCACATTTAACTCGGCTTGTTAAAGTGATTGTAAAGGATCGTTTTTTTTTTTTTAAATAACAAACATGTCATACTTACCTCCACTGTGCAGCTCGTTTTGCACAGAGTGGCCCCCGATCATCCATTTCTGGGGTCCCTCGGTGGCTCTCGTGGCTTCTCCCTGCATCGTATAACCCCCAAGAAGAAGCGCTCTCCCATGGGGGTTACCTTGCAGGCGCGCTCCCGAGTCCAGAATTTGCGTCCACAGACATGAATGCCGGACTCGGCCCCCGACCCCCGGCGCCCATGTCATTTAATTTGATTGACAGCAGCGGGAGCCAATGGCTGCACTGCTATCAATCTATTCAATCAAGAGCCGGGACCCCATGGAGAGAGGGACAGCGCGTCCCCGCTGAAGAGATGAGAGGTAAGTAAAACGGAGAGCTGGAGGGCCGGTGACTGCCAGGTGTTTTCTCACCTTAATGCATAGGATGCATTAACCACTTACCCACTGGGCACTTAAACCCCCTTCCTAAGCAGACCAATTTTCATCTTTCGGTGCTCTCACACTTTGAATGACAATTACTCAGTCATGCAACACTGTACCCAAATGAATTTTGTGTCCTTCTTTTCACACAAATAGAGCTTTCTTTTGGTGGTATTTAATCACCGCTGGGTTTTTTATTTTTTGCGCTATAAATCAAAAAATACTGAAAATTCGGTAAAAAAAATAAAAATTCTTTGTTTCTATTAAAATTTATTGCAGAGTATTGGCGGGGTATTGGCAACGTATTGCCGAGTATTGGCAGAGTATTGCAGTGTTGCACAGTATTGGCAGAGTATTGGCGAGTATTGGCAAGTATTGGCAGAGTATTGACAAAGTATTCGCGAGGATTGGCGAGTATTGGCGAGTATTGGCAGAGTATTGCAGTGTTGCACAGTATTGGCAGAGTATTGGCAGAGTATTGGCAAAGTATTGGCGAGTATTGGCAGAGTATTGCAGTTTTGCAGTGTTGCACAGTATTGGTAGAGTATTGCACAGTGGTGGCAGAGTATTGCACAGTGGTGGCAGAGTATTGTACAGTGGTGGCAGAGTATTGCACAGTGGTGGCAGAGTATTGCACAGTGCTGGCAGAGTATTGCACAGTGGTGGCAGAGTATTGCACAGTGGTGGCAGAGTATTGCACAGTGGTGGCAGAGTATTGCACAGTGGTGGCAGAGTATTGCATAGTGGTGACAGAGTATTGCACAGTGATGGCAGAGTATTGCACAGTGATGGCAGAGTATTGCACAGTGGTGGCAGAGTATTGCACAGTGGTGGCAGAGTATTGCACAGTGGTGGCAGAGTATTGCACAGTGCTGGCAGAGTATTGCACAGTGCTGGCAGAGTATTGCACAGTGGTGGCAGAGTATTGCACAGTGGTGGCAGAGTATTGCACAGTGGTAGCAGAGTATTGCACAGTGGTAGCAGTGTATTGCACATTGCAGGCACTGACCAGCGCTGTGGGCACTACACATCCAGCCCACAGCGCTGGTCCCATCTCTCCCCCTCTCCGCTTCTCCCCTCTCACTGTACCGATCGGTACAAAGAGGGGAGGGAGGAACCGGCGTCATGACGTGACGCCGGTTTGTGTACATGTGATCGCTCCGTCATTTGAAGGGGCGATCACGTGGTAAACGGCCGCTATCAGTGGCTGTTTACCGTGATCCGTGATGCGCCGGTTCCTCGGGACCCGGCAGTCACGGATGTTCCCGAGTGCGTGCCCCAGGGGTAGCGCGGGAGCAAGCTTCTGGGAGGACGTCCGTAGGACTTCCACCCAGAATAACACCTGAGAACGAAGCCCCTGAAGCGGTCCTCATCCACGATTAGACATGTGCAATTCGTTTCGGTTTTTTTTCGTTTTTCGTTTTTATGTGTTATTTTCGTTCATTCGTTATCGTACGAATGAACGAACGATTCGCTAAAAATTTTAACGAATAACGAATCGTTCGAATCGAACGAATCCGAAAACAACGAAAATCCGAAAAAAAAATAATTAGAAACAACGAATCTACGAAAGAAGAAAATCCAAAAAACGAAAACGGGAACAACGTAAATCAAAATGAACGAAAAAATTCGTACATTCGTAACTTTTTTTTTTTGTTGAATTGGTAATTTTCCGTATCTCTTACAATGGCGCTGCTTAACGTGCTTCGAATGGATTGAACGAAAAAATTCGTACATTCGTAACTTTTTTTTTTTCGATTCGTAATTTTCCGTGTCTCTTACAATGGCGCTGCTTAACGTGCTTCGAATGGATTGAACGAAAAAATTCGTACATTCGTAACTTTTTTTTTCGATTCGTAATTTTCCGTGTCTCTTAAAATGTAATAATAGCATACACATTACATAAAATTATGCTCCAATTACGAATCTACGAATGTTAAGAATGTACGAATAAATACGAATGCGTCCGAATTTCAAATAAACGAATAAACGAAAATTAAACTAACGGAAAAACGAATCAACGAAAAAATAACTGTAACAAAAATACGAATCGTTACGAATACGAACACCGACGACGTACGAATTTACAAATCGTTACGAATCAACGGAAACTAAAAAAACGAAACGAAAATAATCACATTTTTTTGTTGTGCACATGTCTATCCACGATCTTCTGCGCCGCCATCAAACCCGGAGTGACTTCCGGGTCTCGCCGATCCAGCGCTGTCATTCGCTGGATCGGCGATGACGTCACTCCCGCGCATGCGCACGAGAGTGGCATATCGCCGTGATCTCGGCATGCGCAGTGCGCCTGCGCGCCGCTGTCTACGGCGCATGCGCCGTAGATAGCGGTGCCTTTTCTTTTCTAAATTTTCTACATGGTTTAGGAGATATTTATTGGACCTACAGGTAAGCCTTAATCTAGGCTTACCTGTAGGTCAAAGTGGTTTGTAAGGATTTACAACCACTTTAAGTGTAGGCAGGATAGGTCTCTCTGAAGAGATGAGGTTTCAAGGATCGTCTGATAGTGACAGAGTAGGAGATAGTTGGACAGATTGGGGCAATGAGTTCCAGAGGATATGAGAGACTCCGGAGAAGTTTTGGGGCCGAGCAAGGGAAGAGGTGACAAGAGAACTAGAGAGCACAAGGTCTTGGGAGGAACAAAGAGAACGATTTGGTTGGTATTTTGAGTCCAGGTTGGTGATGTTGCTGGGGACTGAGTTGTGGGTGGCTTTGTAAATTGTTGTTAGTACCTTGAATTTAACCAGTTCAGCCCTGGAAGATTTGGCTGCTTAATGACCAGAGCATTTTTTGCGATATGTTTAGGCTGATATCTATTCTTCTACATATTTTTGGTAATAAAGCGTATATTGATTGGTTTGTTATAGTGTCTACAAAATAGGGGATAGTTTTATGGCATTTTTAGTATTTTTTTTTTATACTAGTAATGTCGGTGATCTGCGATTTTTATAGAGACTGCAACATTATGGCGGACACATCGGACACTTTTGACACATTTTTGGGACGATTGACAATTATACAGCGATCAGTGCTATAAAAATGCACTGATTACTGTATAATGGCAGGGAAGGGGTTAACACTAGGGGGCGATCAAGGGGTTAACTGTGTTCCCTGACTGTGTGTTCTAACTGTAGGGGGAGGGAACTGACTAGAGGGGATGAGAGATCGTGGTTCCTAGCTATTAGGAACTCACGCTCTGTCTCTCCTTCACAGAACAAAACTGGGATTTGTGTGTTTATACACACACACGTCCCTGTTCTGCCTATCATGCCCGCGGTCATCGCGACCGTCGGCCCCGAGCATCGGCACCCCCGCAGTGCAGTGGGCGCGTGCGCGCATGCTATTCCGCTTAACCACTTACCCACTGGGCACTTAAACCCCCTTCCTAACCAGACCAATTTTCAGCTTTCGGTGCTCTCACACTTTGAATGACAATTACTCCGTCATGCAACACTGTACCCAAATGAATTTTGTGTCCTTTTTTTCACACAAACAGAGCTTTCTTTTGGCGGTATTTAATCGCCGCTGGGTTTTTTATTTTTTGCGCTATAAATCAAAAAATACTGAAAGTTCGGTAAAAAAAAAAAAAAAAATTCTTTGTTTCTATCAAAAATTATTGCAGAGTATTGGCAGAATATTGGCGAGTATTGGTAGAATATTGGCGAGTATTGGCAGAATATTGGCGAGTATTGGTAGAATATTGGCGAGTATTGGCAGAATATTGGCGAGTATTGGCTGAGTATTACAGTGTTGCACAGTATTGGTAGAGTATTGCACAGTGGTTGCAGAGCATTGCACGGTTGGTTGCAGAGCATTGCACAGTGGTCGCAGAGCATTGCACAGTGGTTGGTTGCAGAGCATTGCACAGTGGTTGCAGAGCATTGCACAGTGGTTGGTTGCAGAGCATTGCACAGTGGTGGCAGAGCATTGCACAGTGGTTGGTTGCAGAGCATTGCACAGTGGTTGGTTGCAGAGCATTGCACAGTGGTTGGTTGCAGAGCATTGCACAGTGGTTGGTTTCAGAGCATTGCACAGTGGTGGCAGAGCATTGCACAGTGGTTGGTTGTAGAGCATTGCACAGTGGTGGCAGAGCATTGCACAGTGGTTGGTTGCAGAGCATTGCACAGTGGTGGCAGAGCATTGCACAGGGGTGGCAGTGTATTGACCAGCGCTGTGGGCACTACACATCCAGCCCACAGCGCTGGTCCCGTCTCTCCCCTCTCCGCTTCTCCCCTCTCTGTTCCGATCGGTACAGAGAGTGGAGGGCAGGAACCGGCGTCATGACGTGGCGCCGGTTTGTGTACATGTGATCGCTCCGTCATTTGACGGAGCGATCACGTGGTAAACGGCCGCTATCAGCGGCTGTTTACCGTGATCCGTGATGCGCCGGGTCCTCGGGACCCGGCGGTCACGGATGTTCCCGAGTGCGCGCCCCAGCAAGTTTCTGGGAGGACGTCCGTAGGACGTCCACTCAGGGAAACCCGACCGTGCTGTAGACGTCTTTCGACTATAGCGCGGTCGGCATGTGGTTAAAGGAGCTGACTTATAGCTTGCGGGATCGCGCCGACCTGCCGCAGTATAATGGCGGCGGCTGGTCTGCAAGCGGTTAATTCGTTTGGGGAGTGGAAGCCAGTGGAGGGATTGGCAGAGAGGGGTAGCAAACGCTGAGCGGTTGGTAAGGTGGATGAGCCTGGCAGCAGCATTCATGATGGACTGAAGGGGGGATAGCCTATGTGAGGGTAAACCAATGAGGAGGGAGTTGCCGTAGTTGAGGCGAGAGATGACCAGGGAGGGAGTGAATTAGAGGCTTTTTGGTGTCTTGGCTAGGAAGAAGCATATCTTGGAGATGTTGCGAAAATGTTGGCGGTAAAATGGTAATGGTAAAAGTCTTACGACTACATGCTGAGCCTCGATTGTCCAACACCACATGGAATTTAGTAGACTACTTCTCCAAGTAATGGCTACTACTCTCCTAGCTTCCAACCAATTTATATGTCTCTCATCTCCTTCCCATGGTGCCTCTTCCCCAGGGCGAGGCTCCCACATAACTCCAGTCACTACTAAAGTCACAGCTAACACTCCGGCTATGGGACATCTATGGGCCAGCCAGGGAACCTAATGCAGGCTATGCCCTACCCTACCCCCTTGTAAAAATGCACTACGTCCCCATCAAGTTCACAAAACTTAGTGCCAAAATAACAACACCCCAGGATGTCGTTAAGGGACCTAACCACAGGACCCCCCCAAAGGCAAAACAGCCCCCCCCCCCATGTTATCAGGTTTCTACAATCAAATAGAACAAGACATTTTTACATAAAACAATGCAATAAAAAACATTTATACATGTTCAGTTTCCAGACAGCAAAACTTCAACATTTCACTTGGAAATAACATACTGTAGATGTATTACACATCAGAGCATCAATCAGCATGACAGAGTGTAACTATGTGTCTAAGGTAAAAATCGCATTGGGCCATCCTCCTTGAGGGCAGATTCTCCAGGTCCTCTCTTCTAGACACAGGGGATCGATTTCTGTGGAGAGATTGTCAGCCCATGGAATCCTGGAAGGTGTGGCTGAAACATTGGTCATCTAAGTACCATTTTACTTGAGGTGTCCAATGATGGGGATTTTGGCCATCTGCCCCTGGCCCAGCTCCAGGAAGATTATGCTGAAGACCAGGTCCCGCTGTAAACCTGTCAGGAAAATCGCGGTTCTAGGCATCTGATGGGCGCGCGCCGACGCGCGCCGACGCGGGCTGATGTGCGCGCTCCTGTGGGCGCGGGCTTGCGTGCGCGCGCACGCTGGCGTCCGGGGATGCGCGCGCTGTGATTTGCACACACCTGTGCAGGCTGTTGGCGCCAAACTGACCTATTTAATCAGGCAGCACCTGCTGGCTAGTGCTGCCTGATCTTCAGTATACCTGAATACCTTGCGCCAGTAATTTACCTTGTTCCTGTGTGATACCCTGCTCCAGTGATTTACCTTGCTCCAGTGTGATACCTTGTTTACCTGTGTGACCCCGGCTTACCCTTTGGACTATCTGGATTTCCGCCTGCCTCAGACCCCTGCTTGACTCTGCCAGCTCCTCTGTACCTTGCCGCCTGAACGTTGCCGACTTCTGCTTGTACCCGTACTGCCTATCCCTCCTGCTCAAGGGACCCGTGCCTGTTTATCCAGTACCACATCCGCCCAACAGTGAGTTGCATCATTTGTATTTGGAACCCCATCATTACCCCGCTTCCGCTGAGTGACGTGTATCTGCTTGTCATTACCTCACCTTGCCAGCAGTGAACATTTGCATACCAGTACCTCACCTTGCCTTTCATGAACTCTGCTTACCAGTACTTCATCCTGCCACCAGCGGACCTCTATTACTAACTTCCGGAACCCCTTCATCAGGCTCCCTTACCCTTCTTGACTCCCGTGCCTCCTGTACCCACCTCCAGGGGCCGTGAGTCAGACCCGTACGGGAGACCTCCTTCCGCCCAATTGGACTCATCTGTCAGGTACGTGCCAAGTGTGATAGTATCAGGCAGCCATGACCGAGTCCGGGCAGGGGGTCTCTCCCATGGATGATCTGTGTAGACATCTAGCGGGTCTTACCCAGGCAGTAAAAGGACTACAGGAAGGTTACTCTCGCTTGGAGGAACAGGTCCAGGCTCTGTCCGCATCCGCTAACAATCAGGGAGCACCCTCTGTAGTCATGCTACCTCCAGAACCTAAAGTACCCATACCTGAGAAGTTTGCTGGAGAACGAAGCAAGTTCCGTGCCTTCCGCAATGCCTGCGAACTCTATTTCGCCTTACAGCCACGGACCTTCTCTTTGGAAGCTACAAAGGTGGGCTTCATCATCTCCCTCTTGACAGGGGAACCTCAGACATGGGCCCACCGCCTGCTGGAGCAGAAAGCCGCATCCTTGGACTCCCTTAATAACTTTTTCACTGCAATGTCACAATTGTATGAGGACCCTCAACCCACTGCTACGGCCGAAACTGCATTACAGTCTTTGCAGCAAGGTCGTAGAACAGCAGAGGACTATGCCGTTGAGTTTAAACGTTGGAGCTCTGATACAGAGTGGAATGACGCGGCTCTACGCCATCAATTTCGCAAAGGGTTATCAGACCCTCTGAAAGATGAACTGGCCCGGGTGGGAATTCCTCACACTTTAGATGAACTTATCAACCTATCGGTTCAAATTGACCGCCGTCTCAGGGAAAGGCGGGCTGAAAGATCTTCTGGACCTTCCCGTCCTTTCTGGATGGTCCCCAAGGTACCCGGGTCGTCCGGTCCGGTTCCTCCAGTCTCATCGGCCCCAACACCAGGAACTCCGGAACCAATGCAGATTGGGTTGCTCAGACCTTCCCTAACTCCTGAAGAGAAAATGCGCAGACGGGCCCATAACCTGTGTCTATACTGTGGGGAACCCGGACACTATGCAAGAATGTGCCCCAACAAGACACGTAAGTGCTTATCCTCTTCTTCCATGTGTGCACCCGTCTTGCTTCCAACTGGCACTCACCTAGCTATTTCCATTGTATTGCAGTTCTCCGGCCGGAACATCCCAGTATCGGTCATCATTGACTCGGGAGCATGTAGCTGTTTCATTGACCAAACTTTTGCAACCAACCATGGCATTCCTCTCCAATCCAAGACCCGGGGCCTTGCAGTACATCTGGCGGATGGCTCCATCCTTAGTTCCGGTCCGGTAACCCACGAAACCATGCCCCTATTAACCACCATAAACTCGCAGCATCAGGAGCTCCTATGTCTGGATGTTATACCATCTCCGCTTTTTCCAATCATATTGGGGATGCCCTGGTTGCGGGCCCACAACCCCGACATTAACTGGGCCACAGGAGAAGTTCAGTTTTCTTCCGAATATTGCTATCAGAACTGTCAATGTCAAATTTACAGCAAACCGGCTTCACTTCTTTGTCTGGGGACTGATTCCGAACTTTACCAGTCTATTCCTGAACCTTACCGGGACTTTGTTGATGTATTCAGTAAAAAGGGGGCAGAGACTCTTCCTCCACACAGGCCTTATGATTGTCCTATAGAATTATTACCTGGAACGGAAGTTCCCTTCGGACGGATTTTTCCATTAACGGAACAGGAGTTGGGCACTCTGAAAGACTATATAGATGAAAATCTGGCCAAAGGCTTCATCCGCCCCTCTACGTCCCCGGCTGGCGCGGGCATCTTCTTTGTTGAGAAAAAGGACCACTCCTTACGCCCCTGCATCGATTACCGGGAATTAAATAAAATTACCATTAAGAACAGATATCCTCTTCCCCTGGTGCCAGAACTCTTTCAAAGATTGGGGACAGCTAAAATCTTTACAAAGTTGGACCTTCACGGAGCTTACAACCTAATCCGCATCCGGAAAGGGGACGAGTGGAAGACGGCCTTTCGCACTCGATTCGGACATTACGAGTACCTCGTCATGCCTTTCGGCCTGTGTAACGCTCCAGCGACTTTCCAGCATTTCGTCAACAATATTTTCCACGATTATCTGGACCTGTACGTCATTGTTTATTTAGATGACATCCTAGTTTTTTCCGCATCTCTGGCCGATCACCGCAGGCATGTTCGAAATGTTCTTGTCCGCCTGAGACAGCATGGACTATATGCCAAACTTGAAAAATGCAGTTTTGAAATTCGAAGTGTGCAATTCTTAGGATTAATCATTTCAGCTGATGGAATAAGAATGGACCCTGAAAAGGTATCTGCTATCTTGGACTGGCCAGCACCCATAGACAAAAAGGGAGTACAACGCTTCATTGGCTTTGCCAATTTCTACAGAAAATTTATTAAGGGCTTCTCCTCCATCATTTCTCCCATTACTGAGCTTACTAAACAGGGAACTCGGTTTCATTGGACTCCTAAAGCACAACTGGCTTTTGAGGAACTCAAGAAACTGTTCACCTCAGCCACCATTCTGAAACACCCGAACCCAGCCTTGCCCTTTGTCTTAGAGGTTGATGCCTCTGAAATCGCAGTAGGAGCCGTGTTATCTCAGCGACAGGGTGCCAAGGCTCTTCTTTATCCTGTGGGCTTCTTTTCCCGTAAACTGACCTCCTCAGAACGGAACTATGATGTGGGCGACAGGCAACTTCTTGCCATCAAGGTAGCCTTGGAGGAATGGCGCTATTTACTCGAAGGTGCTGCACATCCTGTTCTGGTGTACACCGATCATAAAAACTTGGAGTATCTAAGAACAGCTAAAAGACTAAGACCCCGGCAAGCCAGGTGGGCCCTATTCTTCTCACGTTTTCAGTTTCATATAACTTATCGGCCAGGCTCCAAGAACATCAAACCAGACGCTCTTTCTCGAATGTTTTCAGATACCGAACATGTTCTACTCCCTGACACCATTTTACCCGCTGGAAACTTCCTACTCCTACAAGGGGACCTCATATCCCAGATCAAACAGGCTTCCGTTGGAATGCGTCCCTTAGATGGGGTGTCCATGAAGGACGGCTTGCTCTGGTATGAAGGTAAAATTGTGGTACCAGAGGAATTGAGGGTACATGTACTAGAATTATGCCACGACCACAAATTGGCAGGACACTTCGGCACCCTAAAAACAATTAATCTATTACAACGTACCTTTTGGTGGCCTCACCTGACCCGGGATTGTAAAAGGTATGTTGAGTCGTGCAGTGTCTGTGCCCGAAACAAAACCAGCCGGACAAGAGCCTGGGGTCTATTAAAACCGCTACCAGTCCCAGAAAGACCATGGAGCATGGTTTCAATAGACTTTATTGTCGAACTTCCCCCATCGGAAGGGTTTTCCTCTATCTTTGTCATAGTGGACAGACTATCAAAGATGGCTCATTTCCTGCCCATGAAGGGCACCCCTTCAGCTATGGAAACAGCACGAACATTTATTAAGGAAGTGGTAAGATTGCATGGAATTCCAAGAAATATTGTTTCAGACCGTGGTGTCCAGTTCACCTCTAGATTCTGGAAGGCACTGTGTGGCTCTTTGGAGATTGAATTGGCGTTTTCCTCTGCATATCACCCACAGACAAACGGCCAAACTGAGAGAACCAACCAGACTTTGGAGCAATATTTACGTTGTTTTTCTACTTTCTCTCAAAGCGACTGGGCTTCTCTGCTTCCCATTGCCGAGTTCTCATATAACAACTCACTTCACTCATCCATAAATCAGACACCGTTTTTCGCCAATTATGGCTATCATCCATCTTTTCTACCTCAATCAATACCTGAATGTTCCGTACCCGCAGTATCCAAGACCCTGGATTTTTTCTCCACTAACAACAAATTGCTGCAGGAGACCATGACTAAGGCTCAGGAAAATTACAAGAGAACCTTTGATGAGAAGAGACGTGGTGAACTTATCCTAGAACCCGGTAACCAGGTCTGGTTGTCTACCATCAATTTGAAGTTGGCCTGCCCTTCGAGGAAATTGGGTCCTAAATTTTTGGGGCCTTTTTCTGTAAAAAGGAGAATCAACAATGTCGCTTATGAGCTAGATTTACCTATCTCCCTAAAGATTCATCCGGTCTTTCACGTTACTCTTTTAAAACCCATGATTTCGAATTCCTTTGTTGGCCGTAAGGTCGGTCCCCCCGAACCTGTCATTATCGATGACGAAGAAGAATTTGAGGTGGAAGCAATCTTGGATTGTAGAAAACGACGTAACCAAATCCAGTTTCTTATCAAATGGAAGGGATATGGGCCTGAAGACAATTCATGGGAGCCTGAAGACAACCTACATGCCGGTGAGTTACTACAAGCTTTCAAAGACTCTCATGCTTCCAAATTGACACAGCTGGGCATCCGGAGGCTGCCCTTAAGGAGGGGGCACTGTCAGGAAAATCGCGGTTCTAGGCATCTGATGGGCGCGCGCCGACGCTCGCCGACGCGGGCTGATGTGCGCGCTCCTGTGGGCGTGGGCTTGCGTGCGCGCGCACGCTGGCGTCCGGGGGTGCGCGCGCTGTGATTTGCACACGCCTGTGCAGGCTGTTGGCGCCAAACTGACCTATTTAATCAGGCAGCACCTGCTGGCTAGTGCTGCCTGATCTTCAGTATACCTGAATACCTTGCGCCAGTAATTTACCTTGTTCCTGTGTGATACCCTGCTCCAGTGATTTACCTTGCTCCAGTGTGATACCTTGTTTACCTGTGTGACCCCGGCTTACCCTTTGGACTATCTGGATTTCCGCCTGCCTCAGACCCCTGCTTGACTGACCATTCCTCTGCCAGCTCCTCTGTACCTTGCCGCCTGAACGTTGCCGACTTCTGCTTGTACCCGGACTGCCTATCCCTCCTGCTCAAGGGACCCGTGCCTGTTTATCCAGTACCACATCCGCCCAACAGTGAGTTGCATCATTTGTATTTGGAACCCCATCATTACCCCGCTTCCGCTGAGTGACGTGTATCTGCTTGTCATTACCTCACCTTGCCTTTCATGAACTCTGCTTACCAGTACTTCATCCTGCCACCAGCGGACCTCTATTACTAACTTCCGGAACCCCTTCATCAGGCTCCCTTACCCTTCTTGACTCCCGTGCCTCCTGTACCCACCTCCAGGGGCCGTGAGTCAGACCCGTACGGGAGACCTCCTTCCGCCCAATTGGACTCATCTGTCAGGTACGTGCCAAGTGTGATAAAACCATTGAGAGTGGTGAGCCCCTGTGGGTAATTCCAAACCTTGCAAGCAAAGGGAAGGTATCCCACAGCCCTCCAAATGTTGGCAAGGGAGGATGGGATGCTAGTGCCGAAGTATCCACACTCTCCACCACATGGTGCCTATCAGTGTTGCCAGTAAAAAACAGGCAATTTTCTCCTGCCAGTAAATACCAGTAAAAAGAAAAGATTGCCAGTAAAAAATATGGCTGTGATGCTCGGCCCGGAGCCAGCCGAGACCATACAAGTGCCTGCTACAGTGTGTTCGGGCGGCTATGGTCGAGACGGTGCCTGAGCATGTCCTGTGATGTCATAGTCTCACATTGATAGATGACTGGATGACCACTAGCTCCCTCAAACTCAATGGATCGAAAACAGAACATCTGCTCCTCAATGCAAACCGAAGTAAAAAAAATAAGACCCCCATGGACACCACCAACCATCCTTGGACAGACCATCCTTCCAAGCACCAAAGCCAAAAGCCTCGGAGTCACCTTTGATTCAGGGATGTCGATGGATGCACGAATAGGATCAGTAGTCAGCGGATCCCATCATCTTCTCCGCCAGCTATGCAGATCATCCCCTTCATTCCAGAAAAGGAGAAAGCAGTAGTAGTTGGAACAATCATCAATTCGCGACTCGACTACGCAAATTCCCTCTACATAGAACTACCTGATTACCAGATTGCACGCCTACAAGTCGTCCAAAACACAGCAGCAAGACTAGTCACCGGAAAGAAACCCTGGGAATCCATCCCCCCATCCCTGAGGACCCTCCATTGGCTCACGGTAAAAGATAGGATCACATTCAAGACCCTCTGCCTCACCCACAAATGTACTCAAGGAAACGCCCCTCAATACCTATGTGAGAAAATAAAACAATACATACCCAATCGCAGCCTTCGATCAACAAACCAAAACCGCCTTCTCATCCCCAAAGCCCGCTACAAATCTAAGGGAGAACGAAGATTTGCAGTCCAAGGACCTCGGCTATGGAACGCTCTACCCACCAACATCCGCTTGGAAGAAAACCCATGGGCCTTCAGAAAAAAACTCAAGACCCACCTCTTCTAATAAACAAGACAACAAAGGACAGACCAAGTGCCTTGAGGCGATTCAGTTTGCATTTGCACCGCTATACAAATCATTCATTCATTCATAGTGCAAGGGAGTCAAGCAGAGCAGCCAGAGCCTTGTGTGTGGGTCTGCGTAATGGGAGCAAGGCTGGCCAGGAGCGGGACCATCAGTGCCATTTGGACTGGAGGGACCACCAGGCTTGGAGAGAGAATGTCACTGTGACTCAGGAGGGGACATGTCGTGTCGGTGATCTGTACTGCTGCACACTGCTATCAGTATCGCTGTGAGAGTCAATTTCATGTGTGTGCCGCCTGTCCCTGTCCCTGAGCTACTTACTTACGATATCGAAAATAAAATAAGAAATATGTTTTTTGCCTTATTATCTACCTTAAATCACATTGCTAATTACATATTGTATTTGTTTGTAACCTAAATAGGGAAATTTGTACTTAAAACTGTAATTTTGTAACTTTTGGAAATGCCAGTAAAAACATGGCTGTGCCAGTAAATTTTGGGTGTTGTGTCAGTAAATTTCAATTTGTTAGGTTGGCAACACTGGTGCCTATAACCCTCCACCCATGATACCCCTCTACCAGGGCAGGGCTCACACTAGTGACTCCTAAAGTCGCAGCTAACACTCCAGCTATGGGGACATCCAGTGGCCAGAGGGGAACTACCACAGGTCAAATTGGCGCCTACCTTGGAGAAATTATTGTGTTTCCTTTTTTTGTTTATAGGAAAAGTCATATAAAATACAAGTGACATCTATGACAGCTAATCACAGTTTTCTCTGGTGGTCTCATTCTATGCAGAGCTTGAGAAGGTTTCATATTTTTGTAAGAATGGAGATTCTCTCTGATCTCTATCATGCTGGGAGAAATGAGCTCTTTGAAAGGGCCAGACTATTGTATAACCAATCACTCTGATGGACCAGTTAGGAAAATTGTGGCATTGATATTGGCAGTGGCGTAACTAGAACCTTCAGGGCCCCGGTGCAAGAAACCATGGAGGGCCCCCCTGACCTCCAGCCAGGGCCCTTCCCACTGATCACGTGGGCAGCAGGACCTGGATAGGAGGGGGAACAAATCCCCTCCATTTTCCTCCTGCAGCCACTTAAGGCCTATCAGAGGGAGAGGACAAGAAGCAGACTTTTAGTGGCTGCAGGAGAAAAAATTAGGGGATTTGTTCCTCCCCCCCATTCAGGTGTTCAGGGGCAACATGTGCGCTATTGCAATTGTGACCCCTGTAGTTACGCCCCTGTGATGAGTGGCAGAGGTGGTGGTGGGGGATGGGATTAGTGGCAGCAGTGGTGGTTGGGGAGAGATAGAATCAGTGGCATTGTGTGGGGGATGGGATGGGGGGGCAGTGGTGAGGGAGAGATCGGATGAGTGGCAGCAGTGGGGGGATGGGATCAGTGGCAGCAGTGGTGGTTGGGTGGGGATGGGATGAGTGGCAAGGGTTGTGGCAGTAGTGGTGGTGGTGTGGGGGGTATAAGTGGTGGTGGTGGAGTGGAGGGAGGGGGTATCAGAGGCAGTAGTGGTGGTGGTGGTGTGGGGGGTATCAGTGGTGTTGGTGGCGGTGTGGGGGGTATCAGTGGTGGTGGTGGCAGTGTGGGGGGGAGGGGGGTATCAGTGGCAGTAGTGGTGGTGGTGTGGGGGGTATCAGTGGTGGTGGTGTGGGGGAGGGGGGTATCAGTGGCAGTAGTGGTGGTGGTGTGGGGGGTATCCGTGGCAGTAGTGGTGGTGGTGTGGGGGGAGGGGGGGATCAGTGGCAGTAGTGGTGGTGGGGGGGTATCGGTGGTGGTGCTGTGGGGGGAGGGTGTATCAGTGGCAGTAGTGGTGTGGGGGAAGGAGGGGATCAGTGGCAGTAGTGGTGGTGGTGTGGGGGGTATCAGTGCTGGTGGTGGAGTGGGGGGAGGGGGGTATCAGTGGCAGTAATGGTGGTGGTGGTGTGGGGGGGTATCGGTGGTGGTGGTGGTGTGGGGGGGTATCAGTGGCAGTAGTGGTGGTGGTGCGGGGGGGTATCGGTGGTGGTGGTGGTGTGGGGGGGTATCAGTGGCAGTAGTGGTGGTGGTGTGGTATCAGTGGTGGTGGTGGTGTGGGGGGTATCAGTGGCAGTAGTAGTGGTGGTGGTGGTGTGGGGGGGTATCAGTGGCAGCAGTGTGGTGGTGTGGGGGGTATCAGTGGCAGTAGTGGTGGTGGTGTGGGGGGTATCAGTGGGGGGGAGGGGATATCAGTTGCAGTAGTGGGGGTGTGGGGGGTATCGGTGGTGGTGTGGGGGGGAGGGGGTATCAGTGGCAGTAGTGGTGGTGGTGTGGGGGGTATCAGTGGTGGTGGTTGTGTGGGGTATCAGTGGCAGTAGTAGTGGCGGTGTGGGGGGTATTGGTGGTGGTGTGGGGGGAGGGGGTATCAGTGGCAGTAGTGGTGGTGGTGTGGGGGGATATCAGTGGAGGTGTGGGGGGAGGGGGTATCAGTGGCAGCAGTGGTGGTGGTGTGGGGGGTATCAGTGGCAGTAGTGGTGGTGGTGGTGTGGGGGGGTTTCAGTGGTGGTGTGGGGGGAGGGGGTGTCAGTGACAGCAGTGGTGGTGGTGTGGGGGGTATCAGTGGCAGTAGTGGTGGTGGTGTGGGGGGGGTTTCAGTGGTGGTGTGGGGGTATCTGTGGCAGCAGTGGTGGTGGTGTGGGGGAGGGGGATATCTATGGCAGTAGTGGTGGTGGGGAGGGGGGTATCAGTGGTGGTGGTGTGGGGGGAGGGGGTATCTATGGCAGTAGTGGTGGTGGGGAGGGGGGTATCAGTGGTGGTGGTGTGGGGGGAGGGGGTATCTATGGCAGTAGTGGTGGTGGGGTGGGGGGTATCAGTGGTGGTGGTGTGGGGGGAGGGGCGTATCTATGGCAGTAGTGGTGGTGGGGTGGGGGGTATCAGTGGTGGTGGTGGTGGTGTGGAGGGAGGGGGTGCCACTCACTTGCAGATCACTTGGTTCCCTCTCCTTGCTTGGGCGAGCAGAGATGATGGGCGGGGCCTGTGAGAGAAGGCAGAGCCAGAGAAGATGGGCGGAGCGGGCAGGGACTGTGCCTGTGAGTGCAGGCGGTGACTTAGAAGATAGGCGGGGACTGTGAGTGAAGGCGGAGCGGGCTGGGAAGGAGAAGATGGGCGGGGACTTTACGGGCGGAGAGAATGGGTGGAGCGAGCGGGGACTGTGCCGTGTGCCCGTGAAAGCAGGCGGGGAGGATAGGCGGAGCAGCCGGAGATGATTAGGGGGCGGAGCGTACCGGGACTCCACGCGAATGGCTATCTCCCGGGCGGCGGCAGTGGGCCCCCATACAGTGGCGGAACTGAAGGGCCCAGTCGCAAATGCGACTGGTGCGACCCTGATAATTCCGCCACTGGATATTGGAATAATTAGGGCTGGATGTTTACTTCCTTTCCATCTAGGCCCAATGTCTTATACCTCTTCTACCCTGATGGACTGGCTTTAGTACCCATGAGCTGCCATTGCCACACATGCTGTCACGATCTGGAGTCAGGCTTGGAGGCCAGTAGCTATATCAGTAGAGAGGCTCCCACAGACCAGCTGGATCGGTACAGAAGCAGAACACTCGGATGACATGGACTCACCTGCGGAGTCTAAGCACTAACTGGTGTTCACCAGAGATCCTGATGGTTTAGATGGGTTTTGCTGTGTGTTTAGTACTAGGCCACGGTCAGGGGCAGACTGACCATTCGGCCACTCGGGCACTGCCTGAGGGCCCCGGGCCACTAGGGGGCCCCATCAGGGTTGCCAGCCTCAGTAAAACCAGGGACAGTATGTAAAAATCTGTGTTTTTTTTACATCTGTCTCTGAAATGTCCCTTACCGACATCCTTTTTGGTCTAAAAATCCAGAGATTATAGCTGCCCCACCTCTCCAGTACCTTCTCAGCCAATAGAAACATGTCTGTGTATACTGTGTGATTGTATACTGTGTGTGTGTGTGTGTATACTGTGTGGCCCCATAATCTCTGATTGCCTGGGGGCCCCATAATCTCCTATTGCCCGGGGGCCCCATGAGTTGTCAGTCGGCCCCTGGCCACGGTCCTCAGGATCGCTCCACCAGGAGGTGAGCAAACCAGGGTCCAGTAGCAGATATAGCAGGTTGGGATCAAACAGAAGCATAGTCAAGGAACAAGCCAAAGGTTAGTAATGAGCCGTAGCAAAGATACAGATGGCAGCAGGAGTGACAAAAGCCAGATATTGGTTGGAGAGAGCACAATAATCTGGAAAACAGGAAGTGCAAAAGATATGACTTTAATAGGAATGGGAGGAGCAGAGAGTTCAAAGTTCAAGAGAAGCAAGGTTAAAGGCAGGAAAATTCAAGGAATTGTCCAGGGAGCTGTCCAGCATTCCAGTTGGCCCAGCAAGAAGAGACGACGCCAGACACAACAGAGTTTGCCGGTTCAGATCTGGGCCCCAACAGATCTGTGGCTAGGGGCAGAGATATGCAGCGTACACGCGGCCGGACCTTCCGGCAAACTAGGTCCGGCGGACTTTCCGCGGAGTTCCGACGGACTTTCTGAACGAACGGACTTGGCCACACACGAACGGACTAAATCCGTTCGAAAGTCCGTTCGTTTTGAATGTGATGACGTAAACGGGACTAAAAAAGGTCCGATAGCCAGTAGCCAATAGCTAGCCTTAGCTCCGTCGGACCGGGCATACAGACGAACGGTTTTCCCGATAGGAATTGAGTCCGTCGGATAGATTTGAAACATGTTCTATTTCTAGGCCCGTCTGTCCATTATAACAAAAAATTATCGGATTAGACCACACACAATCGGATTGTCCGATGGACTGATCCCGTCGGGCCTAGTTTGCCGGAAAGTCCAGTCGTGTGTACGCGGCATTACTCTCCACTTGTAGAGAGCTCCTCAGACGTGTTTCGCCCTTGTAGAGGCTTTGATCCTGGGACCACGCCACAACTGCGAGCCAAGCACTCCGCTCACGGTTTGCGATGCAGCTCCATGGATCTTGTTTGACAGACGGTGCTCCCTCGTTAAAAATGCCATGGCTGCCGAAGGTTCCGACTTTTTGGATCAGGATATTCAACCTGATCTACTCAGTGACAGGACAAGATATACATAGAGAAGCCAAAACGAGGTTGTATACTGACCTGTCGGAGGAGATCCCCGGACATCTACGATCTCTCATATTTTTCATTCTTTTTAGCGGCTAAAATAACTATAGGCATGGAAATCACCTGTGATGAATGTTACCTTGGTGAAACACAAGGTGTCCTGGATTATGATCAATGAAAAACTGGCCAGTATACGACGAGCTAGGTTTGAGAAAGTATGGAATCCCTGGATTGCTTATCTCCAGCCTCCCTGAATGCCGGGTTATTTTGTGAGGGGAGCAGTGGTGTATTTAGGTTTTGTTCTGCCCTAGGCCTGACTAAACTTGTGCACCCTATAATTTAAATATGACCCACCCCTTTATGTCAACGCCGCGCCCCTTCATGTTTAAGACCCGCCCTGTCATCTGTAAACCACACCCCTTCCTCTTTAGGCTCCTCTTTTTCCTCTTAGAGCCCCACCTCTTCCTCTCTGTACATTAAAAGAAGGTACCAAGTGCAGCCTCATCAGTGCCCATCAATGCAGCCTCACCAGTGCCCATCAGTGCCCATCAAGGCAGCCTCATCAGTGCCTATAAATGCAGCATCACCAGTGCCCATCAAAACAGCATCATCAGTGCCTATCAATGCAGCCTCACCAGTGCCCATCAAAGAAGCCTCATCAGTGCCTATAAATGCAGCATCACCAGTGCCCATCAAAACAGCATCATCAGTGTCTATCAATGCAGCCTCACCAGTGCCCATCAATGCAGCATCACCAGTGCCCATCAATGCAGCCTCATCAGTGCCCATCAAGGCAGCCTCATCAGTGCCCATCAAGGCAGCCTTATCAGTGCCCATCAAAGCAGCCTTATCAGTGCCCATCAATGCAGCCTCACCAGTGCCCATCAATGCAGCCTCACCAGTGCCCATCAATGCAGTCTCACCAGTGCCCATCAATGCAGCATCACCAGTGCCCATCAAGGCAGCCTCATCAGTGCCCATCAACGCAGCCTTATCAGTGCCCATCAAAGCAGCCTCACCAGTGCCCATCAATGCAGCCTCACCAGTGCCCATCAATGTAGCCTCACCAATGCCCATCAATGCAGCCCTCATCAGTGCCCATCAAAGCAGCATCACCAGTGCCCATCAATGCAGCCTCAGTGCCCAGCAGCACAGCCTCATCAGTGCCCATCAATGCAGCCTCATCAATGCCCATCAGCATAGCCTCATCAGTGCCCATCAATGCAGCTTCACCAGTGGCCATCAGCACAGCCTCACCAGTGCCCAATACGAGTCTCCAATTGCATTCTAATCATACCAAATGATGTGAGCAGACTGCAGTTCCTCTTTAAGCACCCGTTCACATCGGGCCGATCTGGCTTGTGATTTAACATGTCAAATCGCATGCCAAATCGACGGCTATTGCTGGCAATGGCACCGTCCAAATTGGTACGATGCCGACTTTGCGGCTCCGCGCCGATTCCCAAAAGTAGTTCCTGCACTACTTTTGGTGACTTCGTGGTGCGATTCGTATAGACATCGTTCCGGCACAGACGTCTGTCAAATCGCCCCCCGAATTGTTTCAACAAACAACATAAAATTCTGTAGGCTGTTGTGAAACTGTAATAAAAAAAAATGCCATGGCTGCGACAGCAAAGCATTGTGGCGTGTGTACAGCCCTGTAATGCCCCATGCACACGGTCAGAATTTCCGACGGAAAATGTCCGATCGGACCATGTTGTCGGAAAATCCGACCACGTATGGGCTCCATCTGACTTTTTCCGTCGGAATTTCCGACGGACAAAATTTGAGATCCTGCTCTCAAATTTTCCGACAACAAAGTCCGATCGGACTCCACGCATGCTCAGATCAAATTACGAGACCAAAGCTATTGGCTACTAACCTCTACGTAGTTCCGTCATACGCAACGAACGTCACCACGTTCAGAATGATCGGATTTTCCGACAACCGTGTGTATGCAACACCAGTGTCGGACAAAATCCGTCGGAAAAAATCCGACGGATTTTGTGGTCGGAATTTCTGACCGCGTGTACTATTAGGCTACGATGTCATAATGATGGTGGGTGGCCAGTAAAACTGCGGATCAGCTGCCGGATTTTACCACCACCCTGGCCACCAGTGTGAAACAGCCCTTATGCCGCGTATACGCCATCGGAATTCCGGCCAGCAAAAGTCCGATGAGAGCTTTTCGTCTGGAAAATGCGACCGTGTGTACGCTCCATCGGACTTTTGCTGGCCGAATTTCCGCCAGCAAAAGTTTGAGAGCAGGTTCTCAATTTTTCCGACGAAAAAGGCTTCTATCGGAAATTCCGATCGTCTGTACCAATTCCGACGCGCAAGATTCCTACGCATGCTCGGAAACAATTAGGCGCACGCTCGGAAGCCTTGAACTTCATTTTCTCGGCTCGTCGTAGTGTTGTACGTCACCCGCGTTGTTGACGGTCGAAAGTTCAGCCAACTTTTGTGTGACCGTGTGTGTGCAAGACAAGCTTGAGCGGAATTCCGTCGGAAAAACCATCCAAGATTTTTCAGACGGAAAATCCGCTCGTGTGAACGTGGCATTAGTGTCCTTACGTTCTCCTTAGTAGATGTCCCGGGGATAAGCAGTAGATAGAGATCTAAAGTCCCTGTAACTTGGGTATATGGTGAGGTCGGAGTTGGGTTGAGTGCGAGTCTCTTGGTTGTGGACTAGACATGTGCAATTTGTTTTGGCTCTTTTCGTTTTCTGTTAAAATTTGTTATATTCGTTCATTCGTTATCGTACGAATGAACGAACGATTCGCTAAAAATTTTAACGAATAACAAATTATCGAATCGAACGAATACGAAAAACAATGAAAATCAGAAATAACCAAATTAGAAACAACAAAACTCCGAAAGAAGAAAATCCGAAAAAGGAAAACAGGAACAACGAAAATCAAAATGAACGAAAAAATTCGTACATTCGTAACTTTTTTTTTTTTTTGCGATTCGTAATTTTCCGTCTCTTACAATGGCGCTGCTTAACGCGCTTCGAATGGATTGAACGAAAAAATTCGTACATTCGTAACTTTTTTTTTTTTTTTTGCGATTCGTAATTTTCCGTGTCTCTTACAATGGCGCTGCTTAACGTGCTTCGAATGGATTGAACGAAAAAATTCGTACATTCGTAACTTTTTTTTTTTTTTTGCGATTCGTAATTTTCCGTCTCTTACAATGGCGCTGCTTAACGTGCTTCGAATGGATTGAACGAAAAAATTCGTACATTCGTAACTTTTTTTTTTTTTTTCGATTCTTAATTTTCCGTGTCTCTTACAATGGCGCTGCTTAACGCGCTTCGAATAGATTGAACGAAAAAATTCGTACATTCGTAACTTTTTTTTTTTTTGCGATTCGTAATTTTCCGTCTCTTACAATGGCGCTGCTTAACGCGCTTCGAATGGATTGAACGAAAAAATTCGTACATTCGTAATTTTTTTTTTTTTTTGCGATTCGTAATTTTCCGTGTCTCTTACAATGGCGCTGCTTAACGTGCTTTGAATGTATTGAACGAAAAAAATTCGTACATTCGTAATTTTTTTTTTTTTTTGCGATTCGTAATTTTCCGTGTCTCTTACAATGGCGCTGCTTAACGCGCTTCGAATGGATTGAACGAAAAAATTCGTACATTCGTAACTTTTTTTTTTTTTTTTGCGATTCGTAATTTTCCGTGTCTCTTACAATGGCGCTGCTTAACGTGCTTCGAATGGATTGAACGAAAAAATTCGTACATTCGTAACTTTTTTTTTGCGATTCGGAATTTTCCGTGTCTCTTACAATGGCGCTGCTTAACGCGCTTCGAATGGATTGAACGAAAAAATTCGTACATCGTAACTTTTTTTTTTTTTTTTTGCGATTCGTAATTTTCCGTGTCTCTTACAATGGCGCTGCTTAACGTGCTTCGAATGGATTTGAACGAAAAAATTCGTACATTCGTAACTTTTTTTTGCGATTCGGAATTTTCCGTGTCTCTTACAATGGCGCTGCTTAACGTGCTTCGAATGGATTGAACGAAAAAATTCGTACATTCGTAACTTTTTTTTTATAGCGATTCGTCATTTTCCGTGTCTCTTACAATGGTGCTGCTTAACGTGCTTCGAATGGATTGAACGAAAAAATTCGTACATTCGTAACTTTTTTTTTTTATAGCGATTCGTCATTTTCCGTGTCTCTTACAATGGCGCTGCTTAACGTGCTTCGAATGGATTGAACGAAAAAAAATTCGTAAATTCGTAACTTTTTTTTTTTTTTTTCCTATTCGTAATTTTCCGTGTCTCTTACAATGGCGCTGCTTAACGCGCTTCGAATGGATTGAACGAAAAAATTCGTACATTTGTAACTTTTTTTTTTTTTTTTGATTCTTAATTTTCCGTGTCTCTTACAATGGCGCTGTGCTTAACGCGCTTCGAATGGATTGAACGAAAAAATTCGTACATTCGTAACTTTTTATTTTTTTTTGATTCGTAATTTTCCGTGTCTCTTACAATGGCGCTGCTTAACGTGCTTCGAATGGATTGAACGAAAAAAATTCATACATTCGTAACTTTTTATTTTTTTTTTGATTCGTAATTTTCCGTGTCTCTTACAATGGCGCTGCTTAACGCGCTTCGAATGGATTGAACGAAAAAAAATTCGTACATTCGTAGCTTTTTTTTTCGATTCGTAATTTTCTGTGTCTCTTACAATGGCGCTGCTTAACGTGCTTCGAATGGATTGAACGAAAAAATTCGTACATTCGTAATTTTTTTTTTTTTGCGATTCGTAATTTTCCGTGTCATTTACAATGTAATAATAGCATACACATTACATAACATTATGAATTATGCTCCAATTAGGAATCTACGAAAACAATGTTACGAAAGTACGAATAAATCAATCTTACGAAAGTGCGAATGTAACTAAATCTACAAAAATACGAATGCGTCCGAATTTCGAATAAACGAAAATTAAACTAACGGAAAAACGAATCAACGAAAAAATAACTCTTACGAAAATACGAATCGTTACGAATACGAACACCGACGACTTACGAAATTACGAATCGTTACGAATCAACGGAAACGAACAGAAACTAAACGAAAATAAACAAATTTTTCTATTGTGCACATGTCTATTGTGGACGTTGCTGGAAGAGGGAGAAGAAGGACTCGGGGAAGAGAGTCAGAGAAGTAAGAATGGAGAGGAGGGAAATAAGAGGAAGAAAAAAAAGAAGGGGGGGGGGGTCTGCATAGCGCACATCTGTTCCTATGGATTTTGGGATTGGCGGCTATTAGTGTGTGATCGGAATTTCCAGAAATGGTTATGATGGAAGTTCTGCCTTCATCCTTGTCAGGTTCATTTTATTTCAACCGCCTCATGTACTTTCCTTGTTAGATACAACGACTCTATCATTTTAGGTGAAGGTCATCCGGTGACTTCGAATTAATGGCTTTACAGTAAATTATTTCTGTTCACGGCCTTTGATAACCTCGGGAAACGTAGATACAATGTTCTCATGGCTCGTTCACCGGGCACGTCTATAACAAGAGGCAACACGCAAAAGAATACGCAGAAAAGTTATTTTTATATCCTTCTCTGAATTTAGCACAGATCTGCTCCACACAGCAGGAATTATACTTCATATATCGCTGGTATTGGCCAACCTGGCATAAAATTCCATTTTTTTTTAATCTTCTCTAAGAAGTCGGGTATTATCCAGAGTGCTTTACATTAATTATACAACCCCAGAATTTATCACTATGGAGCTAAACCTCAGCAGAAAGTGCGATGTATAGTCACATCCTGTAAGAAGAAGGGCACCAGCAATGCTCTCTAAGTACGCTCCTGCTTCTGGCAACGAACCTTTTCCCACTGGGCCTTATACCTTCTTGGTGGGTCAATTGCTCCTGCTAGGAAGAGCCTGGGGCAAAAATAAAATGTTGCCATTTATTTAATATTATTAGTACTAGTATTACAATTATTATATTGTTTAGTATTTAATAAATTATTTAATACATTTTTTTTTTTCATTTTTATTATTGCTATTATTAGTGTTTAGCTTTTAATAAATAGTTTCATAAATATTTATTTTATTTATCTTTATTTGTGTTATTGCTATTATTTATTATGGGTAATATTATTATTAGTATTATATTTATTTATTATTATTATTATTATTATTTATTAATAAATTATTTAATGAATTTTTTTATATAAATGTTATTATTGTGATTATAATTATTTAGTATTTAATAAACAATTTGTTTAAAATGTGTTTGTATTATTTATATTGATTATTATTATTTATTAATAGTGGCATTAATATTAATACTTATTATTATTTTTAGTATTATTATTGCTGTTGTTGTTACTATTATTATTACTACATTAAATATAGTTAGTATTTAATCAATGAAATATTTTTTTTATTATTTTTATTAATTATTACTGTTATTATAATGTATTCAATATTTTAATTATTACCTATTATTATTGCTATTATTATTGTTTAGCTTTTAATAAATAGTTTAATAAAAATGTATTTTAATTATTTTTGTTTGTGTAATTGCTATTATTTATTATGATGATGATTATTATATTTATTATTATTTTTATTATTTAATATAAAAAATTATTTTATGAATATTTATTTTTATTATTTTTATTAATTTTTTATTATTATTATTTAGTATTTAATAAACAATTTGTTAAAAATGTATTTGTATTTTTTAATTATTATTTTTATTTATTAAAAATGGCAATAATAATAATAGGTATTATTATTGTTATTGCTATTGTTGTTCTTGTTATTATTATTATTATTATTGTATAATAATAGGTATTATTATTGTTATTGCTATTGTTGTTCTTGTTATTATTATTATTATTATTATTGGCAAAAATGATATAATTGATTAAATACTAAATATATTTAATATAAAAAAATAATAATAATAATAATAGGTATTATTAGTGCCAAAAATGATCTAATTGGTTAAATACTAAATATATTTAATATAAGAAAATAAAATAATAATAATAATAATAATAGGTATTATTATTGTTATTGCTATTGTTGTTGTTGTTATTATTATTATTATTGCCATTATTGCCAAATTATATAATTGATTAAATACTAAATATATTTAATATAAAAAATAATAATAATAGGTATTGTTATTGTTATTGCTATTGTTGTTCTTGTTATTATTATTATTATTGTATAATAATAGGTATTATTATTGTTATTGCTATTGTTGTTCTTGTTATTATTATTATTATTATTATTATTATTGGCAAAAATGATATAATTGATTAAATACTAAATATATTTAATATAAAAAAATAATAATAATAATAATAGGTATTATTAGTGCCAAAAATGATCTAATTGGTTAAATACTAAATATATTTAATATAAGAAAATAAAATAATAATAATAATAATAATAGGTATTATTATTGTTATTGCTATTGTTGTTGTTGTTATTATTATTATTATTGCCATTATTGCCAAATTATATAATTGATTAAATACTAAATATATTTAATATAAAAAAATAATAATAATAGGTATTGTTATTGTTATTGCTATTGTTGTTCTTGTTATTATTATTATTATTGTATAATAATAGGTATTATTATTGTTATTGCTATTGTTGTTCTTGTTATTATTATTATTATTATTATTATTATTGGCAAAAATGATATAATTGATTAAATACTAAATATATTTAATATAAAAAAAAAAAAATAATAATAATAGGTATTATTAGTGCCAAAAATGATCTAATTGGTTAAATACTAAATATATTTAATATAAGAAAATAAAATAATAATAATAATAATAGGTATTATTATTGTTATTGCTATTGTTGTTGTTGTTATTATTATTATTATTGCCATTATTGCCAAATTATATAATTGATTAAATACTAAATATATTTAATATAAAAAAATAATAATAATAGGTATTGTTATTGTTATTGCTATTGTTGTTGTTGTTATTATTATAATTTTTTTAATAAATATATTAAATATATTTAGTATTTAATCAATTATATCATTTTCTTCATTACTGCTATTATTTTTATGAATTATTACTGTTATTTACCATTATTAATATTTAATAAA
This sequence comes from Lithobates sylvaticus, assembly GCA_028564925.1. Taxonomy (NCBI): domain Eukaryota; kingdom Metazoa; phylum Chordata; class Amphibia; order Anura; family Ranidae; genus Lithobates; species Lithobates sylvaticus. Next base: position 608,776,388 of record CM053029.1, read on the forward strand.
TTATCTTTTATTATTTTTATTAATTTCTCTTTTTTATTATTATTATTATTATTATTATTATTAGTGGTCGTAGTATTATTTCTTTATCAGTCTTTATTATTCTTGCCCTTTAATCTTCCTATTTTATTACTTAAATACTTTGTACTTTCTCTGCAAATTCTAAGTTATTTCAGATTGCACCCTGGGCAAAGCAACCACAGTGAGTTCCTTATAAATCAATTACTATCGAAGAAATAATGGCTATGTGACATAAAAGTATCTGCTTTTGAGATGCAGACTTTCATTACTTTAGGGGTATTTTTATAAAAAGTTTGCATAGCTGTTCATTTTTTGAGATTGCAGGTGAACGCTTCAAAACAATTCAAATGTGAGAATGCTGAATATACCGCATTATGGCCACTAAATGGCTCTGAGGAGGATTTATTTCCTATGACAGTCCTCACCATCTAGTGGTCGTATTCGGTATTTTATATATTCAACCGGCTGAGAATTTAGCCCGAGGACATTCAAATTTGCCCCATTTGCACAGAACAAGTTTACATGCGGTTTAAATCAACAAACAGCTATGCAAACTTTTGATAAATACGTCCCCAAGTGAGGGAAAAAAAAGTTTTTCTATGGTGAGGGGTCTCCCTAGGTCCATTTAGCAAGTCATTCAAGATGAATGCTCATTAGACATGTGCACTCCCGAAAAATTTGTTCGGTTTTGTTTTCTTTTCATTCGTTATTTTTTATTCGTTTTTCGGGTCATTCGTGACGATTGCAATTCGTAAATTCGAAATAATTTGCAAATTTGGAAATATAAAGAAATATAGAAATATAAAAAGAAATAACGTAACTATTACTAACTATTAGATTATCCACTTGAGATCCGCGCTATAGCCGAATAACGGCTACAGTGTGGACCTGCATTGCCGGGACTACGTCTATTGACGTCGTCCTGAGCACGAGGGGCCTGCGCGCCCCCTGAAGGGCGTGCACGACACGCTCTGTGATCAGCAAGTCTGTGAGACTCGCTGGATCACAGATCGGATTAAGGGGTCTTACCACGTGATCAGCTGTCAGCCAATGACAGCTGATCATGTGATGTCAACACAGCCGGTAATCACCTATTTTTTCTCCTTGCGCTGTCAGCGTGAGGAGGGGAAAAAAAATCCGATCACCGATGGCAGTGAGAGGGACATCAGTCCCGATCACTGTGAGCTGCCGCCAGCTCATCAGTGCCCACCTGTGCCCTCTACAAGTGCCACCTAGCAGTAGGCAACAGTGCCACCTACCAGTGCCCACCAGCGCCACTCATCAGTGCCCACAGTGCCACCTATCAGTGCCCACAATCAGTGCCTGAAGAACAGTGCTGCACATCAGTGCCACCTATCAGTGCCCATCAGTGTCGCCTACCAATGCCCATCAGTGTCGCCCATAAGTGCCCATCAGTGCCACCTATCAGTGCCACCTATCAGTGCCCGTCAGTGCCATCTATCAGTGGTACCCATCCATGCCACCCATCCATGCCACCCATCAGTGCCACCCATCCGTGCCACCCATCAGTGCCATCTTATCAGTGGCCATCAGTGCCGCCTTATCTGTGCCCATCAATATGGACTTATCTGTCCCCATCAGTGCCGTCTTAACTGTGCCTATTAGTGCCCATCAGTGCCGCCTATCAGTGCAGCCTATCAGTGCCCACTGCCCACCAGTGCAGCCTATCAGTGCCCACCAGTGCCGCCTCATCAGCGCATATTAATGAAGCAGAAAAATTACCTGTTTGCAAAAATTTTAACAAACAATTAAACATGATTTATAAAATTCTCCATCTTTTTTTGTTTGTTTATCAAAAAATAAAAACCCAGCTGTAATTAAATACCACCAAAAGAAAGCTCTATTTGTGGGAAAAAAATTATAACAATTTAATTTGGGTACAGTGTTGTATGACCGCGCAATTGTCATTCAAAGTGCGACAGCGCCGAATGCTGAAAATTGGTCTGGGCAGGAGGGGGGTTTAAGTGGCCAATAAGCAAGTGGTTATAGAGATTGGAATTTCCTTTCAAATTTGGCTGTTAGTGAATGTAATGAATACGAATTTATCTGAAGTTACGAATTATCTGTAATAACGAATGCCGCATCTAAATGAATGGAACAGAATGAATTACCGTATTTATCGGCGTATAACACACACCGACGTATAACACGCACCCCAAGTTTAGGAGGGAATTTTAAGGAAAAAAAGTTTTAGGAGAGAAGTTTAGGGAAAAAAAAAACTTACATTTAAGCGTCATTTGCAGCTTGCCCAGCGTCATTTGCAGCTTGCCCAGCGTCATTTGCAACCTGCCCAGCGTCATTTGCAGCTTGCCCAGCGTCATTTGCAACCTGCCCAGCGTCATTTGCAACCTGCCCAGCGTCATTTGCAGCTTGCCCAGCGTCATTTGCAACCTGCCCAGCGTCATTTGCAACCTGCCCAGCGTCATTTGCAGCTTGCCCAGCGTCATTTGCAGCCTTGCCCAGCGCCATTTGCAACCTGCCCAGCGTCATTTGCAACCTGCCCAGCGTCATTTGCAAACTGCCCAGCGTCATTTGCAGCCTGCCCAGCGTCATTTGTAGCTTGCCCAGTGTCATCTGCAGCTTGCCAGAGTCATTTGTAGCTTGCCAGGTGTCATTTGCAGTTTGCCAGCGTCATTTGCAGTCTTGCCGACGTTTAAATTTCCCGCCGCGAGACAAACCGCGCATGCGCGGCCGAAAAAGACCGAACCGCGGCCGAAAAAGGCCGACGCGTGGCCGAAAAAGACCGGGCCGACTGTTCGGCTCCACTCGGAGTCCCGCCTCCCTGCTGTTTCGGGAGCGAGCGCAGGGAGGCGAGACTACGAGCGGAGCTGAACAGTCGGCTCTGTCTTTTTCGGCCGCGCTTCGGCCTTTTTCGGACGCGGTTCGGTCTTTTTCGGCTGCGGTCGCCATTTTTCGGCGCTGCAACCAATTTTTTTCATTTTTTGGGGGGGTATCGGCGTATAACACGCACCCACGACTTTTCTTTTTAGGGGGAAAAAGTACGTGTTATATGCCGATAAATACGGTAATAATAATAAATAACAGTAATAAAAACTTTTTATCATTATTATTATTTATTATTAATTTGTTACGTTCCATTCGTTTAGATGCGGCATTCGTTATTTCAGGTAATTCGTAACTTCAGATAAATTTTCAAATTCACTAACAGACAAATTTGAAAGGAAATTCCAATACCTATAATTTAATAGTTCGTTATTACTAGTTAGTTACTAATTCAGATTTTTGAATTTTCGGATTTAAGAATTTATGAATTTACGAATTGACAAATTTTTCAAATTTACACATTTTTACGAATTTATGAACTTTTTTGAATTTACACATTCTTTTGAATTTACGAATTTTCTAATATTCGAATTTACGAATGTTTGGAAAAGTTTGTTAAACGGGTTATCGTTAATTCGTAAATTTAAAAAAAAAAAAATCGTATTTAAAAAAAAAAAATCGTAAATTACATTTTTTTTTTAAGTTTTGTAAATTCGAAAATTTGGAAATTCATAGATTTGGAAATCCGAAAATTTGTTGAAATTTGTTAAAAAACAAATTCGTAACGAAACAAACCGCACACGTCTAATGCTCATGTGCTTTCTTTAATTCTCATCAGCTTCCTGGCTTTCAATTATTAGCTTGGCTGCTTGTAGGCGGGGTGCAGCGCGTTGCGGTGGTAATGACACACACAGTCCGAGTGCGATGAAAAAAAACTTGTACTGAAGTAATGCAAAGACGCATCACAACAAACCCGGTGGGAAGACGGCTCGACCGGGAACACTCATAGGTCCCGACTGCGTGAAGAGCGCAGGATTCATCCAAACTGACGGCGCCTGTTAGGAGGGGACGAATGCTGCCTGGCCATCTTGTGCCCAAAACGAGAAGATGTCCAGAGAAGTTGCAAACCCTACGCTTTCCCTCCTCATCAGGAACCTTTGCCTGCCACTAGTTCTGTCCCTAACAGACGGGGTACCTGTCCCTGCGCTATCCACTCGCAAATACGCACCAAACCTCGGAGCCAGGGGCTTAAAATAGGCTCTGCCTGACCCAAGATGGCAGCTAGAGTCACATTGGGTGGCAGCATCCAATTCCGATAACTTCCCCAGTGACCATAGAGGAACCATAGAGGAACCATGATATCCTCTTGACTACCTCTCTAGCTGCAATGCCGTTGCGGACGAGCACCACCTGCAGAGGAGAAAGTACATTGCACTGGCCTACATGCTCTGGCCCTCAATCCTCAGCCCCTCAATCCTCAGGCCCTCAATCCTCTGGCCCTCAATCCTCAGCCCTCAATCCTCAAGCCCTCAATCCTCAGCCCTCAATCCTCAGGCCCTCAATCCTCAGGCCCTCAATCCTCAGCCCTCAATCCTCAGGCCCTCAATCCTCAGGCCCTCAATCCTCAGCCCTCAATCCTCAGCCCTCAATCCTCAGGCCCTCAATCCTCAGGCCCTCAATCCTCAGGCCCTCAATCCTCAGGCCCTTGTCTGATTCTCCAGTCAGTACTCATGCTCACACAAGGCTCGTTAGCTGCTCCCAGCTTTACTGACTTACGCCCTGACTCCCGGACCACGCCTCCTGATTTTGCACACCTGCACAATCGCTGGGAGCAGGTTGACCACCAAACATAGACCCACAGGTCGAAGGCTTCATCCCTTCCAAGTCTCTATGAAGCCTCCAAGCTCCAGGACCCAAACCAGGACCTAACAAGCCATGAGAAAACACAACAAGCTGCATGTCCTGGAGCCCCTCACTCTGTATGGGTGAGAACTCTAATGCCGCGTACACACGAAGGGACTATCCCGCGGGATTATCCGCTGGACCGAAGTCCAGCGGATAATCCCCTCGTGTGTGGGCGCCGGCGGACTTTTTTTTGCCAAAGTACGGCGGACTAAAGTTTCAAGTTTTGTTTTCAAATTATCCGCTGGACTTGGCAGTCCAGCGGATAATCCGGTCGTGTGTAGTATGGTCCGGCGTACCAAAAAGGACGCATGCTCAGTAGCAAGTATTTTTCTAGTATTTTTCGTTTTCTAGTCCCGTCGTACGTGCTGTACGTCATCGCGTGAACCGTCGGACTTTTTGCGTGATCGTGTGTGGTCAAGTCCGTTCGCTTTTTAGTCCAGCGTACCCAGCTGGAAAGTCCAGCGGATTGTCCGCTGGACTTAGGTCCGCCGGGAAAAGTCCGTACGTGTGTACGCGGCATTACTGACATTGAAATCTTTTATGATCTCGTGATCCAGTCTCACCTACAAAACTGCACTCTAACTGCCATTTTCCCCTATGACATGGTGAAAGAACCAATTTTAACCACTTGCCGACCAGCTGCCGTCATTATACTGCGGTAGGTGTAAGAGAACTACTGTTGCGCTCCGGGCGCATCTGCGCACACATGCACGCATAAGGGACTGTAAGAACACGTGCGCTAATGTGCGCGCGCTAATGTTCACGCGCTAATGTACGCATGCGCTCGTAGGTGCGCACCCGCGCACCCCTTTGGGCCAGATAGCCTATTTAAGGGGCGCACTGACTTGTAGCAGATGCTGACCGATCTTCAGCTGTTCCTGTACCCGTTCCTTGTGATTCCTGCCATTACCTGCCTGATCTCCGTTGCTGAACCCCTGGCTTGTCCTGACTTTGCTTCTGGATTCTCCTCTATCTCTGATTGCTGGCTCCTGACTTCGGCTTCCTGATTTGACCCTGCTCCTGCCTGATGATTTGGTACCTTGCTGCCCGCCTGCTTCTGAACCCGGCTATTCCTGTGACTACGCTCCTGTCTCCTGTTTGGCTCCAAGCTGTCATCCGGGTGTCCGCAGCTCCGTTCCTGCGATCTGCTGCGACTTCCTGCATCTCCAAAGTCGCAGCATCTACCTCAAGCTTCCAGGGCTACATCTGCAGGCACTCGTGTTCCTCCTTTCCCTTGGGTCCTTCTGTCACCATCATCTAGACATGGGAACTGTCAAAAAATTTGTTTCGTTTCGCTTCGTCCCGTTTCCTATATATAAAAATATTGTAATTCGTAATTCGTGTACGAAATTCCGTTCGAATTCGTACGAAATACGAAATTCGGACGAATCGTAATTTTTTTTACGAATCGTTAGTAAAGTTACGAATCGTTACGAATCGTTACGAATCGTTAACGCGGCTAATAAAATTGTCGGTTCTCATAACACAGAGAAAAATTCGAATCCAACTACAAATATCGAATTTCAATTTCAAGTTACGAATCGTTACGAATCGTTAGTAAATCCAACTACAAATATCGAATTTCAACTAATATGAAAGACATTATAATAGCGGATATAACAAATGCTTTGAATGCTTCGAATGAATTCGAGATTCAGTATATCTAATATAGAGAACTGTCCCTGCACAAAGTGTCATTTTTGCAGGAAAAAAAGCTATTTAAAAACACTCGCGGCTAATAAAAAGTCGGCTACGTAACACAGAGAACAGTCATTCATTGATTAAAAAAAAAAAAGCGTGGGGGTCCCCCCAATTCAATAACCAGGCCCTTCAAGTCTGGTATGGATATTAAGGGGGACCCCAGCCAAAAAAAAAAAAATGGCGTGGGGTCCCCCCCAAATATCCATACCAGACCCTTCAGGTCTGGGATGGATTTTAAGGGGAACCCCGGCCAAAAAAAAAAAAAAAATGGCGTGGGGTCCCCCTCAAAATCCATACCAGACCCTTTATCCGAGCACGCAACCTGGCAGGCCGCAGGAAAAGAGGGGGGACGAGAGCGGCCCCCCCTCCCGCCTGAACCGTACCAGGCCACATGCCCTCAACATTGGGAGGGTGCTTTGGGGTCCCCCCCAAAGCACCTTGTCCCCATGTTGATGAGGACAAGGGCCTCATCCCCACAACCCTGGCCGGTGGTTGTGGGGGTCTGCGGGCGGGGGGCTTATCGGAATCTGGAAGCCCCCTTTAACAAGGGGACCCCCAGATCCCGCCCCCCCCCCCTGTGTGAAATGGTAAGGGGGTACAAAAGTACCCCTACCATTTCACCAAAAAAAGTGGCAAAAATGGTAAAAATGACAGGAGACGGTCTTTGACAATTCCTTTATTAAAATCTTCTTTCTTCTGGTCTTCCTTTCTTCATCTTCTCCTTCCGTCATCTTCTTCCATCTTCTTCTTCCTTCGATTCGCTTCTTCTTGCTCCGGTCTTCTCGTCCTTCTCGTCCGGCATCGGCGTCTCTTCTCGCAGGCCGCTCCTCTCGCAATGGGGGGCTCCCGCTCTGTGAGGCTTCGCTGCGGCTGACAGGTCTTTTATAATGGAGGGCACCTGGTGACCCCGCCCCCTCTGACGCACGGGGACGTCATGGGGAATTCCCTATGGCTTTCCCCATTACGTCAGAGGGGGGCGGGGTCACCAGGTGCCCTCCGTTATAAAAGACCTGTCAGCCGCAGCGAAGCCTCACAGAGCGGGAGCCTCCCATTGCGAGGAGCGGCCTGCGAGAAGAGACGCCGATGCCGGACCAGAAGGACGAGAAGACCGGAGCAAGAAGAAGCGAATCGAAGGAAGAAGAAGATGGAAGAAGATGAAGGAAGGAGAAGATGAAGAAAGGAAGACCAGAAGAAAGAAGAAAGAAGATTTTAATAAAGGAATTGTCAAAGACCGTCTCCTGTCATTTTTACCATTTTTGACACTTTTTTGGTGAAATGGTAGGGGTACGTTTGTACCCCCTTACCATTTCACACAGGGGGGGGCCGGGATCTGGGGGTCCCCTTGTTAAAGGGGGCTTCCAGATTCCGATAAGCCCCCCGCCCGCAGACCCCCACAACCACCGGCCAGGGTTGTGGGGATGAGGCCCTTATCCTCATCAACATGGGGACAAGGTGCTTTGGGGGGGACCCCAAAGCACCCTCCCAATGTTGAGGGCATGTGGCCTGGTACGGTTCAGGCGGGAGGGGGGGCCGCTCTCGTCCCCCCCTCTTTTCCTGCGGCCTGCCAGGTTGCGTGCTCGGATAAAGGGTCTGGTATGGATTTTGAGGGGGACCCTACGCCATTTTTTTTTTTGGCCGGGGTTCCCCTTAATATCCATCCCAGACCTGAAGGTCTGACCTCGTCACTTCAGACTCCGACCGACAGTAGGTCGGTGTCAGGGCTGGGCTCAGCCCTTCCTTCTCTGAGCTGGCCGCTCAGCTATCGGCTAATCGTTAGTTCCTATCTCTCCACAGGGACTCACCTGTTGATGATATCCTGCTCATCAGTCCTGCCTACTTAAGCCGTCCAGCCCAGAGGATCTCTGCCTTCACCTTGGTCAACATCACAGACACTATCTCCTGCGTTCCTGTTAAAGACTTGCTTGGCTGACATCCCTTATGGCTCCAGATCCTGCTTGCGGTTCCACTACATTGATCCCTGACTTTCTGGCTTGGCTGACTATCCGTTCCGGTTACCGAACTTTGGCTATGTTTTGACTACGTTTGTTCTATTTACCTTTATTATTAAACAAGTGTGATTTAACTGTACTTCTGTCTCGCTCTGATTCATGGTTTCTGAAAGTCGGCTTGTTCCTGCAAATTGCCGTAGGTGCACGTTGGCTCATTTAAGAGCCATAAGAGCCATATCAGGTGTGCACGGTGCCGGAGCCGATGCGTGTTGCCGGCGACCACGATGTCCGCCAGCCACCCGCGATCGCTCCACAGAGACCCAGAACAGGCATCTGTCAATGTAAACAAACATATCCCCGTTCTGTCAGGGGAAGTACAGAGTGATCGTCTGTTCCTAGTGATCGGGAACAGCGATCTCTTTCTACTCCCAGTCTTCATCAGGAAGAAAATCATATATTCTAGAACAATGTTTCTCAACTCCAGTCCTCAAGGCGCCCCAACAGGTCATGTTTTCAGGATTTCCCTCAGATGAAACAGCTGTAGTAATTACTAAGGCAGTGATACTGATCAAATCACCTGTGCAAAATAATGGAAAGCCTGAAAACATGACCTGTTGGGGCGCCTTGAGGACTGGAGTTGAGAAACGCTGTTCTAGAATGTAAATACATTCTAGAATATATAATTTTCCTCCTGATGAAGACTCTTTATGAGTTGAAACACGTTGAGGTTCTCTTGTTGCCGTCCGAATGACACCTTAATGGATGGAACTTCATATGATGCAGATCTTTACTGATGCATTGGTTGTTGTTATGCATCAGTATTTCTTTGTCAATAAGGTGTATATTTTAACCACTTTCAGACCGGACCAATTTGCAGCCAAAGGACCAGGCCCCTTTTTGCGATTCGGCACTGCGTCGCTTTAACTGACAATTGCGCGGTCGTGCGACGTGGCTCCCAAACAAAATTGACGTCCTTTTTTTCACACAAATAGAGCTTTCTTTTGGTGGTATTTGATCACCCCTGCGGTTTTTATTTTTTGCTATAATAAATATCCCCCAAAAATATATAAAAAATTTTTTTTTTTTCCTCAGTTTAGGCCGATATGTATTCTTCTACATAAGAAAAAATTGATTGGTTTGCGCAGAAGTTATAGCGTTTACAAGATAGGGGATAGTTTTATAGCATTTTTATTAATATTTTTTTTTTATTAGTAATGGCGGTGATCAGCGATTTTTATTGTGACTGCGACATTATGTCGGACACATCGGACATTTTTGACACATTTTTGGGACCACTGTCATTTACACAGCAATCAATGCTATTTAAATGCATTGATTCCTGTATAAATTACACTGGCAGTGAAGGGGTTAAGTATGCCTAGGGGTGTGTTTCTTACTGTGGGGGGGGGGCGTGGCTGTCAGCTAGTGAATGCTGATCTCTGCTCCAATCACAGGGAGCAGAGATCTGCGTCACTAGTTGCTAGGCAGAACGGGGAGATGCTGTCTATTTCCGCATCTCCCCGTTCTGCCTTCCCGTGAGACGATCGCGGACAGCTTAAAGGAGGGACTTATATATACGCCCTCCTGCCTGTCCGTGCCATTCTGCCGACGTATATCGTTGTGCGCTGTTCGGGAACCGGTTAAAGCATTTTCTTTTATTAGTCGATTTGGTACCGATAAAATCCCATCAGCTTCAATCTGCAGCGCTGTAATTTTCTGTAAAATGCTATATTTTAACCTGGAGGCACTCTGTACACAGATGGTGTACAGAACAACCCCCCCCCCCCTCCCGGATATGTCATTTCCTGCTTGTGTGATTGGCTCACTGATTTTACCAGAAGTCTGCACTGGCATACAAGTCAGATTTTGGGCATCCCCTGCAACAAAAATTTCATTTTTCCAAAGGGAAATCATGTCTAAAGGGATGCAGACCCTGCCCCATTTCTCATTAGAACCCTGCAAGTGCAGCAGCTGATTGATTAATATACAATCACTCCCATTCACTCTGCACATGGACACAGAGAAACAAACAGCTATTTCTTCAGAATAACAAATGGTAGGAATCTGCAACAAAGTTTGTTATATTCCCTGCAATGTACAGAGATCACCCAGAGGGGGAGGAGGTTTTTGTTCTCAAGAAAAGTGGAGTTACTCTTTAAATTTTAACTGTACCATCTCCCTTAATTTTGTAAAAAGCTGTGTAATTTGTTGGCACTGAATCCTGAATAATAATAATAATTGTAATAATTGTAAAACCTAATAATCTGCAAGAAGGAAAACAAATTCCACCCCCCACCTGGACATTTAGGACATGCATAACTGCCATGCGGGGGGGGGGGGGGCTGAATCATGTAAAACTGATAAAAAGAAAATGAGTTAAGAAGCCGATGCCAGTGGCAGCAACCAATGAGATTTTACCTTTCATTTTATGAAACAATTAAACAAGAATTCTAATTGGTCGCAATGGGCCAATTTTCTTTCCCCCAGTTTTAGAGAATCAGCCCCGTAAAAGGTAGACCTCAAACATTCTCAGGTCAGGAGACCGACATCTAATGTCTGTGGGCCCTTTAAATCCCCGAACTGACGAAGCCCATTCCTCCAGCTTGTGGGATTTTATGAAGTCCGGGTGATAATGGGATATGAAAAGCGTCTAAGGGACGCTTTAGGCTGAGAAATCAGCGATACTAAGTGTGTTATCCGGGGGATGGGAGCTACAGCCAGATTCAGAGTTCCTCTAAATGAAGGCGACGGGAAGGTTTTCGTCTAGTGGAAACTTGATATGTCTAAGTGGAACCCAAACCACTGGGGGACTTATTTGGCCAATGACCTGACTGATGCCTTGACTGAATGAGGCCAAGTCCAAAAATGCTGCTCTTCTATATGCAGTAACTATATATAAATGTATATCTGTATGTCTATATACAGTGGTAAGAAAAGGTATGTGAACCCCTTTGGAATTAACTGGTTTTCTGCCGTAATTTGCCATAAAATGTGATCTGACCCTCGTCTAAGACACAACACTAGACAAACACAAGGTGCTTAAGCTGAAAACATACAAACAATTTAAATTTATTGTGTGTTTAATTGAAAACACCCATTCACAGTGTTGGAGGAAAAAGTAAGTGAACCCAGAGACTAATTACATCAGCGAAAGCGAAATCTGGATATCAAATAATGAAATGAGTTTGGAGGTTTGGTTGGTTTAGAGCTACTTTGATCGGTAAAAGACACTCAAGCGCTTTAAGATTGCTGTTCGTTTCCTGTTGGGACTAGACATGTGCAATTAGTTTCGTTCCGAATTCTTTTTTTAAAGAATTTTGACAAACTCGTTAATTCCGAATTTTTAAATTTCCGAAATTCCTGAATTTCCGAATTTCAAAATTTGTGAAGTTACAAATTTCCTAAATTTCCGAACTTCCTAAATTTCCGAATTTCCAAAATTACGAATTTCCGAAATTACGAATTTCCGAAATTACGAATTTCCGAAATTACGAATTTCCGAATTCCAAATTTTTGGATTTGCAAATTTTAGAATTTCCGAATTTCGCATTTTCGAAATTACGAATTTCCGAATTTCAAATTTTTGGATTTGCAAATTTTAGAATTTCCGAATTTCGCATTTTCGGATTTCTGAATTTCCGAATTTTCGAATTTCCGAATTTCCGAATTTCGAATTTACGAATTTACGAATTTCGAATTTACGAATTTCGAATTTACGAATTTCGAATTTACGAATTTACGATTTTCGGATTTTTGGAAATTCAAAAACGAGAAAATTCGAAAATCTGAAAAAAAGAAAGAAAATCTGTTTAATTCTAAATAATAACTAACTATTAAATTATGGGTATTGGAATTCCCTTTAAAATTTGTCTGTTAGTGAACGAATTTATCCGAAGTTACGAATTATCTGAAATAATGAATTCGGAAATTCGGAAATTTGGAAATCAGAAAAATAGAAATGTGAAAATTCCCGAAATTTCCGAATTCCGAATTTTCGATTATCTTAATTTCCGAATTTCCGAAAAAAGCAAAAAAACGAATGAAACAAAAACAAAAAATGAACAAATTTTTTGTCAGTGCACATGTCTAGTTGGGACCTCCTCTAATAATTATTCCGCAAAATACATTACTTTGGATGAACCCAACTCTCCCTGAATTCTTTTACATCCCAGATCCCTCCCTCTGGGCTGCAGGTAGAGTGCATTATTTGGTCCATATCTGTGAGAATGGCATTTTAAAGACTTTTGATACCCTAAAACAACAGTTTAACCTGCCCAACTCCTATTTCTTCAGTTTCCTCCAGCTCCGCCATGCCTTCTTCTCGCAATTTGGCAGTTCACCTTTGAAAATACGACAATCCAATATGGGACGATTCTCTCAAGAAATCTCTCTCAGTTATCTATAAGGCTATACAACCGATGGTACATCATGGATTAGATACATTGATGACCTCCTGGCTAGTGGAGCTGCCGGAGCTGGACAGCGAGGATTGGGAGGACATGTGGGGGAGTACCCCTTTTCTCAACTTGTGTCTTCCAGGGATTGGTTGATCCAGTTTAGAATTCTACACCAGTTTTATCTGGCACCCCACAGGCTACACAAGATCTACCTGAACTGTCCTCCACATTGCAGGTGTTGCTGACTATTTCCATATGATTGGGTCCTGTCCATGCCTCAAATGTTCTGGTCAAGGGTCATCCAGTTTATTACACGCTTAACTACTATCCCTATCCCACAACAGGTGGATGTCTGCCTCCTTGGGTTGGTGGAGGCTTTGGTACCCACTAGAGCTGTTCATACATTGTTGGGGCTATTATTGTTTTATGCTAGAAAAACCATTGTTATTCAATGGAAGTGTCACGGGGGCCACGTACCTGAGGTGAGACTGAAGTAGTGGGGAGGCCTCCCTTGCACCTCGGGTCCTTGAAGCCTCTGGAGATGGAGACAGAAACTTGGGGGACACCGAGTGGCGCGGTGTCAGGGGTGCGGAGCACCGTGCAAGCCTTAGTCCGAGATCCAAGCCGAGGTCAAGTCCAGTTTGGCAACGAAGTATAGAAGGGTTATTTAGAAGAAGAATCTTCGAGATCCAAGCCGGGGTCGGTTCCAATCTGGCAGTTGAGTACAAAAGGGGCAAAGAAGTAGAATGGTCAAGGTACAAATCCGAGGTCAATGTCAAGCAGCAAACAAGAGTAGTCAAATAGGTTTCCAGGTCACAAGTTCAAACAGATCACACACTAGCACAGGAACAAGGGGGGACTAAAGATAATCCAGCAATTAGGGAGTGCCTGGGCTTATATAGGGAAGTTTGAGGTCACTTCCTGTGCTCCTCTTGGGCATTTTCCCGCCCTTTTCCATCAGGTCTTCTGCGCAGGTGCATAGTAAGCCCTGGACTCTTACAGGAAGTCAGGATCTACTCCCACCCTAGGGTTTTGAAAGGTGTTAATGAATTCTGCTATACTTTAGAAAAAAAATCCACAAAGTGTGGGACATGTGGTGGGAATCAGACACCACTACTGTAGATCAACATGACTCTGAGGCTACTGCCAGTCTCCCTTAACCCCTTCCCGCCGAGCGTACGCAGATATGCGTACTCGGCTTTTGGGGGTTATACCGGGATGATGCCCGCAGCTGCAGGCATCATCCCGAGACCGTTGTTTAGTGCGGGCGATTGGCTATCAAGGTATAACCACCGATGCGTCTAAAAGCCGCCCCCCCCCCCCTCCCGCAGCCTCATGCCGCTCTTACCGGGCCTCCCATTCTATCGGGAGGCCCGATCGAACATCTACCACTTCCGGCGGCAAGTGACAGACTGGAACGAAGCCGGAAACGGCTTGGTTCCAGTCTCCTGGATGTAAACACGGAAGCAACGTCATGACGTTACTTCCTGTTTACTCGGCTGCCAATGGCGCTGGATTTTAAAAAATATACAGTATTCAGATACACCGTTTTCGGTGATCTGAATACTTTGAAGTGCAAAGGAGGGATTTGGGGTCTTTTAGACCCTCCGATCCCTCCATAAAGAGTACCTGTCACCACCTATTACTGTCACAAGGGATGTTTACATTCCTTGTGACAGCAATAAAAGTGATCACATTTTTTTTTTTTTTTAAAACACAATTTAATTATCTAAAATTAAATAAAATAAAATAAGAATTTATTTTTTTTAAAGCGCCCCCTTCCGCGCGAGCTCGCGCAGCAAAGAAAACGCATACGTGCCCGCATATGTAAACGGTGTTCAAATCACCCGCCATGATCGTCAGAGCGAGAGCAATAATTCTAGCACTAGACCTCCTCCGTAACTCTAACCTGGTAACCGTAAAACATTTTTAAAGTGTCGCCTATGGAGATTTTTAGATACCGTAGTTTGTCGCCATTCCACGAGTGCGTGCAATTATAAAGCGTGACATGTTTGGTATCTATTTACTCGGCGTAACATCATCTTTCACATTATATAAAAAAATTGGGCTAATTTTACTGTTTAGTTTTTTTTTTAAATTCATGAAAATATCTTTTTCCCAAAAAGTTACGCTTAAAACACCGCTGCACAAATACTGTGTGACATAAAATATTGCAACAATCGCCATTTTATTCGGTAGATTCTCTGCTAAAAATATATATATAATGTTTGGTGGTTCTAAGTAATTTTCTAGCAAAAAATATTGATTTTAACTTGTAAACACCAAATGTCAGAAATAGGCTTATGCGGCGTACACACGCTCAGACTTTCCCGTGGGATTGTCCACCGGACCTAGTCCAGCGGACAAACCGCCGGACTTTCCAGCGGAGGTCGTGTGGACTTGCCCACACACGCCCGGACTTTTCAGGCGGGCAATCCGCCGGAGTTTTGGCCAAAGTCCGCGGGACTTTTGAAATGAACGGACTTGCCCACACACGGAGGAAAGTCCGTTCATTTAGAACGTGACTCCAGGTAGACGGGACTAGCGAAGGAAGTCAATGCCGCCTCGCTAGCCCCGTCACCTGGTATGGATTTACAGGGGAATCCCTACGCCGAAAAAACGGCGTGGGGTCCCCCCCATATCCATATCAGACCCTTATCCGAGCACGCAGCCCGGCCGGTCAGGAAAGGATGTGGGGACGAGCGAGCGCCCCCCCCCCCCTCCTGAGCCGTACCAGGCCGCATGCCCTCAACATGGGGGGTGGGTGCTTTGGGGGAGGGGGGCACCCTTCGCCCCCCCACCTCAAAGCACCTTGTCCCCATGTTGATGAGGACAAGGGCCTCTTCCCGACAACCCTGGCCGTTGGTTGTTGGGGTCTGCGGGCGGGGAGCTTATCGGAATCCGGAAGCCCCCTTTAATAAGGGGGCCCCCAGATACCGGCCCCTCACCCTATGTGAAAGAGTATGGGGTACGATGTACCCCTACCCATTCACCTAAGGGAAAAAAGTGTAAATAAAAAAAATGACACAATTTTTTTAAATACTTTATTGCACTGCTCCGGGGGTCTTCTTCCGTCTTGGGGGGTCTTCTCGCCGGACTCCTCCGCTATCTTCTGCTCTTTCACTAGCGGAGGAGCCCGGCTTTCTTCTTTGTTGCCGCCGCCGTCTGGGGGTCTTGTTCCGACTTCGGGGGTCTTCGGGGGTCTCTTCTGTTCTTCTTGCCGGGCCTCCGCTTTCTTCTTCCAGCTCTTTTACGAGTGGTGGCCCGGGCTTCTGTTGCCGTCGCTGTCGCCGCTGCCGCCTTCTGCTTCTGCTTCTTGTTATTCTTTCTTCATCCGATGTTGACACGACGCTCTCTCTAGCCGTAATGGCAGAGACACGCTGTCCTGTGACTTATATAGGGACAAGGGGCAGGGCCACCGCCTCATGTCACATGGTGACCCCGCCTCCCTATGATGTCACAGTCCCAGCATCCTCCGGACAAGGTTATAACCGATGTCAGATTTTTTTTGCCATACCAGTACTGATCACTCACTGTGTTCATTCCAAACGGAAGCATAGGAAACTGTGTTTTATATGCTTCCGTTTGTGAATGAACAAAAAGCCGCTCAGCACAGAACACTTCCCATTCATTCACTGTCCAGTGCAGCTGAAGCTGCAGAAAAAGGAAAAAGGGGCTGGGGAATCTCTGTCCTCAGTCCCTTTCTCTGTGTCAAAAGTGAGACATCAGGGGTCTATTTAGACCCCTAATATTTCACCAAAGCCCACCTAAAAGAAATTGTAAAAAAAAAAGAAAAAAAAGAAAATAATAATAACAAAAAAAATACTGATAACGTCCTCTTCCCTACTGACACCGTCCACTGCTCTACTGACACCGTCCACTGCCCTACTGACACCGTCCACTGCCCTACTGACACCATCTACTGCTCTACTGACACCGTCCACTGCTCTACTGACACCGTCCACTGACCTACTGACACCATCCACTGCCCTACTGACAACGTCCTCTGCTCTACTGACACCATCCACTGCCCTACTGACAACGTCCTCTGCTCTACTGACACCATCCACTGCCCTACTGACACCGTCCACTGCTCTACCGACACCGTCCACTGCCCTACTGACACCATCCACTGCCCTACTGACACAATCCACTGCTCTACTGACACCGTCCACTGACCTACTGACACCATCCACTGCCCTACTGACACCGTCCACTGCCCTTCTGACACCGTCCTCTGCTCTACTGACACCGTCCTCTGCTCTACTGACACCATCCACTGCTCTACTGACACCGTCCACTGCTCTACTGACACCGTCCTCTGGTGTACTGACACCGTCCACTGCTCTACTGACACCGTCAACATTTTAATACATTTTAAAAAGTTTGTTTACATTTATTTATAATTGTGTGTGTGTATGTATATACAGTATCTCACAAAAAGTTAGTACACCCCTCACATTTTTGTAAATATTTTCTTCTTTTTTTTTCATGTGACAACAATGAAGAAATTACTCTTTGCTACAATGTAAAGTAGTGAGTGTACAGCTTGTATAACGTCCCCTCAAAATAACTCAACACACAGCCATTAATGTCTAAACCGCTGGCAACAAACGTCAGTACACCCCTAAGTGAAAATGTCCAAATTGGGCCCAATTAGCCATTTTCCCTCCCCCGGTGACTCGTTAGTGTTACAAGGTCTCAGGTGTGAATGGGGAGCAGGTGTGCTAAATTTGGTGTTATCGCTCTCACTCTCTCATACTGGTCACTGGAAGTTCAACATGAATGAATGAATGATTTGTATAGCGCTGCAAATGCGAATTGAATCGCCTCAAGGCGCTTGTCTTGCTACATGGCACCTCATGGCAAAGAACTCTCTGAGTATCTGAAAAAAATATTCATTGTTTTACATAAAGATGGCCAAGGCTATAAGAAGATTGCCAAGACCCTGAAACTGAGCTGCAGCACGGTGGCCAAGACCATACAGCGGTATAACAGGACAGGTTCCACTCAGAACAGGCCTCGCCATGGTCCACCAAAGAAGTTGAGGTCACGTGCTCAGCGTCATATCCAGAGGTTGTCTTTGGGAAATAGACGTATGAGTGCTGCCAGCATTGCTGCAGAGGTTGTAGGGGTGGGGGGTCAGCCTGTCAGTGCTCAGTGCTGACCATACGCCGCACACTGCATCAAATTGGTCTGCATGGCTGTCGTCCCAGAAGGAAGCCTCTTCTAAAGATGATGCACAAGAAAGTCCACAAACAGTTTGTTGAAGACAAGCAGACTAAGGACATGGATTACTGGAACCATGTCCTGTGGTCTGATGAGACCAAGATAAACGTATTTGGTGTCAGATGGTGTCAGGCGTGTGTGGGGGCAACCAGGTGAGGAGGACAAAGACAAGTGTGTCTTGCCTACAGTCAAGCATGGTGGTGGGAGTGTCATGGTGGTGGGGGGGGTCATGGTCTGGGGCTGCATGAGTGCTGCCGGCACTGGGGGGCTACAGATCATTGGGGGAACCATGAATGCCAACATGTACTGTGACATACTGAAGCAGAGCATGATCCCCTCCCTTCAGAGACTGGGCCGCAGGGCAGTATTCCAACATGATAACGACCCCAATCACACCTCCAAGACCACCACTGCCTTGCTAAAGAAGCTGAGGGTAAGGTGATGGACTGGCCAAGCATGTCTCCAGACCTAAACCCTATTGATCATCTGTGGGGCATCCTCAAACGGAAGGTGGAGGAGCGCAAGGTCTCCAACATCCACCAGCTCTGTGATGTCATCATGGAGGAGGGGAAGAGGACTCCAGTGATAACCTGTGGTGAACTCCATGCCCAAGAAGGTTAAGGCAGTGCTGGAAAATAATGGTGGCCACACAAAATATTGACACTTTGGGCCCAATTTGGACATTTTCACTTAGGCTGCTTTCACACTGGGGCGGTGCGGGGCGGCGACAGTAAAGCAGCGCTATATTTAGCGCTGCTTTACCATCGTTTTACCCGCGGTATGCGGCCGCTAGCGGGGTGGTTTTAACCCCCGCTAGCGGCCGCAAAAGGGTTAAAAACCTCCGCAAAGCGCAGCTGCAGCGGCGGTTTGCGAGCGGTATCCCAGCGGTTTCCCATTGATTTCAATGGGAAGGAGCGGTATAGGAGCGGTAAATACACCGCTCCTTCACCGCTCCAAAGATGCTGCTAGCAGGACTTTTGTTGCGGTCCTGCTAGCGCACCGCTCCAGTGTAAAAAGCCCGCCGGCTTTCACACTGGAGTGAATGGGGCCGGTTTTTTCAGGCGGTGTACAGGCGCTATTTTTAGCGCTGTACCGCCTGAAAACCGCCCCAGTGTGAAAGCAGCCTTAGGGGTGTACTGACTTTTGTTGCCAACGGTTTAGACATTAATGGCTGTGTGTTGAGTTATTTTGAGGGGACAGAAAATTTACACTGTTATACAAGCTGTACACTCACTACTTTACATTGTAGACAAGTGTCATTTCTTCAGTGTTATCACATGAAAAGATAGAAGAAAAGATTTACACAAATGTGAGGGGTGTACTTACTTTTGTGAGATACTGTATATAGACACACATGTGTGTTTGAGCTCTGGGGTGCACACTCGCATGCAATACCAATTCTTTCCTGTATCAAAGACCGTATTCATCGGTCATGTGGATTCTTTGGGAATCTCGGTGAGATTTGTGTATTTCTTCCAGATCTGTGCGGTAATCCAGTGTGAGACTTCCTGTAATAAAGACCTCTCACTGCTGCTCTCCCTCCTTGTGCAGGGTGACTGGTCTGGTCTCCGCCCCCCTCCTGGCATTTTTTGCAGTCGGCCTGTAGTGGGTGGAGCCTGCTAGGCCCCTCCCACAGCTCTGCTCTCTGCACAGGCTATGCACAGCACAGTCCCGATGTCACTGCAACTTTTACAAGGTACGAATTAAGCTTGCAAAGGCATTTAGTGCTAACAAAGCGGATTTTATATTCTTTGTAGCCATTGAGGAATATATTTATATTAAAGTTTTTTTGCCCGGAGTTCAGCTTTTTTTATTTTTGTCATTTTAAATGTGTGGCACAGTCGTGTAGAGCAGCACTGAAGAATGTTATCTCCATCTACAGTCTCCAGAACATCGGCTCTATTTCTGGATCCACTTCAGCTCCAGCCATGCAGCCCCAGCTGGGAGACTTATCTGCAGTGGCGTTGCTAGGGGGTGGCTTTTGGGGCTATAGCCCCGAATCTGGGGCCTATAGCCCTGAGTCTCTGCAGGGGTGCTCATGGGGAGGGGAGGCTCTCTGGGGACCCTGATGTAGATGGGGGGCTCTCTGGGGACCCTGATGTAGATGGGGGGCTCTCTGGGGACCCTGATGTAGGTGGGGGGCTCTCTGGGAACCCTGATGCAAGCTAGAGGCTCTCTGTGGAACCTGATGTAAGGGGGGGGGCTCTCTGGGGACCCTGATGTAAGGGGGGGCTCTCTGGGGACCCTGATGTAAAGAGGGGCTTTCTGGGGACCCTGATGTAGGTGGTGGGCTCTCTGGGAACCCTGATGTAAAGGGGGGCTTTCTGGGGACCCTGATGTAGGTGGAGGGCTCTCTGGGGACCCTGATGCAAGCTAGAGGCTCTCTGTGGAACCTGATGTAAGGAGATGTAAGGGGAGGCTCTCTGGGGACCCTGATGTAAGGGGGGCTCTCTGGGGACCCTGATGTAAGGGGGGGCTCTCTGGGGACCCTGATGTAAAGGGGGGCTCTCTGGGGATTCTGATGTAAAGGGGGGCTCTCTGGGGATTCTGATGTAAAGGGGGGCTTTCTGGGGACCCTGATGTAAGTGGGGATATATACGCACACATATTACTGTATATACATGTGTATGCCCACCTAAGCATATTACTTTCTTTACTACACTGCTATGGGTTCTAGCCCCAGATCTTTTGTAGACCTAGCAACACCCCTGCTTATCTGAAAAAATGAAATACTCCTTTTCAGCTTCAGGCCATGGGGAGCTCCAAGCTGCGGCGCCTTGCCAACGCAAGCCCCCCCCCCCCCCCTCCCCCACCCTCGTTGCATGAATATGGAAACTATGGTAGATGCAGTAGGAAGAAAATTCAGGAATGATTTAATATCAGCCACCAAGCTCTGTCTGTTTCCTTTTTATTTCAGGAGGGAGCGCCGATTTCAAATTTTGGATGGTTTGTATGGGATGGTGTCAAGTGAGATTGCAGATAATTGCACCAAACAAAAACAAAAATTGTTCTGTATTCTGGTGATATTTTCAGTGTGACCACTAGATGGCAGGATTTCCATGTAAAAGAAAATCCTTGTATTGTACATAGGCACCCTATAATGTTTTACTGGCTTTAGTAATGGCAGTGCTGAGTTTAGATGCTTAATTTTAAATAATTAGATAATTAATTTAAGATAATTACGTAATTAATAATTTTATTGGTGAAACAAGTTAATAATCTCCATTACCAGCTCTTCAGATGAGCCTCTGTGACTTTAAAAAGAGCTGCATTATTTCTATCTATACCTTGGTAATTAGGCCCTGCAGCGGTCGGTATGGAGCTTGCCGCATGTACTGTGTGTGTGCATTAGGTGAGCTTTTTCAGACACATTCATGGCTTGTATCCAGTGATACGACCTATGAAAAATATAGGAAAGACCAGAGAAGAAGCAGTTAAAAGGGTTAATTCACCTTTACCAAAAATTTGCCTATTCAGTCCATAAATACTATTATAAAACCCTAAACTGATCAGCTTTAAAAAAAATATGATTTAATTGAATTCCCCAATTTTTCTAGTGCCTACTGTACATGGCAGCATAAACATGATTTACAGGAGTTCCGAACAAGGGGGACCCATGGAGGTAGCTATAAAGAACTTGGTGCCTATTTAGCAGTTCTAATCCGGCTATCGTTGGGGCCTGTCTGTAGGGTGGTGCATGTGAAGCTGTCCCTTTAAGACTGTACACAAAGGACGCTGATGGGCTGCTAAGTAAGGAGCAGTCTCTGTTGGCATTAACTGTGGGCAGCAGGGAATGAAGCTTTTTGTAGTGCCTACAAGGGAGCATACACATGATTTACAGGAGTTCCCAACAAGGGGGACCCATGGAGGGGGCTGTAAAGAACTTGGTGCCTATTTAGCAGTTCTAATCTGGCTACCGTTGGGGCCTGTCTGTAGGGTGATGCATGTGAAGCTGTCCCTTTAAGACTGTGCACAAAGGACGGCTGATGGGCTGCTAAGTAAGGAGCAGACTCTGTTGGCATTAACTTTGGGCAGCAGGGCATTAAGTTTTTTCTAGTGCCTACATGGCAGCATACACATGATTTACAGGAGTTCCGAACAAGGGGGACCCATGGAGGTAGCTATAAAGAATTTGGTGCCTATTTAGCAGTTCTAATCCGGCTATCGTTGGGGCCTGTCTGTAGGGTGGTGCATGTGAAGCTGTCCCTTTAAGACTGTGCACAAAGGACGGCTGATGGGCTGCTAAGTAAGGAGCAGACTCTGTTGGCATTAACTGTGGGCAGCAGGGCATTAAGCTTTTTCTAGTGCCTACATGGCAGCATACACATGATTTACAGGAGTTCCCAACAAGGGGGACCCATGGAGGTAGCTATAAAGAACTTGGTGCCTATTTAGTAGTTCTAATCCGGCTATCGTTGGGGCCTGTCTGTAGGGTGGTGCATGTGAAGCTGTCCCTTTAAGACTGTACACAAAGGACGGCTGATGGGCTGCTAAGTAATGGGCAGTCTCTGTTGGCATTAACTGTGGGCAGCAGGAAATTAAGCTTGGTAGTTCTGCTTACCACTCCTGGTAGGCCATGGATCTGGTCTGAAATGCTTGGTGGCCAGTTGTCCCAGAAGGCTCATTGCTCACGATCAGGTCCTCATTGGCTCTCCCTGACTGTGGGCACACTCGACAACAGGTCTCTCCAGTTCTGGTTCCAGCATTCAGACCCTCACCAGTTCTCTGGTGTGTAAGCACAGACACCATAGACAGTAGGCTCACATTCTCTGGTCTTTGCACCCCTCTGCTATGGCCCTCTGCATAGTCTTAGCAAAGTGGTAACAGATCCGTGCAGCTTGCCTTCCTCCCACAAAAAGACCCTGGTCAACCTCCAAAACCCTTTTCCTACCTGATTTGGATCTATGGAGGCTTCCTCGACAAGATCTGGTCTTGGCGGCCAGCTGTCACAGAAAGCTCAGTCCTCACAATCATTTCCTTATTGACTTTCCCTGACTGTAGGCACACTCTGCAACAGGTACCTCCTGTTCTGTCCCAGCATTCAGACTCTCACTGGCTCTCCGGTGTGTGAGAGTAGAAGACACCATGGGCAGCAAGAAGACACCATGGGCAGCAAGCCCACATTCTCTGGTCTCCACACCGCTCTGCTATGGCCCTGCACAGTCTAAGCAAAGGGGCAACAGGCATGTGCAGCTTTGCTTTCTCCCGCAAAAAGACCCTGGTCAGCCTCCGAAACCCTCCTGCTGCCTGGTATTGATCTACAGTATGTAGGCTTCTGTGACAAGGTCTTCTGCCAATTTCAACCCTGTGTATGCAGCCATTGGTAGGCACCAGGAAATAAAAATTCAGAATAGGTAATAATTCAATTTTCCGTCTTCCTGGGGCTTACATGGCAGCATACACATGGTTGCAGAGTTTGTTTCAGAAGCCTCCATAGATACTTTTGCACTTACTCTTGCAGGATCCACTTGATATTATGGGTTATCTGTTCTGCCGAGACTCTTTGAACTGCCCAGTCCCCACTGACACACCTGGTTATAGGTTGAAGGCCGCTCATACCTGTGTAACTTAAGCGTTAGTATGCTGCCACTCTATACACAGAAAACAGGCCAAAAGCAACTTGATGGTAGATTCATTGGATGTATTATGGCGAGGCAAGTAAGATAATGTATGAATCAGTTAACAGACACAAACAGGTTTAAAGGTACTGTACTTGAAGTGAACATTGAACCATAAGATAGCAATCAACCGGACTGCAGCAACTCAAATTTTAACTGATGCAGGAGGGTTTAAAATTTCAGCATTAACTAACCAAAAATACATGTCCTTGACTGCACATTACATACAGCCCTAATAGTTGTTGGTTGTATGTAGGGACGAGCCAAACCCATACCCCCCCCCCCCCCCCCCCCCGTTTTGCAGCAGAACATGCAAAACACTTGTGCGAACACCGTTAAAGTCTATGGGACACGAACATGAAAAATCAAAAGTGCTCATTTTAAAGGCTTATATGCAAGTTATTGCCATAAAAAACATGTCCCCTGGTCCTGCCCCAGGGGACATGTATCAATGCAAACAAAAGTTTTAAAAACAACAATTTTTTCGGGAGCAGTGATTTTAATATTGCTTAAAGTGAAACAATAAAAATGAAATATTCCTTTAAATATAGTGCCTGGTGGGTGTCTATAGTATGCCTGTAAAGTAGCGCATCTCTCTCATGTTTATAACAGTGCCACAGCAAAAATGACATTTCTAAAGGATAAAATGTAATTTAAAACTGCTCGCGGCTGTAATGCATTGTTGGATATCGGCAATATAGATAAAAATACCAGAAAAAATAAATGGCGTTGATGTCCCCCCCCCCCCGGTTTGCAGCAGAACATGCAAAACACTTGTGCGAACACCGTTAAAGTCTATGGGACACGAACATGAAAAATCAAAAGTGCTCATTTTAAAGGCTTATATGCAAGTTATTGCCATAAAAAACATGTCCCCTGGTCCTGCCCCAGGGGACATGTATCAATGCAAAAAAAAGTTTTAAAAACAAATTTTTTTTCGGGAGCAGTGATTTTAATATTGCTTAAAGTGAAACAATAAAAATGAAATATTCCTTTAAAATATAGTGCCTGGTGGGTGTCTATAGTATGCCTGTAAAGTAGCGCATCTCTCCCATGTTTATAACAGTGCCACAGCAAAAATGACATTTCTAAAGGATAAAATGTCATTTAAAACTGCTCGCGGCTGTAATGCATTGTTGGATATCGGCAATATAGATAAAAATACCAGAAAAAATAAATGGCGTTGATGTCGTCCCCCCCCCCCGGTTTGCAGCAGAACATGCAAAACACTTGTGCGAACACCGTTAAAGTCTATGGGACACGAACATGAAAAATCAAAAGTGCTCATTTTAAAGGCTTATATGCAAGTTATTGCCATAAAAAAACATGTCCCCTGGTTCTGCCCCAGGGGACATGTATCAATGCAAAAAAAAGTTTTAAAAACAACAATTTTTTCGGGAGCAGTGATTTTAATATTGCTTAAAGTGAAACAATAAAAAATGAAATATTCCTTTAAATATAGTGCCTGGTGGGTGTCTATAGTATGCCTGTAAAGTAGCGCATCTCTCTCATGTTTATAACAGTGCCACAGCAAAAATGACATTTCTAAAGGATAAAATGTAATTTAAAACTGCTCGCGGCTGTAATGCATTGTTGGATATCGGCAATATAGATAAAAATACCAGAAAAAATAAATGGCGTTGATGTCCCCCCCCCCCCCCCCCCCCAAAATCCATACCAGGCCCTTCAGGTCTGGTATGGATATTAAGGGGAACCCCACACCAAAATTTAAAAAAATGGCGTGGGCATCCCCCAGGCAGCACAGTGGTGTAGTGGTTAGGACTCTCACCTAGCAGCAATAGGGTCTGGTTCAAATCCCAACCATGACACCATCTGCCTGGAGTTTGCATGTTCTCTCTATGCATGTGTGGGTTTCCTCTGGGTACTCTGGTTTCCTCCCACATTCCAAAGACATGCTGGTAGGTAATCAGATCCTGTCTATAAATTGGCCCTAGTATGTGTATGTGTTTGTAAGGATGTTGGGACCCTGCTGGGTAAAGGACTGCACTATATCAAGATGCAACTCAACTCATATACTCTGAACAGCAGTATATATACTAGATGGCCTGCCCTATATACTCTGCAGAAAATTGGACCTTAGGTGTCGGTGGTGCCACAACACTGTAACCCCTCACAGATACTCTTGTTGGGCGCAGGAACGGGCCCTGTGAAATATTATATCAAGAATTGTAATTACATGCCCCTGTTAAACAGGGACAGAAAGATTGGGCCTTAAGTGGTGGTGGTGCCACAAAACTGTAACCCCTCACAGATACTCTTGTTGGGCACAGGAACAGACCCTGCTGTGAAACATGACTGCCAGTTTCTTGTCCTTCTTGGGCACCCCCCTCTCTCTAGGCTCACGTTACTCCCTTCCTCAACCTGGGAACAAACATCGGAGCCTTCAAATCGCTGCTCATCCTCCAGCAGCATGTACCCGACACTGTGGTCGAATAGTTCGGGGGACTCCTCCATGCATGATGGTGGGGCGACGGAAGGAGAGACTATGGACAAGGAGCCGGTGGAATCCAGGGGGTCCCTATCTTTCGAACGCCCGACCTACGAACATCTCCTACTTGCGAACAGGGCGCTGCGGGGACCCTCCGCCATTTTCCGCTGTCCTTTCGGTCGTTCTGCGCATGCGCAGCCAGACGGAGTCTCGGAAAATGACGGCAAACATTGGAAATGTCCGTAATTTGCCGCGCATGCGCTGAACGGCATTCGACGGAACATCGCAAATGTCCGTAATTGTCGGTCTGCGCATGCGCGGCCGACTTACGAACATTTCCGAGTTAAGAACAGGCGGACAGTCCCTAACGAGTTCGTAACTCGGGGACCCCCTGTAGGCCGCTTTGGCAGCTACATTGGAAAAACTACTCTGAGCCGGGGTGACAGGATGAGGACGGCTTTGTCATCCATTTCACCAACTCTTCTGCATGTTGTGGCTCAATAACATGGCCAGCTGCAGGAAAAAAGGACAAGCGTGCCCCACGGCCACCTGCAGAGGATGCACCGTGTCCACGGCCAGCACTGTGGACTGTAGACACAGAGCCTGCTTGCCCCCTTTTAGCGGCCTGTGAGCGTCTGCCCTTGGTGGCCTTCCGGACATGATGTATATTTTGTTTTGCAACACCACACTGCACTGTATTAGATACTGTGTACACCACCTGAAGTGAATGCACTGGAGAGATAGGCTACACTGGATGCAGACTATATATATATATATATACACAATATCTCACAAAAGTAAGTACACCCCTCACCTTTTTGTAAATCTTTTCTTCTATCTTTTCATGTGACAACACTGAAGAAATGACACTTGTCTACAATGTAAAGTAGTGATTGTACAGCTTGTATAACAGTGTAAATTTGCCGACCCCCCAAAATAACTCAACACACAGCCATTAATATCTAAACCGCTGGCAACAAAAGTCAGTACACCCCTAAGTGAAAATGCCCAAATTGGGGCCCAATTAGCCATTTTCCCTCCCCGGTGTCATGTGGCTCGTTAGGCCCCTTTCACACTGGGGCGTTTTTCATGCGGTGCAGCGCTAAAAATAGCGCCTGTTCACCGCATGAAAAAATCCTGCCCCATTAACTCCAGTGTGAAAGCCGGCGGGCTTTCACACTGGAGCGGTGCGCTAGCAGGACGGCAAAAAAAAGTCCTGCTAGCAGCATCTTTGGAGCGGGATAGGAGCCGTGTGTTCACCGCTCCTATACCGCTCCTTCCCATTGATTACAATGGGAGACCGCGGTAAAACCGCGGCAATACCGCGGTTACCGCGGCAATACCGCGGCTACGGCGGTGCTCTGCGGGGGGTGTTTAACCCTTTTTCGGCCGCTCGCGGGGGTAAAACCGCACCGCGAGCAGCCGAAAACCGCGGTGAAAACGACGGTAAAGCAGCGCTAAATATAGCGCTGCTTTACCGTCACCGCGGCTCACCGCCCCAGTGTGAAAGGGGCCTTAGTGTTACAAGGTCTCAGGTGTGAATGGGGAGCAGGTGTGTTAAATTTAGTGTTATCCCTCTCTCTGTTATTGCAGCTATTCAAACGTGATCTGTTGGGCAGCACAGTGGTGTTGTGGTTAGCACTCTCACCTAGCAGTAAAAAGGGTTCGCTGGTTCAAATCCCAACCACGACACTACCTGCCTAGAGTTTACATGTTCTCCCTGTGCCTGCGTAGGGTACTCCGGTTTCCTCCCACACTCCTAGGTTAATTGGCTCTGTCCAAAACTGGCTCCTAGTACATGAGTCCCCATTCCTTGGATTGGATTGTGGGTAGGGTACTGATGTGAGTGTGCAATATGTGATAAGAAAAAGAAAACCGCGCCACCCTTTACTGTTGTTACCCAATTTTTTTAAAGTGCTATGTGCTCAAAGAAAATATAAGTTACTTTGTTCTCCCTATCTAGGCAAAGTAAAGTATTAGAATTCTAGTTAGTGGTGTGTTTTTACTATCCCTTCATATGGGTACAGAGTGCTAGGTGAAAAAATGCTATGTGCTATTAGCTATTTTCAAATTTTGACCACATCCATCATGCGTTTTATAAAAAATATATCATCATGGTGCTTTTACAATATTTCAAGATCCATACATCTATAACAGTGATACCGTCAATAATGTGAAAAAAATATAATAAAAAAATAATCAATGGTAAATATTAAACCAATAGGTATAGATATAAAGGTGAAAATAAAAAGTTCCAATCCGTGACACCACCGTGTGTTTGCAGTGCTTCTATTAGACATTCATTGTGCAAAGTCCTTCTAGTGTATCCACCACCTGCTATGCAATGGGTCACTCACCACATCAAGGTAAGTGTAGGGCGTATGGTTTATTTCTGGATAACCAGTCCTATCTGTAGGTTCCTGCAAGTTCCTAGTTCCTGGTTCCTGCAATTTCCTATTTCCTGGTGTGGGGGGGTCACATATGCTCCACTCTCCCCAAAAAAAAAAGATAATAACATATGCCTCCAATGGTGAAGTATGTCTTAAAAACTTTAATTTAAAAAGAAAGCATTTAATAAACTCACATGCTTAGGTGCCTTGCGCTGGCACCGAGCGATTCCAGCCGTGTGTATTGTGAGACCCTTTCGCTGGTGTCTCTGTGCTGATTTCTCGTTTGTATGTGTACCAAGCCTCTTCCTCGCCTGAACCACCTCTACCGGAAGTGACATGTATGCGAAAATACCCAGCAGCCTCTACGCGTTTCGCAACTTAGTTTTGCGTCATCAGGAAGTGTGCAATATACAGGGTTAGGGACAATTGTAGACACACACTCACTCAGGTTGGACTGGTGTCTTTATTCAGCCTTACTATGTAACTATGTGTTTGAATAGCTTCACTGGAGCTAACCAGTACCATAAAGAGTACTTGTCACCTGCCCATTCTATCACATGGGGAGCTTGTTAGGCCCCTTTCACACTGGGGCGGTGCGGCGACGGTAAAGCAGCGCTATATTTAGCGCTGCTTTACCATCGTTTTTTCCCGCGGTATGCGGTCGCTAGCGGGGTGGTTTTAACCCCCGCTAGCGGCCGCAAAAGGGTTAAAAACCTCCGCAAAGCGCCGCTGCAGCGGCGGTTTGCGGGCGGTATCCCCGCGGTTTCCCATTGATTTCAATGGGAACGAGCGGTATAGGAGCGGTAAATACACCGCTCCTATACCGCTCCAAAGATGCAGCTAGCAGGACTTTTTTTACCGTCCTGCTAGCGCACCGCTCCAGTGTGAAAGCCAGCCGGCTTTCACACTGGAGTGAATGGGGCCGGTTTTTTTCAGGCGGTGTACAGGCGCTATTTTTAGCGCTGTACCGCCTGAAAACCGCCCCAGTGTGAAAGGGGCCTTAGTGATAAGAAATATGCAAAGAATTACAGGTGATATCGACATTTGTCTTGTTCCTTATATGTACTTTTTGTAGCTAAGATGGCGCTGACTTATTGTTTTCTGCAACTTCCTTAACAGTGTTGCCAACCGTCAGTATTTTTACTGGCAGCCAGTAAAAAACAGGCAATTTTCTCCTGTCAGTAAATGCCAGTAAAAGCAAAAGGTTGCCAGTAAAAAATATGGTTGTGATGTTCGGCTCGGTCCAGAGCCGGCCGAGACCATCCGAGTCCCTGCTACAGTGTTTTCGGCAGCTCTGGTGAAGGTGGTGTCCGAGCGTGTCGTGTGATGTCATGGTACAAGGGAGCCAAGCAGAGCGACCAGAGCCTCGTGTGCGGGTCTGCAGGACAGGTCGGGAGTGGGACTATCAGTGCTGTTTAGACTGGAGTGGACTGAAGGGACCAACTTCATGTGTTTGTGCCTTCCTATTCTAATTTCTCCTGTCCCTGAGCTACTTACTTACTATATCGAAAATAAAATAAGAAATATGTTTTTTGCCCTAATATCTACCTTAAATCACATTGGTAATTGTATATTGTACTTGTTTGTAGCCTAAATACAAAGATTTGCACTTAAAACTGTAATTTTGTAACTATGTCAGTAAAAACGTGGCTATGCCAGGAAATTTTGGGTCTCGTGTCAGTAAATTTCAATCTGGTAGGTTGGCAACACTGTTCCTTAACCACTTCAGCCCCGGACCAATTGGCAGCCAAAGGACCAGGCCCCTTTTTGCAATTCGGCACTGCGTCGCTTTAACTAACAATTGCGCGGTCGTGCGACGTGGCTCCAAAACAAAATTGGCGTCCTTTTTTTCCCACAAATAGAGCTTTCTTTTGGTGGTATTTGATCGCCCCTGCGGTTTTTATTTTTTGCGCTATAAACAAAAATAGAGCGACAATTTTGAAAAAAATGCAATATTTTTTACTTTTTGCTATAATAAATATCCCCAAAAAATATATAAAAAAACATTTTTTTTCCTCAGTTTAGGCCGATACGTATTCTTCTACATATTTTTTGGTAAAAAAAAAATCGCAATTAGCGATTATTGATTAGTTTGCGCAAAAGTTATAGCGTTTACAAAATAGGGGATAGTTTTATAGCATTTTTATTGATATTTTTTTTTTTTTATTAGTAATGGCGGCGATCAGCGATTTTTATTGTGACTGCGACATTATGGCGGACACATCGGACATTTTTGACACATTTTTGGGACATTTGTCATTTATACAGCAATCACTGCTATTTAAATAGCACTGATTCCTATGTAAATGACAGTTGTAGTTAGGGGGTTAACCACTAGGGGGTGGGGAGGAGTCAGTGTGACGTGTTGTGGTTTTTTTTACAGTAGGGGGGCGTGGCTGTACGTCTGACGTCATTGATCGGCGTTCCCGATGACAGGGAACCGCCGATCACTGACAGTCAGTGTAGGAAGCGCGGGGAGAGGTTTGTTTACATAGACCTCTCCCCGTTCTTCAGCTCCGTAACCCGATCGCGGGATACCAGCGGCGATCGGGTCCGCTGGTCCCGCGGCCGTGGTCACGGAGCTCCCGACCGGGTTGCGCGCGCGCCGCTGGCGGCGCGCGCGCGCCCCCCCGGGCAGGCAAATTAAAGGGGACGTACAGGTACGTGCTTTTGCCTGCCCGTGCCATTCTGTTGACGTATATCTACATGAGGCGGTCGGGAAGCGGTTAAGTTCCGACCAAAGCCTAAAGCAATACTTAAAGTGGGGTTGCAACCAAAAAACAAAAAGGGGCTTAAAAATCATAAAAAAAATTAAAAAAAAATAATTGGAAAAAAAAAAAATTTTTTACTCACCTCTAAATGCCTGTTGCTAGGGGGTCCCTCGAAGTCTGCCACCTTCATAGCCCGGGCTAAAAGTCACTTCCTGTAGGCAACGCACAGTCATCTGGGACATGTCATGTGTCCCAGATGAGTGAGCGTCGAATCACGGCGCACGGCGCCGCTCGCGCATGCGCAGTGGGTGCCCGGCTGTGAAGCCCAG